>JARFTL010000011.1:1382500-1385000 GCA_030407095.1 Macrocybe indica
AAAGGCTCGTCTCATGTCTACTGCCTTTTTTACCTTTTGCGCTAGTGTTTTGCAGTGCTCTATTTCATCTGTTCCTTGGGCATCCCCTAAGTTAGATGTTATAGTTATTCCTAAGTATTTGTATGAATCCACTGCTTCAACTTTCTCTCCCCTAATTTCGAGTTTTGCTGTATCCAGTTCCTCTCTTTCAGTGTCTGTACCTCCTACCAACATTACACCACATTTTTGTGCGCCTGTTGGCATTTTCCATTCCTCACTCCATCTTGCTATTCCTTCCAAGAATCTTTGTACTCCTTCTATTGATTCTTGTATTCCCACTATGTCATCTGCAAATAAGAGTGCAGGACAGTTCCCTTCCTTCTCTTTCACATCTGGGATACTTGCTCCCTTTGGTAGGTATTTGAGGATGTCATTTATAAAGAGAATGAATAAGACAGGTGATAGTGGGCACCCCTGCCGCGTCCCTCGTATCATGTTGTATGTGTCTCCACATTGGTCTCCAACTCTGGTACAGGCTTGGGATGATCTGTATATGTTTTTTATTAGTTCTAGGAACTGCCCTCTGAAGCCCATTGCATCAAGCTTTTCAAACAGCGCTTCATGCATGACTTTGTCAAATGCTTTTTTCAGGTCAATAAAGATTAGGTAGGATTTTTTCTTTTTTATCCTCCTTCTCTTTACTATTTCTGCTAGGGCTATAAACTGAGCTATCGCTTCTTGTTTGTCCCTGAATCCTCCTTGCTCTGTTATAAACAGTTTCTCTTGTTCTCCTATCTCTGATATTCGTCTAGCTAGAACAGCAGTGAATATCTTCATGCCGACTGCTATAAGGCTTATTCCTCTGTAGTTTGTCAGGTCTGTAGGATCACCTGACTTGTACAGTGGGATATTCGTTACTTTGCTCCAGAATTCTGGTTGGTTTTGTTTATTCCACATTCCTTTCATTATTCTGAAGACATGAGTTCCCATGGGGGTTTTTGGAGATGTTGGTAGGTCACTCTTTGGTAGGGCTACATACGTAAAATCTCCTACCTCCACCCCTTGGTGTCTCAGATGAGCATGACATTCTTCCTTTAATAGTGCTTTGAATAGTTCTATTGGAATACTGTCATGCCCTGGTGCTGTTCCTAGTGCCATGCTTCTTATCGCCATTAGGACCTCACTCCATTCTATGTCCTTATTGCAGTTTAAGGGGGTTTCTCGTCTCTCAGTTGCAGTTCCTTTCCAATATGCCTCACTTTGTGACAGATTTTCTGGATCGTCTTGAGCAAGGCATTTGAAGTATTCTGTTGTTCTTTTTAGAATATCTTCCTGGTTCGTCAATAGCTGTCCTTGGGCACCCTTCACTGGCATTGTCTTTTTTCCAGATTGGGATTTTTTATGAAGAGCATCCTCCCATCGGTGGAATTCCTTCATCTCATTATTTCGGTACAGCTTTGTTACTCTTTCAATTTCTTTCTCCTTCAGGCGCTTTTCATTTCTCCTTAATGACCTTCTCAGGTTGATTTGGAGATTTTTATATTCCCCGTATTTTCCTTCTGCCCTTGGGTCTTGTGTTTCTACACACTCTTCCCATTTTCTTCGCGCCTTTTCTAGTCTTTTTGCCATTCGTTTTATAGATCTATTCATGGTGTAGACTTTTCCTGTTATTTCCCTGCATATGCCTTTTTCCCTAGCAATCGCATTTGCTATTTTCATCAGATCTAGCGCTGCCTCGTTAAGCTCATCTAATGTTTTAATTTCATCTACAGGCAGGTCCTTCCATCTGTTGTTGTTCACAATTTCTGGTCCTGCATGTCCTTTTACCAGGTTGACATCATATCGCCATCGTCTTTCTTTAGGCATTGATATTCTTGGTTCTGCCCTTATTCTCGTCATTAAAGGATAGTGGTCACTATCGTTTTCTTCACATATTCCCCATTGGCGTATTACCTTTCCTTTGTGCAACATTTGTTTGGCCTTCTCATTTCCCACCAGGTTATCAATATTAGACCACCTTGTTGATTTTCTATGGAATGTTAGATCAGAGCCTTTAATGTCTATGCACGAGAGGCCTGATTTTTCCGTTTTCAGTTTCTTCTTCAGATCTTCCTTCGGAATGTTCCAGTCTCCCAGTATTATAATGCATGCTTGTGGTTCTTTCTTTTCGATTTCCTCACATTCTTGCATTATCTTTTTTATTGTGCGTGTTCTTTCACTTTTCCAGTTCCCTCCTGATGGGAGATATACTGTTATAACATGCCAGGGCTCCTTGTTCATCAACATTGGAATTTTGACATGTATGAAATACTGCTGCACTTTGCTTCCTACCAAGTATGAGGTGACACTATCATGTACCAACAAGGCTTGTCCTCTGAAGTTTTCTGACTTTTTCACTTCATAGGTTGTGTATCCAGGGATATACAGGTCATAGTGGTTTTTTGTCAGGAGTGTTTCCTGAATAGCCATTACCACTACTCTTTTATATCTCATCAGGTTTTCTAGTTCCTTCATTTTCTTT
>JARFTL010000013.1:1200000-1557928 GCA_030407095.1 Macrocybe indica
TCATCTGACCAAATGACCCTCTTCCAGTCTTCCACAGTCCACTTCTTATACTTTAAAGCAAAAGCCAACCTCTTTTGTCTATGCTTTGCATTAAGCAAAGGCTTTTTTTTCTTCACCACAGCCTTGAATGAATGTTTCTTGAGAACATTTCTGACTGTTTGTAGGGAGACTGGATGGGAAATGATGGCATTGATGTTATTGGTGACTTCAACAGCATTGGAGGCCTTGCCAGTGGTGATTTGTTGGAGAATAGCATGTTGATCAGTAGAAGAGAGTTTGGAAGAGTGGCCAGCAGAGGGGGTGGAGTGATTGGGAAGAAGATCTCGAAGAACCCTAGATACAGTGGATTGACTAACACCCAGGCTGGTGGCAATATAATGAGTAGAATGGCCATTGGAGGCCAGGGAAAGGATGTTTTCCTTCTGAGAGGAGGGGGTGGGGGTGCATGTTGAAGTTCTAGAGCAATAAAGGTCAAAGCACCCTTTAAATAGCCAGAATTCAGGTCCCATCATTGATAAGATCACCATGGTAATTATCTGCCATGAGTTGGTTGCTATAGAAGTGATGGAGCATCAGATTCTGACATTTCTGATACCCACTCAAACAATTGAGTCAATGAGTTCCTGTTTTAATTTATTCATATCTCCATGGAAAATAATCGGAATTACATAATTCTTTTATAAACGTGTAGCCCTGATCAAATAGTTTATTTTACCCTTAACAATATTGTCATTATTTTTATTTGTTGTTGAGTTATTCAACAGACAATCAAAAAGTGACAAACATTGACTCAATTGTTTGAGTCACTATATGTCACCTGCCATGTTACAGGTTCCGTCTGCATTATGGACTGGAATAGGAATAGGATATCTCTTTGTATTGATTTCCTTTTTCTTGATGAACTTCTGATCTATGCAAGATCCAGTACATCCCGTATCAAGCAAGGCCTTCATGCTATACGTCCATCCAGTATCCAAAGTCATAATTATCAGGGGTACATTCATCTGATTTCCATTTCTGCCTCTGACAAATCATGGCTTTTGTCTGAGGTCGAGTAATGTATGGAGTGCATCGTAGTTATTCATTTGATTGATCTTATGAAGCCTTTCCAGTGGGATGTCCTTCTGTCACGATTGATCTGTCCATGCCTTAAGGATCGAGTATGCATTGGACTCATCCTGCCAATAGATTTGTTGAGCTATCCAGGGTAGGGTGTATCCTTTTACGAGACCGAACTCTCATGGACCTTCTTATTCGAAATATTCTTTAAGATTTGGAATATCTCTTATATTAATATTCGATGATACATAATCAGCGGGTGAAGCAGTGCTCCTTCCCAGCTCTATTGAAAACCCTGTTTCAGCTCTTCGATTTTAGCAGTGGCAGTAGTCTCGTCCTGCATTTCTACATTCCATGCAGTATATTTCAGTTGGGGATTCATCAGGCAGTTACATCTGATATGCTCTTTCTGTCCACACTAGAAGCAGCATCCTTTGTGCCTCATCTGGTTGACATCCATAGTGTTAGAGTTGGGCTGTCCTTGAACATTACCAGTTGCTAGTGCTGGAGTTTGTTCCTTAGGCACCATGGTTCCCTGTGCTGGTTTCTGTGTTTGCTTGGGAGTGAATTTGTTAGGCTAGACGAATCTTAAAGGACTTGGGCAGACTAAGTGCGAGAGCGGTTTAAGACAATGGCAAAAGGAATATTAAACCTAGCGTTACTGGTACATCTGAAAGTCCTTAAGTATTCTACAGTACTCGAGCATGGACCATGGACTGCGCAATGCTGCGGACTGCAGATGAGTAAGGCTGGAGTGGGATGATTCAGTGTGACTAGGGAAATGAAGGTGACTCAATGACTGCGCACTGTGCAGCATGATGGGGAGGGATGCGCAGCATGATGGGAGTGGAGGAGATAGGGGAAAAGATAAGGAAAGGAAGATAAGATAAAGAAAATGACTAGTCCGTAACATCACCCTCTCTTTAGATTCGCATCCTCGCGAAAACCCTTAGTCCAACTGTCCCCACCCGTTGTTTTCCCAGGTGCTTATCGCGCATGGGGCCCACATGTGAATGAGCTCCTCGTTGTAGGAGCGGATGTGGTGAAGTGTGGTGGCAAGGAGTTTGAGTCGCTGGTTTTTGGTGCGAAGCGTTTCCATTGCTTTGCAAAGTGCAATGTGTTCCGCTGTTGTGGGGGCAGTCCCGTCGGGGGTCCGTCCGCTCCAAAGGTGCATACGGATGGTCATGACATAGCGCAGGTATGTGCCGAGGGTGATGGCGAGAGGGTCCATGTAGTCTTTGGCGTCGAGAATTTTCGCCAGATTCTCAGCGTCGTTCGTGATGGGGGTGGGTGCGCGGCTGTTGTCACTGCTTTCAATGCTGATGGGGGCGTTGGTGGTCATGATGTGCAGTTTCTGGCCTTCTTCCCTCTTTTCGTGGTCCTTTTATCTTGCTCTGTAGTCTTCTTTAGGAAACGGTCTAGAGCTTGCTGCGCATTCCCCAGTTCCTTCTCTTTGATCCATGTGTTTTCCTCATGTCCATATCCTTTCCATTTGACCAGGAATAGCGTTCCTCTTCCTTGTTTCTTTCTTTTTAGAATTTCTTCTATCTTGTACTCTTCTTCATCATTTATAATTTCAGGGGGTGGCAGCGATGGCCATTCTTGTATCTTGAAATGGGGTCCTTTGTAGGGTGTGAGTAATGCTTCATTGAACACGGGGTGTATCAGCTGCCATGATGCTGGGAGCTCCAGGTGATATGCTGAGGCTCCTTTCTTTTCGATCACCTTGAACGGTCCGTATCGGAGTGCCGATAACTTCTTTGATGGTCGATTGACTGCAATATTGGTGGCTTCAAGCCATACTCCGTCCCCTTTCTTGTATTCACGGGCTGGTCTTTGCCTCGCGTCATAATTGTCTTTAGCTCATGTTTGCACATACTGCAGTGCAGCATTTGCTTCTTTCCAGATTTGGTTCATTCTCTCAACAAAGTTTTTTGCCACGGGGTTATTCCCTTCCGTTGTCTGTGGTTCTCCCTTCCAGGGGTGCATTCCATAGTTGAGGTAGAATGGTGTCTCCTTTGTTCCCTGATGTGTCTTGTTGTTGTATTGGTACTCTGCAATCGCTATCCATTCTGCCCAGTCGTTCTGCAGGTTGTTTGTGAAGTTTCTAAGCAAAACTTCCGTTTCCTGATGGGATTGCTCCGCCTGTCCATCTGTTTGTAGGTGATAGGCCGTTGATAGGTTTTGCTTCGTTTCAAGCAGTTTTAGAAGCACTGTCATGAATCGTGCTGCGAATTGGGGTCCTCGGTCACTGATGATCTTTTGTGGAATTCCATGGAGTCTCCACACGTTGTCTCGGTATAGTCATGCGAGACCTTCTGCTGTGAGTTCAGTGTTTGTGGGAATTAGATGGATCATCTTGGTCAGGCAGTCTGTGACTGCGGCGATGGCATTAAAGCTGTTCGAGCTGGGTAGCAGTCCTATGAGGTCTACTCCGATATCTTCCCATGGTTGCTGCAGGACCTCGTGCGGATGTAGGGGTGCATGTTTCTTTTGTCGGATGATTTTGTTTTGCTGGCATGTTTCGCATCCATTGACATACTTCTTGATGTCTGTTAACATTGATGGCCACCAATAGGTGTGGTTTATGAGTTCGTGCATGCGGTATTGTCCTGGGTGTCCTCCGATGGGTGTGTCATGGTGTTCGAACATGATGTCTTCCTTCAGTTTATTGTCTGGAGGAACGTAGATCTTCCCTCCTGTGTATACAATGTGGTTTTCTTCTGTGAACCAGTGTGGTTTTTCCTTCAGTCCTGTTGTCACGATCATTTCTCTCTGTGCGCATTGTCGAATTTGTTCTATTCTTGGAGTTTCAATCATCGTGATTCCTCTTGTCTGCATTGTTTCGTTATTTCCTGCTCCTCCTTTCTGTGGATGTTCATTCTCGAACATCATAAAGTCGAAATCTCATTCATTATTCTCTTCCAGGTGTCAGATGAATGCGGCTTCTTTGATCATTTGTATGTCGTCTTTTTCTGCTAGGTTGTCTTCATATTCCGCCATTCGTGATAGGACATCTGCTTTTCCATTCGCTTTTCCTGGCACGTGTCATAGTTCGTAGTCATACTCTTGTAGTTTCAGATACCAGCTGGTCTGTCTCGAATTGAGTCGTTGTGGTTTTCGGAAGTATGATAGGTTCTTGTAGTCTGTCAATATTTCAAACTTCTCTCGAGCTTCTAGAAGGTATTGTCTCCATGTCTTCAGTGCCACCATTATCGCAAGGAGTTCTTTGTTGTAGATTTCATAGTTCTGCTCTGCTGGGGTCATACATCTTGATATGAAGGTGATTGGGTGCCACAGTCCTTTCTGCTGCTGTGATAATACTGCTCCGATGGCATATCCTGAGGCATCTGTTTCAACTCAGAATTTTCCCTCTGTTTGTAGTAGTGCTAGGATGGGCACTGAGGTTATATGTCAGATTAGCTCCTTGAAAGCACTTTGCTGCTTGTCTGTCCACTGGAATGCTTTGTTTCCAGTCAGCTCCGTTAAAGGTTTAGCGACTTTTGCATATCCTTGGATGAATTGTTGGTAAAAGTTTGTGAATCCCAAGAACTTTTGTAGTTCTTTCTTCATTTTCGGGGTTGGCCAGGATTGTATGGCTGTAACCTTCTCTGGTTCCATTTCCACTTTCCCTTCTCCTATGACATACCCTAGTACTGGGACTTTTGATGATTCCCAGACACATTTCGGTCCTTTGATGAACAGATCGTTCTTGTTCAGTATCTCCATGACTTCTATTGTGTTCTTTTAGAGTTCCTCTCATGTTCATCCGATGATTATGATGTCGTCCATATAGATTATGCATACTCTTCTTCGTATTTGGTCTTGGAAGAGGCTTGCCATCATTCGGCTGAAAGTGCCTGGTGCATTGCACTGTCCAAAGTACATGACTGTTGGTTCAAAGAGCCCTCTTGCTGTTAGGAAGGCTGCTTTCCATTCATCTCCTTTTTGAATGCGGACATTGTTGTATCCCCAGATAATGTCGATCTTTTTAAAGTACTTCACTCCTTGTAGTACGTCGAGGAGTTCGCTGATGCGAGGTAGTGGGAACTTGTCTTTGACTGTATATTTGTTTATTTCTTAATAATCTTGGATGAGCCATTTGCTACTGTTCTTCTTATTGCGAAAGAAACAAGGTGCTGTGTAAGGTGATTTTGAGGGGTGTATCTTGTCTGTTCTTAGTCCTTCTTCGATGAAAGCATCTAGTTCTTCTAGTTCTTTCCGCGTCATTGGATAGACCTTGCTCAGTATCATCTTGGGTGCATCTTTCGTTAAGTTTATTTCGTGGTCCCACTCCTTGTGGTCTGGTAGCCGATCAAAGTTCTTCTCCTTAAAGAGGTGTTTGAATCTCATCAGATATGAAGGTATCTGAGTTCCTGTCCTGTCATTGGCTGTGGTCTTCGCTGGTTCAGCCACTTTCTGTATTTTGATTGTCTGGTGGTTTATCTTGCATGTTTTGGGGCATCTGTTAAAGACAATCTCTCCCGTCCTCCATTTGATCATTGGGTTGTGATAGACAAGCCAGTCGTGTCCCAGTAGCATGTTGGTTTTTCCAATGTCGAGTATAATGGCTTCCATATGCTCTTTGTGTCCTTTAATGTCGATGTGGACCTCCGCTACTTGGTCTGCTGTTTTCTGGCAGTTGGGTAATCTGTCTGCATTTATGATTGGAATCTTCTTGATTCGCCGTGTCTTCAATCCCGTTTTTGTTACTATGGCAGTATTGATGCAGGTTCTGTCTGCTCCGCTATCGACTTCTGGTGTTATTGTTACTATCCCTTTTTGCATTCGTATTTTCGCTGGTACTGCGAGTTCCTTTCTTCTGGGTGGTTTGTCACCTTGGATGGTTTTTCTTGGTGCTTCAGATCACTTTGCAGGAATGGTGTATTTCAGAGTATGGGATGATCTACATCCTGTATTGAAGCGAGTCTGTTTCAGCTGTATGGGTCGTGATTTAGCACCTCTTAATCGGACCCTTCCACAAAATCCTCTTTGTCAGAGCTTTCTTCGTCCTTGTCTTCTTTGTCTTCTTCTCCTTCTTCTTTCACTTCTCTGACTCAGGATTTTCCCTTCTTCTTCTTCCTGCAGTTTCGTGCATAGTGTCCTTTCAGGCCGCAATTATAGCATGTAGCATTCGCTGCTCCTTTTTGCGGCTCCGGACAATTTCGTGAAATATGTCCTGGTTTGTTGCAGTTGAAGCAATTGTTGCTTCGTACTTTGTCGACTTCCATGGCTTGTCCTGTTCCTTGGCTTGGGTTTCCTGGCTTGCATTGGCTGTTTGCGAATTCCCCTCTCATTACATTCCGATGTTCATCGATGTTTCGTCCAATCGCTCGGACTGTCTTGATGTATTCATCTCCGTCTGTTGGGAGTTCAGAGATCGAGTGTATGGCTTCTGCTGTCCTCCTGTTTAGGCTCTTCTCGAGTAGAAAACGCGGAGCTGTTCCTGTCATTCCTGCTTTTCCTGCGAGGTCTACGAATTCATCTAGGAATTCATCGATCGGTCGGTTTCCCTGTCTGATGTTGAATAATTTGCTTTCTGCTTGCGACGGTGACATGACATTGCTGAATCGTATCTGTATTTTGGTTACAAAATCAGCCCATGTGCTTTGGTTGGTTGTGGTGTCGATTTTCTTCGATGCCCAGTAGGCTCCCGGTCCGTTGGTCATTCTGGATAGTACTGCTCCGATCTTTTGTGTATCGGTGAGGTCTCCATGTGCGGTTATGTAGAGCTTCATCTTCCTCCACCAAATGTCGAAAGCTGTTCGGTCTCCTGTGAAGGACTTTGGGTCTGTGATAATTCCTTTGTATTCTGTCGCCATTGTTTGTGGAATTTCTTCATCGCTGTCTTGGTCTTGGCTTTCCTGTTCTTGAGCTTGTTGTGCTTGGGCCTGCTGTTCTTGGATCTGCTTTTGTCTTTGCTCTTCTCGTTGCTCTTTCCAATAGTCTAGGTCGATTCCTGCGATTCTACAGGCTTGTTCGAATTCGTTCCACTCTGCAGCAGTTGGTCTGTCTGTCTTGGGTAGTCTCTTTCGCTCCCTCCACCGATAGTATTCATTCCAGTCGCTGTCGCTTACTTTCGCCACGATGGTGCGATTCTCTTTATGCTGTACTTCGGTGGGTCGGTCTTCTAAAGGGGCTCAGCAATTTCATTCCTATGTGTCCCTGGCTTTGGTATCGTTGTCATATGCTCTGTGCATCGTGTCCCTTCTGTATTAGTGTGTCCTCTTCTTGTACTCGGCGATTGTAGTTTGCAATCTGCTGTTGTCTGAAGCTTTGGGCTCGTGTTCATTCTTCTCTTGTTCTCTTGCGGATTGGTTCATCCTCTTCTTCAGCAGGAAGATTCTGGTCTGACCACAGCTCTTCTAGGCTTATCCCATATTCTTCTTCTAGTAAGAGTTCTGCGATGAGCTGTGCTGTTTCATTACTGAAGTTTTCAGTAAGCTCGTCTGCGGTGGTGAAGGCAAGTTCTCTCAGAAGTGCCTGTTCTTCTTCTTCGTCGCTACTTGGTGTAGGCATACATTCCCTTTCTTGATTGTTTGAATTGCTAGTGTCTCTGCGGTTGGCATGGACTGTCTCTGCAAATGGCGTGGACTGCAATGTGTGATCTACTTCTCTGAACCAGGTGTTCCTGTCGCTCATGCTAGTGCTCACTGGATCGGCGACTGTTCGTTGTCGAATGTTGATTAGGTCTTTGATAAAGCACAATGTGGTGTGTGTGAGTCTGGGCGAGTCTTGACGAGGTTTAATATCTTGTTAGGCTAGACGAATCTTAAAGGACTCAGGCAGACTAAGTGCGAGAGCGGTTTAAGACAATGGCAAAAGGAATATTAAACCTAGCATTACTGGTACATCTGAAAGTCCTTAAGTATTCTACAGTACTTGAGCATGGACCATGGACTGCGCAATGCTGCAGACTGCGGATGAGTAAGGCTGAGGTGGGATGATTCAGTGTGACTAGGGAAATGAAGGTGACTCAATGACTGCGCACTGTGCAGCATAATGGGGAGGGATGCGCAGCATGATGGGAGTGGAGGAGATAGGGGAAAAGATAAGGAAAGGAAGATAAGATAAAGAAAATGACTAGTCCATAACAGAATTGCTCCTTCGCACCAAATTCCTTTTGGGCCTGGCAATATTGCCGGTCCAGTTCCATCACTCATTTATACCACCAGTCGATGTCCTCCTCATGGACACCTTTTAGTTCAATGATACATCATCTGAGTGCCTGGTTGAGTCCATATTTAAAGATATTGATGAGAGCAATATCATTGTATTCCATCAAGGGAGCCCAGCTCCAGAATTCAACAATATAGTCCTCAACCGGTCATCATCGCTGTGACAGTTCCTTAATCTGAATGATTGCATTGTTCCATGTCTCTGTAGTCATAAAAGAATTCATGGGCTTCCACCTTGAAGTTCTCCCAATCCTTGAATGGTGGAAGATGTCCAAGGGGATCCATCCTGACTTCCGGAGTGTTAGCTATTGCCGGCATAATGATGTGGCCATGTTCCCAGTCATCATAGGTGGAATGATTTCCAAATTCCTGCCTATGTCTATTCAATTCTGTTTTGAACTCTAGCTACTCTTGTAGCTTGGAGTCCACCCAGTTCTGTGCATGTTCAGCCTTGCCTTCCATGATTCGTTGCAATGTGTAGGTTATTATATCCTACTTGTTGGTAATTTCTTCTTTATCGAAGTAGACTTCCATCCATCAAAGCCAACTTCTGATCAAGCTGGGATCCCTTTTATATGGATCCAGCAGTTCCAATTTCATTCTTTAGGGCTTCTTGCCCAAATCTAGTTCTTCTTTGATTGCATCGACCAAAGTCCATGTCGCATTCTGAACCTGTTCAGCCTGTTGAGGATTGTTTCGAAGGGTGCCCCAGGCTAAGGCAAGAGGGTTGGCGGTGAAGAGTGTAGTAAGGATAATGGTGATGAAAGTGAAGAGGACAGTGATGAGTTCTATGATGTGTGATGTGAAAGGGTCTGGTGGTTGGTATGTTTTTGTTGAATAGTACTGTGTGGGCAGTACGTGACTATCGACTCCCACTTTGGTTAAGTCCAGCGAAAGGGATGGGTGCCTGTTAAACTGTGGATGGGTCAGCTCAAATCCTCATTGCAAGAGGGATGCCCCAAATAGCAGTCAAGAAAGGTTTCTTCATCAGAAGTCCCAGCAGTCTGGCGACTCCTTTCTCATTTCAGGTCAGCACATGTTCCCAACAATGATCTTCAAGGGTGTGTTTGAGAAAAGGTGGTCAGTGGATGAGGACTATCCACATGTCTGAGTCCTCCTGTCTCTCTTGCTGAGGTATGTCTCAGGTCAATACACTACTCAGTCAAATGCATGGTAGGACTCTCCAAAGATTATCCTAGCACAGCCTTTTGATGCTTGATTCGGTCAGAGTCAGACTCAATGTTACCCTTAGACCTCTCATATGTCCAAGTACAATGAGCAAGGACCTCTGATAGAGACTGGAATATGGGTTGGCATAGGGTGGGGAGTGGTGGTGGAAAGTAAAAATGTTAGTTTTGATAGGGGAAAGAGATATGATGATACAGTGGGTTCCTTTGGTCACATGTTATCCTGCAGATACTGTGCAATAACCCTATGCCCTAGTCAGCGCTGATGCATTGTTATTGTAGGGTTTTCTCATGTCATTGCATTGTATCTTATTTGTCACATCATGCTTCACATCACATGTTTGTCATGTGGTTTTTGAGTCACGTGCCTGTCGTCAAGATAGTGACAAGTCCTAAAATCATAACAGGATTCATTCTCTCACCTGAGAGATTATGCATGGACTCTTCCAAGGTCCAGACCATCCTTGATTGACCTGAACCTTGCAAAGTGAAAGACATTCAGTCTTTTCTTGGTTTCACTAATTTTTATCATCGATTCATTCACCCCTCTCATATGGTTGACCTGCAAGAGTGCAACTTGGGATTTTGATGAGAACTGCTGCAAGTCCTTCCAGCATTTGAAGGATGTGTTTACCTGCATGCCTGTTCTTGCTTCTTGGGTCTCTGGCTTGCAACTTATTATTGAGACCAATGCCTCTGATTACACCCTCACAGCTATTTTATCCACTTATATTCCTGATGAAGAAATTCATCTAATTGCATTCCATTCGTGCACCTTTTCTGGCCCTGAACTCAATTACGATACTTATGACAAGGAACTCCTTGCTATTTTCAAAGCATTTAAGCATTGGCACCAGTATCTCAAAGAGAGCAGTACCCCAATCTTAGTTCTTACTGACCATAAGAACCTCAAGTATTTCGCTACCACTAAGGTGCTAATCTGATGCCAAGCATGCTGGTCAGAATACCTCTTGCAATTTAACCTTGTCATTCATTTCCATCTAGAGAAGCTTGGAACCTGTGGATATAATTGTTGGTGGTGAAGGACTGAGATTATCTTTAAGCCTTGGGCTGACTGGCTTTGGAAAAAACAACAGGTGATGGCAGTGCTTGTCTTAGCTGGAAAGAACAAGATATTTATGACAGTGAATATACATATCAAAGTCAACTCCTAGCTATATTCTTCTCAGGAATTATGTAGGATTCCACAGTGTAATATAGGTAGTATTTATTCTATCTGCAACCCTATAGGTTTTCACCTGTTCTATGATAGGAATATTTACTGTCACATCTTAATTAAAATATGTTCATTTAGTATCATTACACCAGTCTGATATTAGAGACATTTGATACATAGTGCACTAGCTACCTCTGATGGAGAAATTCACCTGATTGCATTCCATTCACACACCTTCTCTGGCCCTGAACTCAATTACAACAGGATACAGATGGATGTGACAATGTAGTGGGTATTTCTCATCACTTCAATGCTGCTGCGCATTGAATGACTGCCTTCAAAAATATCTAGAGTCAACAACAGACAAAGATGGAAGAAAAAACTTACATGCCTATATGTTAATTTAGTCGACTTCTTATATATTTCTTCCTCTTGCCTCAGGGCATGCTTGGATGTGATAGATGGATTTGCAGAAAGGATTGTATTGTAGAGGATAATGAAATGATCATACAGAGTTTTTAGCATTGTCTAAATGTACAGGAATGAAATGGAATGTAATGAATTGGAATGTCTTTGATGACTGACTGACCATACAGGGACAGGGACCCAGGATTGTACCGCATTCACCTTTAAGACAGGTACACTGGTCTGATGAGCAAAGCGATGTGTGGGTCACTCATAAACATATCGAGTACTACAAGTCTTATAGTGGATTGGAATGAAGAGGGACTCGGAACTGCTAGAGATTTCTCATAAACACCAAGCCTTTGCAACTTTAATAGAGGCTCTTTTGTGACATTTGAGGTACCACTCCTGCTAAGCAATATTGATACAAGATGTTTAGAAGGAACAACAGGTATCACGCTTGGAACATGAGTTGGAGGTTGAGAAGAGGAAGATGCATCAGCCAACTGCTCAATGGGGATGTTGAGAGTTGGAATAAGTGGCATATTTGACTGGTGAGAGAACAAGCATGGTGAATGGGTACATGTTAATATGGTCAGGACAAGTGAGAGAATGAAATAAGCTGAGAGATAAGAACATAAAGCCTGGGGCAGTGGCTCTATAATGATAATCAATTGAAAGACTTGGTCTTGGTGTGACTTGGCATTCCCAGCATGTCCAATTATGGTTTATATGTTCAATTCAAAAGAACAAAGCAGCTCTCCTTGTATCTATGCCAATGCATGCCAGGTCTTCCCTGACATGCTGCCCAAGTAATTTGTCGAAGATAACTGCCAGGATCGAGTACATTCCCATCTGTTCCAATTTTGTCCTATTCCAACATGCATTTGTGCTCAGACAGAAATGATCCAATACATCACTTGACTGGTCCTTTCCTCCCACAAATGTATGTATGCTATTCCAATCCACCATCTATATGCTGATGAAGTGCTAAAGACCATTGGAACCATTGACTCCAAATAGCATTTCTTCCCAAAATACTCTTGGAAAAGAGAATGAGCACATTTCAAATGTTTCTCTGTAGCTAAGCTGGGCTGTTGACCCTTGTCAGTATCTTTTTCCAGTTGATGATATCATCCACTTACTCTTTCCAGTCACGGCCTTCAAGATTCTGTTGCTTCTAATTATGTTTTACTTCAATTGTGAACTTGTCTCATCTTTTGTAGACCCTGGCATGCTGAATCCATTTGCAGACACTTTTCCTTATATCAGGCCACATACAAACATCACTGTCGAACCATCCATTGTACTCTAAAAGCTACAAAGATTTGCTGTTTATTGCCTATTGCATTGTTTTCTTCTCTTTCATCCGATAACTAATCACCATCAACATTTGTCAGCCCATTGCAAAATATTTTAGCATCAGGTGCAAGGCCAAATTAGACAGATTCAGAGAATAAGGTTATGCACTTCTATATTTCTTTATCTTTGGATTCTGGGGACTCATGAATATATCTTTATTGATGTTCAATTCATAACTCTGATTCACTGCTGATGATAGTGAATTATGGGTCAGCTTTCCACATGGTGGTATCACACAGAATACTTTTGGATTGGTTAGCTGGACCTCACCTTTAGCCATCTTTCGAATGAAACAACTGATGTTCATCCCATAGATTATTCTCACTGGGCAATGGTTCCAGAGTTGAAAATATATTATCTCATGCAATCTGCATACTGGTGTCAATAGCTACTTGTCCTGGTATTGGGCCTAGAGAAACCCAGGAAGGACTATGCCGAGCTTGTTGCCCACCATCTCGTAATCCTTTGGTTGGTTGGATCAGTCATGCGTCAACTGCTAAACTTTCTCTCATCGAATCCTGAGCAGATGGAGTTACTTCATCAACCTAACCCTCATTGGTAATGTGGTTTTCATGAGCATGAATATTCTGGATACATTCCTGGCAGTAAGTGTTAACTAGAACTTCCAACAACTATGCTCATATACTTCTGCAGTTTTCGAAATTACTAAACTACATACAGTGGAACATAGCAAAAGTTTATTCATTCATTGTTTTCATCTGCATTTGGACGTGAGTGTTGAAATTCTTGTTATTTTTTATTTGCTAAGGAAGATATACAGCTACTTTCAATATTATTTTAATCTTAAAATTTTATAGTCAGTTTGGCATGAATTCAAGCTAATACCATACATCCAGCAGCATATAATATTAGTTGCTAAATGCTTATGATCTACTTTTCAGTAAGACTTCCCAAGTGTGAAGGGCAAGCAAGGGTATCTATCTCATCAGCTGGATGCATTATCAAGTCTTCTTTCCATTACTGCTGCTCCAGTTCTTAAACTTATTCTGGTATTACTTAATGATGCACATCCTTGTTAGATCAGTTTTCCTACTCTTCTCTATCATTAAGCTATTAACAAATATAATAATAAACAAAGTGGCGACTGCCAAGATGCTGAAGGATGAACACTCAGATGAGGAAGATGAAGGTGACACAAAAGATGAATGATGCTTCTCATGTCGGAATACTGAAGTCTAATAGTTGGATATGATCTCCGTTGACCAACAATCAGTATGAGTGATCTACTTGCTAATAACATACCAGGGTTTGAAATTGTTCCTAGTACTGACTGCTCTTGCTTGATAGCCTCAGAGTTGACCTGTGTTGTATCATGTAGTTTTACACTCACTTTCTAGATAGTACTGTTGGTTCGCTAACATGTTTCTTGGGAACAAGGTGCAGCCACTGTGGCAGTCAGATCTGTGGCAAAGATATCCTTTTTCCTCAATGTTAGAATCAAAGTACATGGATTCAGCCCATCAAGTAATCATATGTGAGAGCTACAAGTGGATCCCATCATCACTGCTATCATTTGCCTCGGATCTCTCAGTACTCTGTGCTTCAACTCTCGTGGTATGTGTTGATGGATCTGCATGAGATTCGATGTCATAATGGCCATCGGTGCTATGCATGCCCTTTTCAGTGAGTACTATTTTCAATATCGAGATCCATTCTTCTTGTGAACCACTACACTGATGATGACTGCAAACTCAATCCCCATTCATAGAAGGTGGTAAGCCATAAACATAATGATCTCATTTTCTGCAAATGCCTTTGAGATTTTAGGATCTGGATCTATACTGGGAGACTCAGATGCTATGTACTCGTGAAGGGTTTCCTGGATTTGCCAGAGATGCTGCAAAGAGTTCTGGAGATGGGCAACCTCTGAATTTGGAGAGTAGCAGAAGATGCTAATAGCCTAGGCTGACAAAAACTGACCTTCGACAATCACTAAAATGTCAAGTGAAAGAGCTTCAATGAGAGTACATGGCTGGGCGTAATGAGGTTTATAATCCATATGGTATGGAAAACAGATCAAGATATTGCATCAGGACTGATTGTGAAGCAGCCAGAGTGAAATAATAATGCTTGTAGGTTATATGCTTCTAGGTATACAGGACAATGCAGTTGTTCTACAAAATGGTATCTAAATGTCGTCCTTGAAAATCTCTGGCCATATCACCCTTAGTTCATCTAGATTGCTCACAATATCTATATCATTCACCTTCACCCCATTTTCCATCACTTGACCCCTTTTGATCTGTTTCGCTCATCCCCCCTCCATGGCTTCTAGGCCATGTTTACAAAAATGCATACATTTCCTCCAACCAATAGCTCTAGCTCCCTCAAGGTTTGAAAGACTATCGTCAATGAAGTAACATTTAGAAGGATCAGAAATGTTTGCTTTTTCCATAGCCTAAGAACAAGTTAGTTGTCGAACAATGCCAAGAAGAATCCTCACTATATGGTAATATGCTGCTTCTGGCTTGCAAACAAAGTTGGGAACCTCGTAGTTACAATAAACCAAGCCATCTATCAGATTATCTAGTTGTAGAATATGCAGAACATGCTTCACATGCTTATGGCACTAAATCAGCATAGTCTACGTCATTGCTGGGCAGATGCACTTACCGTCTTGTATGCATTTGTCAGAGTCCAGATGCATGCCTTATGTCTATTGATATCAAGAAAGAGTTTGTGCATGGCCAGATCATATTCGATCATATCTTCCAAAGGAAGAGAACTATCACATTTGTGATTGAAGTCAAGAAGGTCTGTGCTCTGATTTCCTGGGTTGCTTGGAATCACATTACTGATATCATGATAATGAGTTAGACTCCGTAGAGCAAGACCATATTGACTGTAGTACTTCGAATGAAGCTCAGATGCTTCTTCATGACTGAGCCCCATATCGACAAAGTACACTACAAATAGTTTCAATGCCCAGCTGATATATATATATAAGCCCACACCATACCATGAATGCATTCATCTATTGCGTGTGAGATCTTGGATGATGCAGAATACAATGTGTTGTCGATGTCAAACCAGACAATAACACAGTCATCTGAAATGCCACAGTCAATGGCACATCCATGCTGTACAAAGGAGCCATACCAGTATCCACTGTTATAATGAGATCAATTAGCTATGGTAGAAGTGGAGTTGCTGCATTTGATCTGAGAGTCTCAGGCTTATCTTATCTCATTGGTTCAAGCTAGCTGGCAACACCTGTAAGATAACTGTGCAGCTTTCAAGCTACCGAAGCCAGTCATACTGTGACTTACAGACTCTTCAATGATATTAATGGCATCAATGACCTCAAGAACAAGGTAGTTCTGGTTCAAGGGCTTTAAGTAATTCTCAATCCCATTCCTTTTCACAGATGGCAAGAAGCAAGGAACTCATCCCTGGCATTGGATGCCTCTCATGCTTCCGAGTGGCTGCTTGTCATGGTCTGTACAAGGGGCTAAAAAAATCAGATAAGCCCGCCATCAAAACTCCTGCTCCTTATACAGAGAAGACCATTGGCAGTGCAAATAATGGCAGGAAATAACTTATACCCACCACAAAAGTGCCATGTTTCTATCCTGCTGAAGATATCTGGCAGCCAAAGAAGAGCCACAAATCTCCCAAACTGCCCTCCCTTCGCTCCTCCATCATGCCTGGTACTGTTTTGATTCTCCTTGCAGGATGTTTCTGGGGCAAGTGGGTGGTGTTCTTGAAGCAACTGGAGAGCAGATTACTATTGGTGACTGGTCCTTACAAGATCAACAGTGTACCTCTATAACAGGTCAACCAAGCCTATGTCATTGCTACATCTACCAAGCTTGAGTTGGGTGCTTCCAAGGTATGAGTATTTTTTTAATAGCCCAGAAACTGGTACAAATGTTATGCCAGATGGATGAGAAAATCAACAATGCCTACTTCACCAAAGCCATGACAAAGGTTTATTGGTCTGCAGAGGAGGAGTTCTTTGAAGGGGGAAAACCAAAAGCAAAAGAACAGCTCCCAGAATCAAGGACTGCAGATCAGAAGACTGTTGACGCAGCTGTGCTTGATGCAGTTAAGAAGACAGAGAATCTTGTGAAATATCTGCAAGCAAGTTGGGGTCTGTTGAAAGGGCAGTACCTGCACCAGATGGTTTTTTAGATGGGGCCAAGTTGTAAGCCCATCACTGGGCTTACATCAGCAATGCAGTCACATTGACCTTTCCTGAGGATGATGTCATTGGTTGGCCGATATATATATGGTTGAGGACACTTAGATCTCTCTCTCTTCTTTTCCTCTATCTTATTGCTTTTCTGTATTCTCTCTCTTTCTCGCTCCCTCAATCATATGCGTTTGTCCTGTTCTTGCCGTCCAGTCTGTGTGTTAGAGTATGATCAGGTGTACTCCCTTCTACTTTTTTTTGAACTTCGACTCATGCATTCACTGCCCCCCTCGATCTGCCCGTTCCCCAAGCCTTTTCCAAACTGAGCACCAGGTCTTGACGCCATGCCTTTGAAGCAGGCCAGCTTCCTTTCCATGACTTGGACAATGATCAGTTACAAACCATGCTTAATGGGCTTGATTTGGAACTTGTCACACCGCCATTGCCAGTTGTCCCTTCTCTCCCATCCACATCCTCTTCATCTTCGACTCTTGTCCCTCCCATCACCATTAGAGATACACATACAGACACATCCAATAGAAATATCGAAGAGCCGTCCCAAACTGGCCCTATAGACATGCATATAGTCACTCAGAACCCTCGTTCTGCCAGCCAGAACCCTCATCTTGCAGCAGACTCGTTCACCTCTTCCAATTCCTCTACCTCTTCCAATTCTAGTGCCAATATCAGTCTCACCATGTTCCACATCATGAAGAACTTGTCTTCCTCTATGGCCGAGTGTATCCATGGAGGATCCAAGAAACCTCCCAAGATCACTAGTGGAGAACTCACTGCCTGTGTCTTGTGGGAATTCGAACTGGCTTGCAACAATTACTTCACTCAGAAGTCCATCGCATCCACCGACCAGGTGGGTGCCATTCTAGGTTGCTTCAAAGAAATGCAGATCGAAAACTGGATCAGTGCCAACTGCAATCACCTTGCCAGTCTCACCTTTGCCGCATTCATGAACAAAGTCCATCTCATTTATCTACCGACCAGCTGGGACAATGACATCTGTCACTCCATGCGAACCATCTTGCTCACACCAAAGATGAATTTCTAGGCATGGGCGAACAATCGCATTAACGAGAACATCGTCCTGAACAGTACCTCTTCACATGAGGCTCCTGATGCCTTCTGTGCTACCCTTGATTCCCTTCTCGATAATGAATTATGCCAATGCTGCCTTGCTGCCAGAGTCGACGCCAAGGTCACTGCTGCTGTAGATCCTGTCATGAACCAGGTGACTGTGGATGCACGTCTGTGCGTTTGGCTTGAAGAAGTACATAAGGTCGCCAACATGAGGGCTTTCGAGCTCAAACATGCCCGCGATGCTGTAGAAGAAGTCAACCATGCTAACAAATGTCCTGCGCTGTCTGGTCCTTTGTGCAACAGTAACACCTCACATTCTGGATGGTCGAACAATTACAATGCTTCCAGCTCCTCATCAAAGTCTAACTTCATCCCCTTGCCCCATCTCACCAATGCCGAACGTGCTCTACTCAAGAAACATGATGGTTGTTTGAAATGTTGCAAGGGCTATGCTAGTCATTTTTCCAAGAACTGCACAAATGATTTCCCGGATGCTGCCAACTACAAGCCGTTGACAGAGAAACAGATGCTCCGCAATAAGGAAAAGCAGGGTTCCCACTCCTCGAAGAACAACAAGACTGCCGCTCCACCTGTCGCCACTACCACTGCATCTATCTCCGAATTGTCCTCCTCCGACAATGAGCTGGTCACTGTTCTTGGTGACAGATCCGATTCGGATGTGGAGGACCTGTCTGGTGTAAGCATCCTATTGACCGCTTCCCACATGAAGTGGGAGTGCTCTGTATCTAGTCCATTGACTGATGAGCCACTAGTAGTGAAAGGCATCCTAGACACAGGTGCCCATGTCATTTTGATTGATGAACAACTGGTATCCCGCCTTGGACTGCAACACCATCGTCTTTATAAACTCTTCCATTGTTCTATTGCGATGCCTGAAAACACCTCTTCGTCCATTTCCCATAGCCTCTCCGAGTATGTTATTCTGTCCATTTCCTCTTGTGATCGAACTTGGCACTTGTTGACTGTCAAAGCTCTCATCATATTGAACCTCTGTACACCCATTCTATTCAGTCTGCCGTTTCTGTCCCGTAACAAAATTGTACTAGATACCGAAAATCGAACAGCTATTGCAAAAGACTGTGGATATGATTTACTAAATCCTAAGCCCCCTATAAAAGCGAAAGCGCCACGTCTGTCTCCGCCAAAACAATATAGATTGAATATATTGCTCGCTCGAAATGCCGCCAAGCAGAAGGCAGTAACATTGGCCAAACTGATTGAGAAGATGGCTAAAGCTTGCACACCCAGTATGGACTGCCCAGAGCACATCATAGCTGTGCTTGTAAAGGAGCGCATCCAGATTCTTGCATATGAACAGCACTTGCAAGAGCTTGATACCAATGTCCGTCACTCATTCAGCGATATCTTTGATGCCATTCTGCATACTGATGAGTTGCCAACTGATGTATATGCATATATAAATCTGAAGAACACATTGAAATGAATCGCATCATGCACCTATTCATGTCCTCAGAAATACTGCGAGGCATGGAAGACACTGATACAGCAACATCTTGATGCGGGTCAGATACGTCCCTCCTCCTCTGCCTCCGCATTCCCCGCCTTCATCATCCCTAAGGCAGACACAACCATTTTGCCTTGCTGGGTAAATGATTACCATCAGTTAAACAGAAACACGATCACCGATAGCCACTCTCTCCCATGAATAGACAACATCCTCACAGATTGCGGAAAGGGCAAAATCTGGTCAAAAATTAATATGACGAATAGTTTTTTTCAGACTAAGATGAGGCCTTCTGACATACCACTTACCACCGTGTCCACACCATTCGGGCTTTACGAATGGATAGTGATGCTGATGGGACTGAAGAATGCTCCTGCTATTCATCAGCAATGCATAATGGTGGCACTCCAGAATTTGATTGGCTGATGTCGCCACATGTACTTGGACGACATCATAATATGGTCCGATTCAGTTGAATAGCATCAGGCCGATGTGGACGCGGTACTCAGCACACTACACGTAAATCGTCTGTATTGCAATGCAAAGAAATCAAAATTTTTCCAGACCGCTATCGATTTCCTGGGACATTACATATCCCAGGCTGGTATTGAGGCTGACGGACATAAAGCACAATGCGTGTTGGACTGGCAAGCTCTGAACTGCACCAGAGATGTATGTGGTTTCCTGGGATTGGTGCATTATCTCTCCACTTTCCTGCTGGGCATTGCCAAGCACATGGCTGTGCTGGACACCTTGACATCAAAAGACGCAGAGCTGTATTGGCCAGGGTGGCAAACCCACCATCAAGTCGCATTTGATGCCCTAAAGGATGCTGTCATTTTCCAGGAATGTTTGACAACCATCGACTACAGCTTAATGCTGGAATACAAGGTTTTCATTACAACTGACACCAGCGACTATCAAACTGGCACCATCCTGTCTTTTGGAAAGACCTGGGAAACCACGCGACCTGTTGCCTTCGAGTCGCAGACCCTAAAAGGTGCACAACTGAATTACCCAGTCTATGAAAAGGAGTTACTTGTGATTATACGGGCGTTAACAAAGTGGCAAATGGATCTACTGGGTATCCCATTTGTGGTTTACACAGATCATAGAATACTGGAGAACTTCTACAAGCAGAAAGACCTCAGCTGTCGGCAGGCGAGGTGAATGGAATTCCTGTTGCAATATGACTGTAAAGTCATCTACGTGCAAGGAAAGGACAACTCGGGTGCAGATGCACTGTCATGGTGCACCTTACCAACACAGGACGACAGCACATTAGCCAAGAAATTCGTGCAGCCCTTGTATCACTGGTCGGATGAGGGTGATGATGAAGTGATCGCTTACATCACTGCTGATGTGGATCCCATTCATGCTGTGGCCGTACTTGTTAACGAGAAGATGCCATCGACTTCCCCACAGGATGCTCAACGTGAACAGCTGGACATCACAGCCAACCCAGAATTTTTGCAGTTGATAAAGAATGGGTACACAACAGATAAGTGGTGTCAAAAGATAATGAGAGCACGACCTCTGCCTGATGGTTTGATCCTGGAAAATGGGCTTCTGTACGCAGGTGGCCAACTGGTCATTCCTAAGGTTGGTAACGTCAGGGAGGAACTGTATAGGTTGGCACATGATGTTCTTGGCCATTCTGGATTTGAGAAGTTATACGGATCACTGTGAAATTCATTCTACTGGCCAAACATGCAGTGAGATCTGGAATGAGCATACTTTCCTGCCTGTGCAGACTGCCAATGAAACAAATCCAGCATATCAAAACCTTTTGGACCCCTCCATCCGCTTCTGATTCCAGATGCCAGGGGCGACTCAGTTGCGCTTGATTTTATTGGTCTGTTACCGGAAGATGATGGGTACAACTGCATACTCTCAATAACAGATTGTTTGGGTAGCGATGTCCATTTAATCCTAATGCGTACCAACCTGACAGTGGAAAAATTGGCAAGCCTGTTTTTTGATCATTGGTATTGTGAAAATGGTCTGCCTTTGAATCTGGTCTGTGACAGGGATAAACTGTTCGTGAGCAATTTCTGGAAGGCCCTGCACAGAATCACGGGGGTTTGCATCAATATGTCAACAGCATTTCACTCCGAGTCTGACAGTGCCAGCAAGCAGACAAACAAGACAGTCAACCAGGCGCTACGTTTCCACATCAAACATAATCAAAAAGGCTGGAAGGCGGCCTTACCATGCATACGATTCGCTATTATGAATACAATTAATGCATCGACAGGTTTTTCACCGTTTCAATTGTGCATGGGGCGTTCCCCTTGCATAATGCCCCCTCTAGTGGTTTCAAACTCTGGATCGCTGGAGGACATCCGGGCTAGTGAAGTCATTGAATGTTTGGAAGCTGACGTACAAGAAGCTAAAGACAACCTATTATGCACTAAGACTGAACAAAGTATTCACACTAACAAACACCAGTCTGATGATTTTCCTTTCCACATAGGCTCACAGGTGCTTCTATCGATGCTCAACCAACACTGGCAGTTTTTGAAAGCAGACGAAAAACGTGTCGCCAAGTTTTTGCTGTATTTCAACAGGCCATATAAGGTCACAGTGGTCTCTCGACAACACTCAATGGTCATGCTCGATCTCCTGAACTCTCTGAATGTTTTCCCCATATTTCATACATCTCAAGTTTGACCTTTCATTGAAAATAACAAGGAGCTTTTCCTAAACCGACAACTTGAAGAGCTGGAGCCTGTAATCATGCCGGACGGTTCAGAAGAGTACCTCATCGAGAAGATTTTGGATGAAAGGCATGCAGAATGCGGTTATCGGTATCTGGTTCACTGGAAGGGCTATGGTCCAGAGGAAGATCGTTGGATGGCCGGTTCGGAGATAGATGATGTTGAGGCTTTGGACAAGTGGCTAGAAGAACATCCTCACCCCCCCGTGGAGCCAAAATGATGCCGTCGAAAATGAAATTCATCATGCCAGTAGCTTTTTCCCTGTTGGGGTTTTTTAATGCACTCATGCTCAAGTTTTGCATTCTATCTTGCTCCGCAAGATGCTTCTCTTTTTTATGGCAGGGGAGAGTGTAAGCCCATCACTGGGCTTACATCAGCAATGCAGTCACATTGACCTTTTCCAAGGATGATGTCATTGGTTAGCTGATATATATATGGTCAAGGACACTTAGATCTCTCTCTCTTCTTTTCCCCCATCTTATTGCTTTTCTGTATTCTCTCGCTCCCTCAATCATACATGTTTGTTCTGTTCTCGCTGTCCAGTCTGAGTGTTGGAGTACAATCAGGTGTACTCCCTTCCACAAGTATTATTATTTGGGGATGAGCAAGACATGGTTTGGCATGACCTGCTAATTCTTGTTATGCTATACCTCACATGATTGATCGATAACACATATGTAACACACATATCTACGTCGCTTTTACATGTAAATTGTGGCGTTGTCAGTTGGACGGTTTTATCCAGCATGAATTCTGCTAAATTGTGAATGAGTTGTAGTTTGGTAAACAAACTAAACATTATGCTCGCACTATGTGGTGCAGCGCTTCAGCATCCACTTCCATGCTAGCTTCCACACTGCTTATGGATTCAACCATCTTGTTATTGGCCATTTATGCAGGGCCTCTGTGAGGGGTTCTTAGATTTTGACAAGTGCTCAGTGATGAATTATGAGCATGTCCCACCCACAGTGGGATGCACAAAAATGCAGGGCCAGTAAATCATGCAGACCTGACATTGGTGTGAATTTCCAAAGCCCACCCACTTCGCTGTCTTTCAACATATGACTTGCCGCAATGCTGCCCTCTCTCCTTATTTTGTCCTTGGCACCTCTGCTCTGGGACTTACAGCAGGCAATCCAGTGCTACTTACTTGTTGAAAAACAAAATGGAAGTTTAGAACATGCATGAATAGAATTGCTATGCATCTGGCCTCATCAGCAGGCGTTCCTCTAGTGAATCCAGTTATTTTCCATATTGATAAGGATGAATTGGCAAGCGGCATGGGCTGCATGCATGACAACCTTGTGAGGCTTTTTTATGCAGATGGGGATGCTGAACATCTAAGGCTTATTGTGGACCTAAAAACTCCACTTTTCAAGGACAGCCATGAGGCTGAACACCTAAATCTGTCCATCATGTGCTTTTCATTTTATATTTCTTATTTCATAATATCTTGATTTTGTTAATCTAAAATTAATTAAAAAATAAAAAATAAATTACATCCGGCATGCCCTGTATCATTGCCCTCATTGGCTGGAATGAAATGACTGGACTGGTTACACAGTGAACAAGGCGATGGCCATCGTACATGATGCAAATGCTTCGAATCAGTGCAAAATGCATTGACATGGGCAAATTGTTTGGTAAAAGAGATGATAGGGTGGCAATGATGCATTCCTCAACACATGCATCAAACTCCTGGAGCAATTCAGTATATCATGCCCTGCAAAGCAACTTAGTGTGATCAGAGGTCTTGGACAAAGAGCATACCACATAGCTTTGAGTTCTCGGGCCATTTGGTTGTACTGAAGATCACCGTCGCCATTGCTTTGAGTAGGTGGGATGGATAACATGATGGAACAGAAAACTGATTGTGTTACACACCAAAGTCTTCCTGCTACCACCATGTCACTTCTCCCCTCATCTCCCCTTGAATTCTGTCCTCCTGCATCCCAGTTGTCACTGCCATCAAGCTCAATGAGCTTTACTGAGCTTCTGCAAGATGCTTTGGGCTTTCCATCGATTCCATTGCTGCAGGCTGCATATACATCGCCGGCTGCATTGTTGCTACCACTGACATCACTACCACTGACAACAGTAGGCCTAGTGCATCAGCCAGGCACACTGTCACTACTACAAATGCCAGTAAGTCCTCAAAACCAGTTGCTGTCTTGCCAAATTGCTCACCTATCTATCTGTAGTTCATTCCAGGGTTATATGCTCCCAACAACAATGCATATACCTATTTTATTGAACAGATTATATGTCTGTCCAATGAAAACTATGGAGTAAGGGACGAGGATATTCAATTGAGAGCAAAAATCGATGCGACAGAGTGAGTGAATGTCCTACTATGCTATTACATGATCAGATTGATTGTCATTTTAGGAAGAATTATAATATGCTGCTTACAAGAGTCAACAAGCTCACATCACAGTTGGGCAATGCACTCCAGACTTTTCAGTCCAATCCACCACCACTCAATGAAGCTGACTTCCCATTAGTCTGCTTCTGGCATAAAAAGGCCTTCAATGAGTTCACAAAATTGGATGATAGCAATATGGATGGCCTCGCCATCAAGAAACCAAAACATGGCCATCCTGCAATCGATGATGATGATGACAAGCATCCTTATCTTGAGACCAAACACAGAATATGCATCGATCACCTGTGATTGAGGACTATCGGGGACCAGACTCAGCAATATTTCAACACCTTCTACAATGCCAATGCTGCTTCTGCAACATAGGGCCAAATTAGTCATAAAGCATACAGGTACTTTCACATTGAAATGCTTACCAAATTTGAAGAATTCCAATTTCGCGAGGGCAACTGGAAACTCAAACTGTGGGCATCATGTAAGTATACATCCTGGATGCAGAACAAGCGGCAGAGGGAATGCATGTCAGATGGAGCACCACTGTCCAAAAAGCTCAAGTTTGCTGCAGCCTCCTCATCAGCTCCCACAGCCATTGATCTCAATGATCCTATGCTCCTGGTCATGAAAACAGATGATGAGGAAAGGGTATTGCATTAGGAGGGCCTTGGTGTCCAGGAGGCAAATGAGTCACAAATGGTGCAAGTGACCATTTCCCTGCTGGATCCCCTGTTTGCCTATCTTTTCTTTTTGATATATTGCAATTGATGGCATTACAGGGCCATAGTGACCACAGTACCCATGAGGCCTTGTCCATATCTGATGACTCAGCCACCTTCTTCCACTCCAGATATCCCCCCAACAGATTCGACCAGAGTTCAGCTCACCCCTCCCACAGGACCATTGACTTTCCAAGGCCATGTCACTGCTACTCTAGCAGGGACAGTGATGACTGGCATGCAGCTGACTCCTCAACATGATGTCACTGCTACTCCAGCAAAAACAATGATGGCCGGCACACAGCCAGCTCCCACTACAGCTGGCATTTGGCCGGTGCTATGCAAAACTAATTCTGCATGCAAGTCACTCTAACTAACTTAAGAGGAGAGGTGGAAATAAGAATGCTAATGATCAGCCAGCTCAAAGCTGGATTCTACTATGTACAATTTAGGTATTTATATGTTACAATTCCTGAGCATGGACTATGACTATGCTATTCTCATATTATGTGAAACCCTTGGCCCTTGTCTGTATGAATAAGAATTCGACTGCACTCCGTATGTTATCCTGCAAGTGCTGCATAATAACCCTTTGCTCTGATAATTGCTAATGCATCGTCATAGTAAGGTTTCCTCAAGTTGTCACATTATGTCTTGTTTGTCGCATCACGCTTTTCATCACATGTTCATCATGTGGTTTTTGAGTCACATGCCCATCATCAGAATAATGATAAATCCTGGAATCGTAACAGCTGGCCACTCTTACAGGACCGCCAATGTGTCAACCTGATGCTATGCTGACTCCAACTGGGACAGCGATGACTGGGATAGTGACAGCTGGCACACAGCCAGCTCCCACTACAGCTGGCACTCAGCCAGCCACTTCTATAGGACCACCAATACCTCAACATGATGCCACACTGACTCCAACTGGGACAGCGACGACTGGAACAGCAATAACTGGCATACAGCCAGCTCTTACTACAGCCGGCATTCAGCCAACCACTCCTACAAGACCGCCAATGCCTCAACACAACACCACTCCCACTCTAACTGGGATGGCAACAACTGATATGCAGCCAGCCCCTCCTGCAACAACCAACCAACAGCTTCCTGCAGAGCTTGGCGAATCAAGCCCATTGTTGGACGTGACAAATACAGTCAGTGCTGGTACCACAAGAGAGCCCAAACGGCAGAGCAAGTTGAGCATACTGGCTGTAGTCGGTACAGGCTTCACAGAAAAGTGAGTCTAGCCCAGTATGAATTATTTAATTCATTATTCAGCTGATCTTTGACAGGAACTTCACCATAAAGGCATGGCTCAAGGGGAATCCCGGTGGCCTAAAATGTGATTTTGAGGCATTTTATAAGAAATTGCCTGCTGCAGAAAAAAAGGTGAGTTTCGAATCCTTGCATATAAGCAACGTCAATGGTATTAATTCACTATAAAAGGTCTACAACAAGTGCACGAAGACAGCAGTAAGTTCAGACAATATACTTTACATACATTATTTGACTGAATCTCAGCAAAAAGTTGCAACTGTGGTGAAGAAACAAAAGTAGGAAAATCAAGATAAGTAACTCTTATGCAGCTTTTTTGTTTCACAAGCTGACCACATTTTTGTTGTTAGCATTTCTATCTGTGTGCACCAGTCGTGCTGGCCATCGCTTCACCACATCAAGACCTCACTCATCTGCTCACCATTGCCATTCTATTCTTCATCCCCTTTTCTCTGTCAGTTGCATACTCCGGGTGACTTAAGTGTGTATTCTCTTTTCTGCTGTTCTCTATTATTTTGTTTCATATTCCCTGTAATTAATAATATGTATTAATATGTAACAAATAAAATAAGCTGTATTCTATAATGAGATATTAAAATAGCAGATAATAGAGCAGAATGCAAATAAAATGCACAACTGGATCGCCTTGTCATATATTGTGAGGTATTTCTATGAATTAGCTACATCTCAACATAAGAAAATGTATGGTAATATCTGATGATATATAAAGTGGCTGGCTTTTAAGATTTTTTACATTAGGATATAGCTAATACAATACAATACATACAAATTCACTATAATTTCCGGGTTTCTGACTGGGGCTCATGGGCTAATCGCATGACAGTGAAGGCTTCGACAAACGTCCTGCTATATCTTGCATGAGCATCTTCAATCCTTCCTTTGAAGTCACTTCTTACATAGTGAATGCCTCGGCTGGGACACTGTATTAGTCCTTGAGGACAAGCATCCGATATGAAAGGTATTGCCTACCAATGAGAAGTGGAAACATACAATAAAGCAGTATTTTCGATCTTTCATATAAAATCCACACTCTGTTGAAGACAGTGAGACGTGGGTTTTGAGATAACCAAATCACAACATTTCTTGCCTGTACATCAAGACAAAATCCACTGTAGATATGACTATTGTGGCATTTACACCTAGGATCTGACAAGGGTTGGACAGGTTTACGATCTTAGGTGTGTTGTTACTCACTTGCAGGTAGGTGTTGCATCTTAATTTTTTGTCAGTTGGTCATGGGTACCTAAGCATCTGAATGTTAACATCTAGATGATGGAAGAAAATATGAGTTCAAAGCGATAACCAAGCCGCATGAGAACATTCACCTCATCTGTTTTCATCCAATGCAGTTGAACTGAAAACCGCAGATTGAGTACATCAAAGGAAACGTACACCATGACAGACACTCAACTCGATGCATTAAAGCTAATATGATGAAATAGATCAAGCCCTCAACCAGATAGCGTAAAAAATCAAGTTGCCTATGCTTGATTGTAAAGCCCAAAATAGCGATTCTGAGGTCGAATGTTAGGAATATTGACAATAAAATATCTGTGTAGCCTCATCCAAAGCTAGATTGGAGAAGCATACATCAGAATACGTGGCAAGAGATAGATATATGTGCATACATAAATGATTTTCATAAGGCTCCACTTGCTGTTCCATATGTATTCGATCTAAGCATTATATGAGATTTGAGTTTGGACACACATATCGTCACTGGATGGACCTCGTCTTGAAGGGTTATAACATGATCATACACCACAATGACCAGAGCTGCAACTTCATAGAAATATCTGTAAGCGTTGGGTCCAAAGTCAGGCACAATAGTCACAATTTCACTAGACATGTAATTAGTGCTAAACTGATCGATCACCACTTGGCAAAACAGCTCTGGGTCCTCAATGCCCATCATGCGTCATGGTGGTCACTGAATCTGATACAATGAGCTCCAATCCGAGGTATCCTCAGAGTCCTGTTAGTAAATGAGATGAGGTCACCTCACTGTTTGTCAAATAGCGGATGGCTTTGCTTGCACACTGCTGACAATGGGGACGAACAAAAGCTAGATGGAGGGGATGCCATGGCGGACTATCTTATAAAGCTGTGGTTTGCTCAGTTCAATGGCTGGGAGACTTCGATTGACCAGTCAGTCCACATGCTCAAGAGAAGCGTCCACATCTCAGGCTGCCATTGCACAACTCATCAATCTAAAGCTTGAAGGCTGTTGGACTGCCAAGAATGCTTGCCATTTGCTTCACAGCCAGCAGTCAAGCGGGTTTTCCGTTCTCGAATGGTGAACCAACCGTTCAGTCTGCACAACAGGATTGACCAAGTAGGCAATACTTTAGTAAAGCCATGGCGCAGATGAGGTGCCTGGCCTGACAGGAACTCTGAGAAACATGTACCTGGGAGCTTTCCAAAGGGTGATAGTGCTGAGTAGCGATAAACAGGCTAAAGAAAATTCTCAGGACTTATTGTAGTATATCATTAATATCATCCACCTACACAAATAAAGTCTAATAATTAATTGAAACTAAAATAAAGGAGCTCAGCATTTGTAATGAAATGGCTGAGATATTAGTTACCTAAAATAAAGGAGCTGGTACAAATCTATGTAAGATAATGGGCAGTTTAGATAAACTAGAAAAGGCTCACCTTAGCATTTGTAACAAAACAGCTGAGGTGCCTGAGTGAATGGCGTCGAAGTTTATATACTAAAATGAAAAGAAAATTTTCCTACTCAACCTTAACCTGAGTCTAGCTCACAGTCTATCTGGCCGCTTGCACTCTGTTCCTGCTCCACTGTGTGTCAGTGGGCCCTTTACATTCCTACACTCCCCCTCAAGCCATGGATACGCCAAGATGCAATGCGAAATGCTTGACTTTCACTGATGGTAAGGCCTTCGTGAGCGTGTCAGCAACCATGTTATTTGTAAGGCAATAAACCAGTCGAATTTTTCCTTCTTCGATGACCCAGCATATGAAATGGAAGCAAACGTCAATGTGTTTGGTACGTGCATAAAACTTCTGTTCTTTGGCAAGCGCGACAGCTGACTAGTTGTCTGAGAAAAGCATGGTGGTGGACAAGTCAGCACTAAAGACTCCTGAAATTAGTGAGCACAGCCACAAGGCCTCCTTCACTGCATGCATTACCACCACGTACTCTACTTCTGCTGTCAACAATGTCACAAGCTTCTATCATTTTGAGCTCCAGGAAACAGCTCTGCCATTGATCAGGAATGCATATCCTGATATAGCACATCGGTCTTCAGCCATGCTGCCATCAGCATCAGCAAAGCCAACCATCAGGCCTTTTCATCCACTATAAGTTAGCCACAGATCTTTCATTCCCTTCAGATAATGGAAGATCTTCTTCACTGCTTCCCAGTGCACCAGCCCAGGGTTCTGCAAGAAATGCGAAATGACTTGCAATGCAAACGAGATATCTGGCCATGTTCCTAAGTTGGCATACATCAAGGCACTGATGGCCTCTCGATAGGGAATGTTTCGCATCTGTGTGACCTTGGATGTTGTCTTGGGTGATTGCATTGAGGAGAGCTGGAGATTAGTATCCATAGGGATGGAGACAGGTTTTAGATCATCGAATCCAAAGTGACAGAGGATGGAATCGATATACAAGCACTGCAAAAGGTGAATCATACCATTTTCGACATCCCTCTTGACCTCAATACCCAGCAGCCAATGCAGTTCTCTGAACTCAGATATCTCAACATGGTTCGAGATGTCCTTCGCGAATTTTTCAGCCAACCCGCAGTCAGCCACAATCATCCCATCATCAATGTGGAACAGGACAATAATTAAGCTGTCACTATCATTCCAATAGAAGATGGCCTCATCAACCTCACAAACAGAAAAGCCGAGATCTTCCATAATCTTGCACAAATATTTGTACCAGCACTGCCCAGACTGCTTTAAACTGTAGAGCAGGCAACGAAGATGGCACACCAGGTGTTCCTTCCCTTTTGCTGCATACCCAGGGGCCTGTCACATGTAGATGACCTCACCATTCTCGAAGAGTCCATACAGGTAGGCCCTTTTTATGTCGATTTGGAACAGTCCCATGTTCTATTCCACTGCAATTGCCAGAACAGTTCAGATTGATGCCAGGTAAGTGACGGGTGCATACATGTTGAAGTAGTCAACACCTTCAACTTGGGTGAAACCTTGTGCGACGAGGCAGGCCTTGTAGCGAACAACATTTCCAGTGGCATCTTTCTTTGCATAGAAAACTGTTATGATTTCAAAGCCAATCGTTATCTTGATGATGGACACATGATTCAATGATCATCTGACAAACATGTGATACAAATGCAATGCGACAGACAAGATATGATACAAGGACTCGAGACAAACCCTATAACAACGATGCATCAGCGCTCAGTAGGGCAAAGGGTTACAGTGCAGTATCTGCAGGAAACCATGAGGAGCGTAGTCAAATCCTGACTTAGACGGAATAGGGTCGAGGGTTTTACGATACATAAGGATAACACATTATGCAAACCTTGGTAGTATAAATACATAGAAATTGTATTGTAGAACCCAGCTTCAAGCTGGCTTATAGTAGCATTCTTCTCTCCGCCTCTTACTTTCTGAGTTAGTTAGAGTGACCTGTGTGCAGATATAGTTTTGCATAGCAAAAACCCACTTTGACCTGACAATATTCACCCCCAGTGGTGGCTTGACAAGCTCCCAGGTTCCTGCATCATGCAGCATTTTCAGCTCTTGCAAGATCCCCTGCTCCTATTGTGGCCAGTCAGAATGGCGCTTGGCCTCAGTAATGGTTCAGGGTTCAAGTCCTTCAGCATTGCTGGTTTCGGCCATGAAGGCATATTCCTCTGGGATCGACAGGTCTTTATCAGTGCATACGACCTCATCTTGGTCATTGCGGGCTTCTGGGATATGTGGAAGCTGGATGCCTCACTCGACAGCTGGTCCTCCATGGCACAGAGAAGCACTTCCCTTGCCAGCCAAGATGTCATTTACCTTGGTGCTGGCCTTGTGCATTCGCCTGCCTTCAATTATATTGGAGGGATCCAGCCCATCAAAGGTTTATGTTGCCTTGACAGATGTGGGTTCTGATGCATATGGTGATGGATCCCATTCGTTCTCTAGCACTGCCTGTGGGATAATTCCGATGTCTTCATCATCATCCTCCCCCTCAATTGTGTTACGATTTTAACGCCAATCGTTATCTTGATGACAGACACGTGATCCAACAATCACCTGACAAGACACGTGATACAAACGACGACGTGTCAGCGCCTGCCAGGGCAAAGGGTTATGATGTAATGCCTGCAAGATAACACGAGGATAACACATGTATGTCATGGTCCGTGCTTGAGGACCGTAACACATAAATAGCTAGATTGTATGTAGTAGAACCCAGCTTCGAGCTGGCTAATTAATAGCATTCTTCTCCCCGCCTCTCATCTCTCGAGATAGTCAGAGTGACCTGCGTGCAGATTTGGTTTTGCGTAGCAAAAGCTCGAAGCTTCTCATCGCGCACCTCACCACTCTTAGCTCTCACCTCTCTCCACTGCCCTTCCTTCGTTGCCCGACGGCCACGAGTGCCGTGCGACCAAAGGAACCCGCTGCGTCGTCATACCCTTTTCTCCAAACCATTACTAACCTTTTCAATCTTCAATCCCCATTCCCTACCCTGCGCCAACCCATATTCTGATCTCTGTCCGCGGTCCTTGTTCGTTGCATTTGGAAGTGTGAGAGGACTAAGGGTAACATTGAGCCCGACCCTGTCCGAATCGAACATCACAAGGCTGTGCTAGGGTGATCTTCGGAGAGCCCTACCGCGCGTTTGACCGGGTAGTTTGTTGACCCGGGACGTACCGAAGCAAGAGAGATCAGAGGACTCGGACGTGTGGATAGTCCCCACCCTTCGACCAACCCTTCAAACACGCCCTGAAAGGGGGGAGGGGAGAAAGAGAAAGGGAGAGAGGGGAGAGAGAAAGAGGGGGGAGGGAGAGGAGAGGAGAGGAAGGAAACCGAAAAGAAGGGGAGGAGGGGGGAAGGAAGAAAAAAAAAAAAACCCAGAAAGGAAAGCTGAAGACAACCCGGAACGCGCCTAGCGGGGACCTGAACAACAAACAAGAGAAAGAAAAAGGACGGACTGGGAGCGATCAAAGAAGAACTGGATTGGGAAGAAGCCAAAAGAAGAAAGGAAGGGATATATAAAGGGGAACGGCGAGGAAGGGCGAGAATGGAAGTCATCGACAAAGAGGAGATAGAAAAAGGGAATGATAAGATGAATGGACACGGGAGGCAAGGGAACGGAAGAAGGGGGAAAGCACAGGAGGGCGGAGTAAAAGGAAGAACGGGAGGCAGGAATGGATATCACCACCAGAGACTGGGAACATGGAGCAGAGGGAAGGAACACCCGGAAGTCAGGAGAAGGGACACCTCCACCATTAAAGACTGGGAAGAGTTCAAGGGGAAGCAGAGAATCTATGAACGGAAAAGGAAGAGGATATGGATAAAGGAGGAACACGACGATGGGAGGAACAGCGAAGGAGCTGGGCTCCGAGGAATAAAGAAGAAGAACAAAAGGACGAAGGGCGGACGAGGATATCGAACAGGAGGTGTCCACGAGGAGGACATCGATGGTGGACAGAGGAGGAAGGACGGCAAACGCCAGGCCCAAAAGGAATTGGAGTGAAGGAGCGAGCCCAAAAACAAGAAACGGCACAGGAAAGAGGCACAAGGGGAAACCGGACCAGTAAGGTAATGCTCAAGGACGGGAAAGAGGAGGAGGGAGAGGAAGGACGCGGGGGGGAGAAAGGACATGGAGAAAGCAAGAAACGACCGAGATATACGACTAGGAACGGGAGGCTAAGGAGAACGGGCCACATTGAAGAAATGAACCAGGGTCAGTAGAGCTGGGAAGAAGCACGCGCGGGACTATGTATCATCGAATATTAATATAAGGGACATTCCCGACCAAAGAATATTCGAACGAGAAGGGACGAGAGTCGGCTCGTAAAAGGATATACCCACCGGGGGCACAGCAGATTATGGCAGGACGAGTCTAAGGCAATCGATCCTAAGGCAGGACGGAAAGGAAGAAGGACATCTCGGAAAGACTGGAGATCAATGAAAGAAGAAGAGTCCAAATGACGACCAGACAAAAGCACGATTTGTCAGAGGCGGAAAGGAAACCAGATGGAGACGAGATACGACCGGAACTGGATGGACGAAGCGAAAGGCTCTGCGAAAGGATGACCGGATCGATAGACCGGAAGTTCGAAGGAAAAGGAGATAAAGAAAGATATCGCCCATCCCGGTCCAAAGCAGATGGAACCCGAAACAGAGCAGGGGACATACGTGAATATGTCAAGCTAAGAGTCGGTCCAGGACAGCGAGCAAATGGTCTTCTTGGTTACTGAACTCGGAAAGGGCCAAATTTTCATTGGTTACGAGTGGGTTAAACGCACAACCTGAATCGATTGGAAAAGGAAAAGATCACATTGACCGATGCCGAAGAGTGCAGCGAAATGCGAACAGGAAACCGAAGATGATGACACCTCTATCGAGACGAATGAAGTTGATTTTGAAAACGGAGAAAAACTCTTGATGATCGACATAAACCGAGAGTTTCATCTAAGGGTCAGACGACGGCTCAAACTGGCAGAAGCGACAACCAAGAGGCAAAGGTGAAAACCTGAGGAAATTGTACTGGAAGAATACCACTGTTAAGGATTCAGTGTTCGGAAAAGAGTCATTGATGAATTACCACCACGACGACCGGGACATGCGATGAACTATCCAGGAGCAAGCTCCAGGATTGAAGGTCTACCCTCTGACGCTGGATGAACAGAAACAGCTGGATGCATCAGACGAGAACCGAACAGGACGAACAGAGGAAAGAAGGCCTGCCTTTTTCTTCGTAAAAAGAAGGACGGATCCCAGACCCGTACAGGATTATCGGAAGTTGAACGACGTGACAATAAAGAACAAATACCCATTGCCCCTGATTCAGGAACTGATCGACAAACTGAAAGGGGCGAAGTTCTTTACGAAGCTCGATATCCGATGGGGATACAATAACGTCCGCATGAAAGAAGGCGATGAATGGAAGGCCGCGTTTCGGACAAACCAGGGAATGTTCGAACCCCTGGTCATGTTCTTCGGACTGACAAATTCACCGGCTACTTTCCAAACAATGATGAACACGATCTTCAAGGACGAGATCGATCAGGGGCACGTAATAATCTACATGGACGATATCCTTATCTTCAACAAGGATCTGGATAAACACAGACAACTTGTCCAACGTGTACTGGAAAAGCTAAAGCACAATAAGCTTTACCTGAAACCCGAGAAGTGCTTGTTTCATCAGCTGGAAGTAGAATACCTTGGAATGATTGTCTCGGAAAACGGCATCAAAATGGATCCCGTTAAAGTTGAAGGCGTTAAAAACTGGCCAAAACCCACATGCAAACGAGACGTCAACAATTCTAGGCTGCAATTTCTACCGGTGTTTATGAAGGATTCGCGAAGATTGCGAAACCCTTGACAGAATTAACTGGAAAAGCCAACTGGACGTGGGAAAAGGCCCAAGACGACGCATTCAACGGACTAAAGAATCGGATCTGTTCGGCACCGATTATTGCGATGCCCCGAGATGATGGAAAATTCCGAATGGAAGTCGATGCTTTGAATTATGCAATAGGAGGCGTCCTTTCACAGGAACAATCCAATGGTACTTGGAGACCGGTAGCATTCATGTCAAAGTCATTGAATCCGACGGAGCGGAACTACGAGATCTACGACAAAGAGATGCTCGCGATTATGACGGGACTTGAGGAATGGCGCCAATACCTTTGCGGTGCTAAGCAAAAGTTCGAGATTTGGACGGACCATAAGAATCTCGAATATTTCCGAAAGCCTCAGAAACTGAATCGCTGACAAGCTCGCTGGATCTCGGAACTTCAGGATTATGACTTTGTCCTGGAACACAAACCCGGAAAGTCGATGACGAAGGCAGACAGTCTGTCGAGATGACCAGACCATGAGAAGGGGGAGAATGATAACAAGAACGTCGTACTCCTAAAGCCGGAAAATTTTCGCCGACTGTTTATGGCAAAAGTCACGCCGATACCAGAATTTCAGGACATGCTGAACCAGATAAAACGGGCCTGGAAGCAAAGAGAACCCGAAGTTCAGAAACATCTTGATGCAGGCAAACACGGCTGGGAAGAAAACGACCGAATCGTCACATGGTTAAAACGGTACTACGTTCCCAAAAGCCAAAAGATAAGGGAACGGATCATTGAAATACACCACTCCGATCAGATCTCGGGACACCCAGGACAGACGAAGACATACGAACTAATCACGCGTAACTTCTGGTGGCCCAAAATGATGAATGACATCAAGGCATACGTCAAAGGATGTGACAAATGCCAGCGAACGAAGATCATCAGAGATCGGAAGCATGCTCCGCTTCACCCAAATGAAATACCGAAGGAACCATGGGAGATTATCTCGGTAGATCTCATCGGACCTCTCCCCACATCTCAGGGATTCGACGGCGTAATGGTAATGGTAGATCGGTTCACTAAAGGAGCCAAGTTTATACCGGTCAATATGGAAATTACGGAGAAGGAGTGCCCGAAACTACGCACACCATACTCAAAACGGACCCCAAGAAAGCATCAGCGACAGAGGACCACAGTTGCCGAACATGAAGGACACGCACGGGAAAAAGGAGCCCCCGACGCCGACATCCACAAACCGATGGACAGATGGAAAGAGTAACCAGGAACTCGAGCAAACTGAAACCCGAAACACGGCAGACAGACTGGGCAGAGGCAGGCCGAACCACAACAACGGACACCGCACGGGAACCCCACTACCTGAACAGGACGACACCCACAACCGGAAGGAACCCCGAAATGCGAGTCAAGTCGCAAACCGCAGAAGAATCGCGAACAGATGAAAGAGACGGACAAAGCGAGACCCCGACAAAAGCCCGAAACGAGAAACGGAACCAGATCGAAACAGAAGCCCCGAGAAACCAGAGGGCGAAGGTGGCGAAGGAACTAAACACCACCGACCGGCCGACGATAAATTGAATGACAAGCGATGGTCCCCAAAGCAAAGGGAAGGAGAATCAGCGAGAGCGACCACCGGAACATGGAAAACCACCGCCAAAGAAGAGCTCACCGACAGGCACCCCCGCAACAAAAAGCGGAGAAAAGACCCCCCCACGGGGAGGGAGAGAAGCGAAGAAAAGAGACTGAATCAACCGAGGAACAGAGGAAAAGCAGAAGGAACACGGAAGGGACCCATAGAAGACGCACATGGGAGCCCGAAAACGCACGAAGACCCGGACGGGCGCGAAACACCAGAACCGGAGGCGCACCCAAAACGAGGGCAAGCAGCACCGCCCGGATCCCGCCAAAAGGAAGAGACCGCCCCACAACCCAAAGCCAAAGCCACCACACGCAATGAAGCGGGCACCCGGAAGTCAGCAAAGAAAGCGGAGCGAAAAGCGGACCCACCGGATGGATGCGGACCCGAAAGAAGCAAAAACGACGAGGCGGGGGCAAGCAGGCAGCAGCGGAACAAGGCAGCGAGGAGAGGGCGAGCGCCAGGAAGACTAGAACGACGAGGCGAAGAAGAAAGAGGAGACGAACAAGGGGGAATGACGAAACGAACGAGACGAAGACAGGACCAACAACACCGACAAGACACGGAACAAAGACGAGGCAGCGCCGCCAGGGCAAAGGGAGAATAAGCCGCAAGATAACACGAGGATAACACAGTAGATGGTCCGTGCTTGAGGACCGTAACACATAAATAGCAGATGTATGTAGTAGAACCCAGCCGAGCTGGCTAATTAATAGCATTCTTTCCCGCTCATCTCTCGAGATAGTCAGAGTGACCTGCGCGCAGATTTGGTTTTGCGTAGCAAATTGGGCCACTACCACCAGCAGCTGTCTCATCGAAATAGACATTGTGTTTGACCATGATGCTGCCCTTGTCTTTCCAATACACCCAGCATCCCTTGCTCCAGTCATCGAATCTCAGCCAGAAACCCTGCCAAATACAGCCATCAAGCTTCCGTCCCTTGCCATCAAGCCTTACCCAGCACTTTTCACCCCATTCCCACAGGCCACGTAAGTCAGGTTTTGTTCCAAAAACTGCCTCGTAGGGAGTCATCCCCTCTAAGGCCTTCATTGCTGACCTATTCATCAGCCAGATGATGTGTCAGGCACACTCCGCCCACAGTTTGCATGGGTGACTGCTTGCATATAGCAGCACTCGGACTTGCTCCAGAATGGTCCAGTTCAGGTGCTCAGCTATACCATTATGCTGTGGAGTGTCATAGACAGTAAGGCATTGTGCGATGCCCTCATCCTCCAGATATAGGGTGAATTCCTTTCCTAGGTACTCGCTGCCACAATCAGATTGCAGGACCTTCACATTGGCACCAAGTTGCATCTTGCACCAGGTTTGGTAAGCCTTGAAATGCTGCGGGACCTCATCTTTCTTGTGCATGAAGTACAATGTAACCCAGCGCTTCGTGTCATTAATAAAGGAGACATAGTACTTCTTTCTGTGAATTGACAGAACTTGTGCCGATCCCCAGACATCCAACATGACAATGTTCCTGAAGTCCTCAGCATGCTCACCTTGCCTAATTTTCGGCACAGGCTTTCAGATAGCCTTACCATAGACACAGGCTTCACAGAAGAAATCATCCTTAGCCCCTGGGTCCAGGCAGAGGCCAGTCACGAAGCCATTCTTGACCATCCAAAGTGCAGTTTTTGGTGAGATGTGTCCAAGGTAACGATGGAGACTCTTTAGTGAGATCTCCTCAATATCAGGTGTGAGTTCAGTGACGTCCACTTTATTGTCATTATGGATAACCTTGTATAGGCCTTTTCTAGCCCGTGGAAAATCACCAATCTTTTCCCCATCCTCTCCCTTATGGATAACACACTTCCCATCTCCAAACGTCATGAAGAACCCAAGTTCATCAAGTTTTCCAATAGAGACAAGTATGTATCCAACTTCAGGAGCATAGAATACCTCAGTAAGGTGGAGTTTGGATGAATCGGCACCATTTGGTATGTCCAAGGTCAATTCTCCCATGCTGACAGCCTGAAAACTACCTTGATTGGCCTCTTGGAATGACCGTGGACTAATTTCCTCATAGTTCAGTAGCTTCTCTTGGCATGGTGTCAGGTGCTTCATGCACCCTGAGTCATATAGCTCGACTTGCTCGCATTCTGCAGTTCCCATTGCAGGCTCAAGTGCATACACGCCATTGACTCCTCCTGAGTCCAGGTCAATGATGAGTGCCAAGGATTGCTTAGGCATCTTGCCTCCAGATAGCTCCTCAGGGTCCTGTCTTTGGGCTGGAAAGTTGTCGAGCACTGAGCTCGGCTATTCAGAGGAGTTTGCGAAGGCATGTGGAGCCTTAATAGGCCAATTTGGATCATCGTCATTGATGTGTCCATTCAAATATGCATTCCGCATGTCATCGGCACTGTTGCAGAGCTGACCATTCCCATAGGCATCGTCGTCGTCAGAGTCCCAGGCTGCAAGCGCTACATCTGATTCCAAATCAGATTCTGCGATATTTGCTGAGCCCTTGGGTTTCTCACTGGTTGTTCTGCCCTTGCTCTTTTCCTTCTCATCATCTGGCTTTTCATCGGAGCAATTGCACCTGATGTGGCCTGTCTTGCCACATCCCCAACAGGTTCGTTCCCTCTTTTTGCCCTTCTCCTTGCCCTTCGAGCCAGATGCAGCCAAGGCTTCATCCTTGTCATCTGACTTGCCTTTTGGATTCCCATTTTTTAACTTCTGGAACTGGAAATGATCGTACTCTTCTAAAATAGCCGAGATCAATTCGTCAGGGGAAATTGATTGTTCAGAGAATTTCGTGATTGCGAGAAGGCTGGATGCAAAGTTTGATAGGATCAGAGGGAGGGATGATATTATGGTCAACGTATAGTCTTTTTCATCAATATCCACACCAACACTTGCTAACTCTTCATGTTTCACTCACAGGTCATCAAGAAACTTGTGAACATTCCCATCCTTGCCAACACAACTTTGCAAGAAGCACATGCGAAGATCTGTCTGTGCATATGCTCCCTTCTTGGTGTATTTGGCAATGATGGCATCCCAATGCTCCTTAACAGTGGTCTTGGCATGAACATGCATAAGGGTAGAGTCAGGAATTTTCTGAGTAAGCAATTGTCGAGCCGCGTGCTCATTTTTGTCCCATTCAGCGATTTCTGAAGCACATGCCTTCCTATCTGCCTCAGGCATCTCCTTCTTGTCAGGGTCAGCTGGGCGGGGTGATGAGCCATTGAAGTGGCCCCATTGTTCTTTTGTGTCAACAGCGTCCTGGAAGTGTACGACAAAAACAGCCCAGTTCAACCCAGATGGATCAAGCTTGGGTACAGATGTAGGAAGTGTGTCGGCAAGTGAGGTAACCACAGCAGGCATGAAATCAGTGGGCATGGGGCCCATAACCTCTAATAATTAATTGAGACTAAAATAAAGGAGCTCAGTGTTTGTAACGAAATGGCTGAGGTATTAGTTATCTAAAATAAAGGAGCTGGTACAAATCTATGTAAGATAATGGGCAGTTTAAATAAACTAGAAAAGGCTCACCTCAGCGTTTGTAACGAAATGGCTGAGGTGCCCGAGCAAATGGTGTTGAAGTTTATATACTAAAATGAAAAGAAAATTTTCCTACTCAACCTTAACCCGAGTCTAGCTCACGGTCTATCCGGCTGCTTGCACTCTGTTCCTGCTCCACTGTGTGTCAGTGGGCCCTTCACATTCCTACATAAAGCGCAGACTCAATGCAGAAAACATAATTACACTGGCAGTCAAGTGCATTTTCTAGCCGTTTCCTTGTCCCGGTGAAATCTAGTTCAGCTGGTTCGAGGGTTTGGCTTCATTGGTTTTTCATCCCTAGACCGTGAAGGATGAATGACTGCTGGCAGGCATCGCCTAAACCTATTGAAGTTGTTTATGTAAGTATTGATGTTGACCCGCTTGACCAGTTCAAGTCGAGGATGAAAGCAAATGATCGCATAGACAAGCGGAGGAACTACTGTACAGAATATAACCAGAGAAAGATAATATGAAAATGGATGGCGGCGCATAAGTCATAGGCATATTGTCGGCATACGAGGATAGGAGACTTAAAAAAAAATAAAACATAAGAACGCAATCAGGAAAGGGGACACCAATGATTGTCTACTCTGTCAGAAGTCTCCAAATCATCTCGAAGAGCACCTTGTCCGAGCCTCGCTCTATGAAGCCGGACAGCAACGACAAGCAGTACAGTATCGATGCAAAGATTAGAAGAGCTTTGAAGAAGGTGACCATCTCCTGGTGATCGTCCGCCCATCGGTCGAGTTGCCACCGCAGAGTGACAGACGTTGATATTGAGGTATCTATCCATCTCCCTAGACGCGTGCGGAATCTGAGGAACCTGAGCGGTTTGAGGAAGAGCGAGTGATAAGAAGAGGATGTCATGATGATGATCCCGGTCCGGATGGACCGCTTAGTAGCCGTCGCGGGAGACACAGAAGGTTCTATGGGCGCATGCGCCATCTAATCAGAAACGAGCTTGATACAGAAGAAGACATACCTATAAATTTTATGGCACCGTAGTACTGAGATAGTATATGCACGGCCAGAGGCGAGAGGCGCTCTCCTTGGCCCGGAACAAACACCTTCCAGCGCATGGGATCTACGGGCTTAAAATGCGCATGTCATGACACGTCGTAACTAGGAAAATGATATACGTACAGTACACGTCTCGAGGTTCCAGACTTTTCTGACTTTCTTGAGATCTAGCTCGCCCGATGGTTCCAGAGGTACGACAGCCGTCATGTGGGGGCTCTGGTCATGTCGCATCAACGAGTCAATCGAGAGATGAAAGTGAATTCGGATGTGCCTGTTGAAACCCAACGTCAGTAGCAGATAAAAACGAGAAACAAGACGGGAAATCGATCTAAAAAGGAGATTCTAGGAAACATTGTGCATATCGCACCCTTCTGGCAAATCGGCATCTCTGAATTTAGATCTCATATGACGAGAAAGGCCAGATTTCGCCTGGGCGTAATCTGAGGCTAACTCGACTGGAGATTTGCGGAAAACGGATGGAATTGGTTCAGGAATGCGCTCTTTGATCCAATGGATTAGCGCTACTAAGGGGTCGAATGGTGGTTGTTCGTGAGGTAGGACGATGTCCCTCCTCCTCCCTCGAGGACCCCGTGGTGGCGTTCGTGGTGCGATGGATTGCTCGTTGCCCATGGGAGAAGAGTCTATGACCGGGGAAGGACGGAGACATTGGAAGAGCTCATCGGCCGGGGTATTTCTGTTAAAACAGAACAACGCAGAATCTCCTCAGAGCAGAGCCGAGTGGACAAGGTCGTCAACCAGAACATGATGTTGCGATAGTTCGTACATAACGGCGCGTAGACAGCCGAAGTACAATGTCGTTAGGAAAGCCTATGCTAAGATAGTGGCCTTGCATACGCGAAAAACCACTTACAACCCTCTTCAAGCTAGAATGATGCCAAAAGGAGATTATTTGGCCAGAAAGAACGAGAAAGGCTTAGCCAGCCTAGTTGCACATCCATCTGTAGTTACAAGGTCTCGGGGATGCAGAGTAAATGCCCTTCTAGTGGAATAAGGGCATGTTATCTGAAGACAAGGTCATCCATTTCGGACGCAAAAGACGGATGGAGGACAAGGTTGCCCTTATTCTTGACGCAAATATATGCAAATATGCTGACAAGGCCGATGGCAGCGAAGAAAAACCAAGCTTCTTGCCTGTATGGCGTTGATCAGGATGAGTAGCCTAGATGCCCTGCACCGCCCAGCGAAATGGCCCACAGAGAAACAGACACTGAGGGTCATCCGGCCTTTACTCCCTGAAGGCAGATCCTCTGCGTCTTTGGCAAGTCCAAGTTCCCTGCGAGCAATAGATAGAAATCTGCTATAATTTGTGTCTGCGTCCGACTCGACATTTCAACAGCTTGAGGTTCAAGGCGTCGGAAGTATTCACAGTCCAGGATGATTAATGAGGCTCGAGAGGGTGTGAAGCGCTGAATGATGACATAACTCTAGGGAAGTTCAAAGTCCGACATTCCCACGCGTAAAAATATTGCTGGCGTTTTTCTGAGACGTGGTTTCTCAGCGTTTCTCTCTGTCTCGCCACTGTGCTCCGTCATACCGCCGCAACTTTTGCGAAGTGAAAGTACGCAAATTCGAACAAAACGTAGAAAAGCTGCCGCAAAATGGACGTTGATATGAAGAACAAGGACGACAATGAGGAGAAGGGGATGGCCCCGTCAACCAGAGATAGAGAGCGGGATAGGGAGAGAGACAGGGATCGCGACTACGACCGTGACAAGGACAGAGATCGCGACTATGATCGTGATAAGGATAGACGGGAGAGAGACAAGGATAGGGACCGCGACCGCGACAGGAGGGATTCTGGTACGAGATGTTTAACGGCTCGTAGACGACTAAACACTCACATATGTGTCCTGTAAGGTCGGTCTAGGAGAGGTGGTGGCGATCATTGGGAGCCTGAAAGGCGCAATGGTAGCGACGTATGTTGTTGGCCCTTATATCTCCTACCCTGAGTCCTCACTCATTTGCAGCGACGGAAGCGCTCCCGCAGCAGGAGCCGCTCACGCTCCAGGCGTCGTTCTGCCTCTCCCCGCCGCTCTCGTCGTCGTTCTAGGTCTCGCTCTCGCTCTCACACCCGCTCGCGTTCGCGCTCCAGGTCTCGCGACCGCAAACCGGCCGAGGCGTTTGCTCGGTCGCTCGGTGGCCCCATGAACGCCGATCACGAAGAAGCCGTTGAGTTCGCGAAAATCAGCAAGAGAGAAAACCGTGTCTATGTCGGCAACCTCAGCTACGACGTCCGCTATCGCGATCTTATGGAATTTATGAGGGGAGGTGGGTTGGGGATATCTCAGAATCAGCTTTTTTGTTTCACTTTTCAAACATTGGCCGCCATCGGGGGGTTGCGAGGAGGGCTGATCATAGATGACCTTTGAGGAGTTCGCTGTTAGTGGATGAATGGCTTGCGTCTTGTCCCAAGGGCGGGAAAGAGTGGTCGTTGTGGGATGGGCTTGGGTTGGCCGATGTTCCTGCGCATTGATACCCCCCGTGGCACTCGTCACGGCGAGCGAGGATCCCGATGTGGCGGAGCTCGAGTATTTGGACGAGGAAGAGCTCGTTTCTTTTGGTTTTTCTCACTGATGGAATTTGGTCCGAGTCGTTGCGTCGAGGATATTGATGGGATTTTTTTCTTCTTTTTTTGGGGACGGCAGCTGGTGAGGTCTTGTTCGCCGAAGTTCTCGTAACGCCTACCGGTGTGTCCAAGGGTTGTGGGTAAGTGTCGGCAGGTTGAATACCCTTATGACATATTCTCTGACTTTTATTCCAAGCATTGTCGAGTTCGCATCGCCAGAAGATGCCCAACGTGCTATCCGTGAATTATCCGAGCAGCCTCTTCTTGGTCGGCCCGTCTTCATCAGAGAGGTTTGGCTTCATTGTTTCTCATTACATTCGCCCGCCTATATTGACCTCGTTTGATTAGGACCGGGAAAATGAAGCTCGATTTGGTGCAACTCCGGTTCCAGGCAAAATTGGAATGGCGATGGCGGGTCAAGGCCTGCACGCACAACCTCCGCCTCGTCCTCCTTCGCACAACTTCTTCGGATCCCATACCAATCCCGGCAACCAACTTTACGTCGGAAACGTGAGTCGGCATCGGCAAGCTAGATCTCGGCCGAAGCTGATGTATTCTTTTGTAGTTGCCTTATCAAGCCGGATGGCAGGATCTCAAAGACCTTTTCCGTTCCGCCGGGAACATCATAAGAGCTGATATAAACATTGGCGCCGATGGTCGTCCCAAGGGATCGGGCACTGTCGTGTTCGAAACCTCAAAAGACGCCCAGCAAGCCATCAGTGAGTTGTTGCCTCACGTGTCACTTGACTGCATTTCTAACTTTGTTCTCCAGACATGTACCATGGTTTTGATTGGTACGGACGCACGCTTGAAGTCCGAGAGGTTCGATCATTCTTGCATCAAAGTGCTCTTCTCGCTCAATCCCCTACAGGACCGGTATGCTGGTCTTTCGGGCCCTGGTAGTTACCGTGGAGGATTCCGAGGCGGTCCTCGTGGATTTGGGGGACGCGGAGGATTCAGGGGCGGATTCCGAGGCGGATTCCGCGGTGGATTTGGAGCACAGGCGGGTGCTGGCCGCGATTTCTCTAATCAGGATCTTTACGCCGACTATTCTGGTCCTGATCAGCAGGGTAGCGGATTGAGAATGGATGGCTATAATGGAGGATTTGGCGCCGTCGGAGGCTACCCTGGCGGCTATGCTGAACCTGAACCGAGTCAGCAGATCATGGTCCGCAATGTGCGTTCCCTCGCATGCGAAACATAGGGTGCCTTTGTTCAACCTTTTTCCGTTTTCAGCTTCCTTGGTCGACTGCAAATGAGGACCTGGTCGAGTTGTTCGAAACGACTGGGCAGGTCGAACTGGCGGAAATTCTGTTCGATGGCACGCGCTCGAAAGGATGTGGTGTCGTTCAGTTCTCGCAAGTTGCAGAGGCCGAAACTGCAATCGGCAAGTGCCGTCTTGTCTTGCCTTTCCAACACCATTTTCTAACTCGCCACATAACAGCCAAGTTTCAACAGTACATGTACGGTGGACGTCCTTTGGGTGCGTTTTTTTTCATAACTGTTGCCTGTCTGGTAATGGCTAATTTTTGTCACTCTGTGAAGATGTCCGGTTTAATGATCGCTGGCACACTTTCACGCCTACGGCCGCGAAGGGCGGTCAAATTGCACCCATGCAGTCCGACATGGCATAATTTCGCTATACTCACCCCATACCTGTTATTTCTTATGTCCTGTTGCATTTGTGCTTAATTTGACTAGCGACCGAGACGAGGACGCCTGCCATAAAAGCTCCAACTTGATTCTCTCTGTGCTCGTATTATCTGGTTCTTCGTATTTTTGTTGCTGCTGAAATTTGAGATGAATTCCTGTGTAAGACATTGGTTAAAGACGATTTAAGCGGTGCATGCTATCCGCTGCGGTCTAGACCATCAGACGGATTATGAGCTCGGTTGCAGGGATCGGCGAAGGCACACGCCCGCGCCTGGACTGTGACATGGCGGATTGTCGAGGTTGATCCGCACTATCAACATGTCGACACTTCTGAAGTCATTCGTGGCAGCAGACAGTCGTCGATTAGGAGGTGAAACCAGAAAAGGCAAGTATGCACGTGCACGTCCAAAAGGGGACGATGGAGGTGGTGATAGCAGTGCAATTTCCAAAACGGGGGCGATATGACGAAAAAATGGTGAGCTATAAGTAGCCGCTGGGCTCCGCCCATTTTTGCACCGTCAACCGTCCAACCCCCCCTTCCTTCTCCTCCATGGACTCCTTCGCTGACCCCTACACCCGCCAAGGCGACGACATCGACATCGCCACCGTGAGAGACGACATTCGTGCCCTCGAACAGCACCATCGCGCCGCTGGCATCCCGCTTTCAGGAAGGGTCCTTCATATATGCCACTATCTCCCTATCACAGCTACCCTCAACTCCCGTGTGGGCATGCTTAGCCCGCCACCAACTCCTCCAACTAAACCCGCCGACCCTTTTCAGGAACAGCAGGAGCTCCAGTCGAGCGTTGATGCTCAAAGTGCGCAGCGTGCTGCCTCTGTCGCTCAAGAGCGTGCCGCGCCCGTTCCTGTGTGGACGCTCGCGCCCCGGTACGGCCATGCCGCTATGATATCTGGCATACGGTCGCTGTCGTCGACATATGAGCAGCTCATCGTCGGCTGGACGGGCGATATCCTCTCCCCAAACCCGAGCGAGCGCGTGTCTTCTGACTCTATCACGGACGCGGACCGCGCAGCTCTGGACGAGGCGCTGAAGACGTACCAACCCAAGGAGAGCGATCCGGACGACGAGCGCAAGACGACGTATGTCCCGGTCTGGTTGGACGACAAGGTCGCCCATGGACATTACGATGGCTACTGCAAGCAGAGTGAGACACTCATCGTCTTCCGATCCTTTCGGCAACATGATTAATGTTCAATCACGTTATTAGTTCTCTGGCCCTTATTCCATTATCTTCTCTGGCAGGACGTAGCGACCGAATATGCATCTGCCGACTCACATTATCCTTTCTACGAATCTGCTAACGCTGCCTTTGCGCGAAAGATAGCCGAGGTCTATCGGCCCGGCGATCTCATTTGGGTACATGATTACCATCTCTTGCTTGTACCAAAGTACGTGCTTTTCGCTCTTACGTTCTCGCAAGGTCCGAATTTTCGCCCGTTTAATTCTCATTAGGCTTGTCCGAGAATCGATTCCGGATGCGACGTTGGGTCTGTTCGTACACACGCCTTTTCCAAGCAGCGAAATCTTTAGATGCCTTCCTCGTTTGTATATTCCTTCCCTATCCTAACTTTACACCTGACGTCGTCCAGGGCGCAAGGAGATCTTGGACGGAATGCTTGGGGCGGATCTTGTTTGCTTCCAGGTATGCCTAATTGACTTTATAAAATGTTTTACGGTTTCATGCCCTCCTTCATAGACATATTCCTACTCGCGGCACTTCATCTCTACATGTATCCGGGTCTGCGGATACGAGAGCACTTCGCGTGGAATTGATGTCGAAGGCCATATTACCAATGTCATGCATTGTCCAGTCGGCGTAGATGCGGAACGGGTTGGCAGAGACATGTATGTTTCTCCCTTTTATTGGAATTCAGTGGTTCATGTTCGTGTTAGAATGAGACCTGGTATTCAGCCCAAGCTTGAAGCTCTTCGTGCGCTTTATGAAGGCAAAAAGATCATTGTAGGAAGGGACAAGCTGGACGTCGTCAAGGGCGTGTTGCAGAAGGTAAGATATACATGCACTACTTGTCCACGTTGCTCATTTCCCCCAGCTTCGGGCATTCGAAAAACTTCTTCAAGACTATCCAGAGTGGATTGGAAACGTCGTCTTGATTCAAGTCACCTCGCCTGCCCTCTCCGATTCTCCGAAGCTCGAGAGGGCAGTCAGCGAACTCGTAGCCCATATCAACGGCGAATATGGAAGCCTTGACTTCATTCCCGTGCATCATTAGTATGTCATTGCCCTACACAATGCGCGCTCACTAATAGGGCTTTATTCTGTAGCCACCAGACACTCAAGAAGGACGAATTTTATGCCTTGCTGAGCGTCGCAGATTTAGCTGTTATCACCCCTCTTCGGGATGGGATGAACACGACAAGTATGGAGTTTGTCATTGCACAGAGCAAGACGAACCAGTCTCCGCTAGTCCTTAGCGAGTTTATGGGCATCAGCAAGAATATGGAAGATGCATTGCTCGTAAATCCTTGGGACTTGGGCGTAAGTATTCGCTTCAGACTGGCCATTCATGCCTCCGTTGATGGGAGGATTAGGATGTTGCAGCGGCGATCAACCGGGGTCTTCTCATGGGGCCAGACGAGAAGACAATTAGACACGAGAAGCTGTACAAGATGGTCACAACGCACACGTCGCATACCTGGGCTGCACTCCTCGTCAAGATGCTTCTCGGCCTCATGGACGGACAGGGCCAAGCGAGACAGACGCCGTACCTGCCAGTGGAAGACATGGTATGGAAGTATCAAAGTGCCAGAAAGAGGCTATTCTTGTTCGATTATGATGTCAGTGTCCTGGTCCAGGCCATGACGTCCCTTTTGTTTTCTGACCGAGCCGATCAGGGAACGCTTTCCCCTATCGTTAAAACGCCCTCGGCCGCCGTACCCTCAGCTCAAACGCTGTTGATGCTTAAGAATCTCTCCTCGGACCCGAAAAATGTGGTTTACATCATCTCCGGTCGCGACGCTGACTTTTTAGAGAAGCACTTGGGTAGCGTGTTGGAGAACGTCGGTTTCAGTGCTGAACATGGTGGCTTCATGCGGGAGCGTGGCGAAAAGGTTTGGCGCAACTTTACTGAGAAGTTGGACATGAGTTGGATGGGAGAAGTCGGGGAGGTGTTCAGGTATTATACCGAGGTGCGTCTCTTTTACTCGATATCTAAAGTTGTTTCGCCTTTTTAACATTATGGTATATACAAGAGAACAACTGGAAGCGCGATAGAGGTCAAGAAGAGTTCGATTACTTGGCACTACAGAAGCGCTGATCCCGAATGGGGGTGAGCTTTTTTCCTTTAACGGCCTCTGCGATCGTTTCATGCGGCTGAATGTTATTGGTCGCCCATAGACAATTCCAATGCAGACAGTGCCAAGATTTGCTAGAAAACAACCTGGCACACAAGAGGCCTATCGAAGGTACGCCAATATCTTATGTGAATCTGCGGCCTCTTTGGCAGGACTTCTTATCATTCCCCTCGTGCGTCTTAGTGTTGGTGGGTAAGAAGAATCTCGAAGTGCGACCCATCGCGGTTAATAAAGGAGAAATCGTCAAGAGAATTCTGTATCAGAATCCTGACGCAGAGTTTGTCTTCTGCGCTGGTGATGATAAAGTTTGTTATGTTTGATTTTTCACGCATCGGCGAATTCATCACTGAATATCTCCTTATCCTTCTAGACGGATGAAGACATGTTCCGCGCATTACTCCTGCAATCTCCTAACGGTAACGCGTCCGACCTATCGTCAACATCATCACCGTCTTCGGGTACCCCGGTACTAATGGAAGCTCCCCTGTCCGTTACTCTGGTAGACGGCGATGACTGTTCTCCACCGCCTTCATCGTCCTCTTCTTCATCAACATCGTCCTTTCCGAAAGTCGAGCTAAAAGTAAAGCCAGAGGGCGTATTCACGACCGCAGTCGGGCACAGCGGCAAAAGGACGCTAGCGAGCTGGCATGTCACCACTCCTCAGGAAATCGTCGACTCTATGCTCGAGCTTGTCAAAGCTGACGGAGTGAAGGTCGAATTGGTCGATGCGGGGCGGCCCGAAGCCGATACTGGTTCGGCACCTGCGTCCGTCGATGGATCGAAACTGTGAAGTTGTGAGACCCCTCTTTCCCCCACTTTTCTGGAAAAGCAATATGAGGTACCAGGTTTCCCTCCTCCGTCTCCATTGCGCGGTTTTCGTTTTCTAAGTTGGTATTTCTTAATGATTACATTTCTCCACACTGCAAGAGTCCGGATTCATCGGATTTATTCATGTTCGGTTTTCATCTATCCTCATATATGACGCTGAAACACCATTGCTATCATTCACGATTTTATGATGGGCTTCTTCACGTAAAACGACATTCTGCGTTTTGTTTCTCGTCTTTTTCTGTCTCTTTTTCTCTATTAGTCGATTACGAACACAGGGAGTGACACATCGGTAGAATGGCACGGTAACTAAATAGATGCAGTTCAACAATCCTCCCGCTGATGGTTCGTGAAAACTGGCAACCGACAGCGAGACTAAAGGGGAAAGTCTTGCAGGAGACGACCCCCGCACCCATACGACTTGTATTTCTGGCTCCACAAGTCTGATGACGTAACGACCAATGCGATTAAATTAACTCACGTTGCATAGCTAGCCATATCTTCTTCTTGCCACATCCCGCCACTTTGAAGAGCCACCATTCACGCGCCTCATACCCACTAGACGGCCTGCGACATGTCGGAAATGAAGGCCGTCATATCCTCTGTAAGTTATATTCGTCCTTGTTGATTCAATCCTTATAGCAGATTCTAGTGGCGCATCGGCGAATACAGCGGTATAAATTCCCTTGAAATCAGGAGGAATGCTTGGAGGAGATCCGCAGTTCGGTGAATTGAATTGCCTCGTCGCATTGTCCTATTTTTTTTTTCACCAATATCAACGGGGATGGAGTGTGGCGACCTTGCCACCCGCCGAACTTGCATCACCATCTCCGTATTGCCTCCTAATTGCAATCGCAGATTCCATTGAACTCGGCGAATATATGAAATAGTGGCATCAGTCTGTCGTTGGGAAAAGAGCACGGGTAAGACGGCCGTGAGAGGGGGTAGGCCGGGGTAGTCTGAAGGTGCTGTCTCTATTGAAAAGTTTCGGGCGCATCGTTCCGAAATCATCTACAAGTTCGTGTCGTCCCCGCTGACTGCCCTTGAACATGAGTCCTGATGCCTTGACCAGACCTCACGACATTTGATGGATCCATATCAACCTACAAGTCAATATATGTGCAAACACCAGATCAAAATCTTGCGTATTCAAGGTTCCGCTTTGTTCTTGTTTTTAGCAGAGTATTTTTCTGCTTTTTTTCTTCTTGAATGCGTGTATTTTTGCGGAGTATCGGGACACCATGGGCAGGGACGCGACGGACGAAATGTTGCAGCTCGCTCTTCTACTACTCCCGAACAAACTTCTGGATCCGACAGGTGTAATTGGTCGTGTTGGGAGCGATGAACAATTTTCAGGTACCGAAAAGGAATGCTAGCATCTGAGAAAGTGCCAATGACCTGCTTTTTCACTTCGTGCATTGTTCCTTGATTGTCAAGTTTCTTGTTTTTGCAGTCACCGACGACACTGTTCGCTTGGTCCGATCGGAAAGATAACAACCCGAAAATTTCGACGCCCCGGCGTAGATTCCTCCGTTTATTCTGTGGAGTAGGTCCGATGATGACGATTATGACACTGCTATCTGGTGTTTTGCTCGAGTCGCTCAGTCTGACATTGACTAGGCCAACACACGCAATCCCTTCAGGTTAGTCAAGTCGAGGCGATGAAAGCTATGTGGCCCTGCGTAAGTAGGTGAGTAAAATTTTGCAATCCTGCGTGAACCCTAGCCTGATGGCGATTTCCATGAAAAACACTACTTCAATACATCGCTCATTCCGCACTTAGGTCTCTAGAAGTTCATCGAGAACGCCCTGTTCCAAATCCTACCAAATGCTGACTGAGTGTGAGTCAGCCACCATGATCAACAGGTCCACCGGGCGAACGCAGTTATCTCATTTCAGATACGTTCCGTCTGGGGAATTAATATCTAGTGTATAGATAGTGATCGGGGCCTATCTTGATCAGTTCTGTCCATGCGGACCCAGGTAAGGAGGCTTTAAATGTCGACTGCAAGCCGTTACCTAATTCTACCAAAATTTCCGGACATGTCTATGGCAGACAACCATGAAAACTTCCGCCCTTTGCCGACTTCGGAATATCTATCCCAACCTTATCATAAGATATAGGCTTTGAGTCTTCAGCTCTAGCATCCATGGAATTCCAATGTGCTAGTCTAATCCAGCCGGTAAAACAAATGACATGGCTTCGTCTGACAGTTTCTCGGAAATTAGTCCCCAGTAATGAAGATGGTCTATCAAAGGCGCATCCCTTTTTTCTGGCTAGGGTCATTACTGCTGTCTTAAGAGTGATCGGAGGAGAGGGAAATACGCGTAGATCGTATCTGCACTTGGAACCCGGAAGCTCAACTGTAAGGGTCAAGGACCTCTCCCGAACACCACCAAGTCTTTGTTCCAATAACTACGCTGATAACCCCCAGGTCTGACGGCGGCGACCAGAGGCGCTTCCGAAAAGGCAACTTGCGCCGCCCTAGATGAAACGGGGATGTTCAAAAATTCTCAACTTACGTTGTCTTGTTATTGCAATGAGTTCAACTACATGGAGGTATTCCTCCCGCGACTCGCCCACGGCTTTCAAGCATGCAATGGGGGCCATTCCTGTCTGGCGGGAGGATAAAAGGCCCTGGCAGTCTGGTTTCTCGCAGTGCCTTTGAGCGAACTGAACCCCCTCTACAGCTATGAACAACGTCCCACAAATCTCTTACTCTCAGCTCTGGAAAAACGGGCAGTACTTCGGTACGTTAACTGGAGCTGATCTGAATTAGATCATGGATTAATGGTACATGATCAGCTCAAATTTCTAAAGCCACAAGTCGTTCAGTAACGACCAACGGAGCCTCCGATGGTTCACTCGTAGGAGACGTGCTTGCTGTAGCTTCCAATCTTGTAGGCGATGCCTATGAACTAAAGAGGATGGGCCCGGACTTCAAGCCTAGCGAAGGCTTAGAGATTTATGATATTTTGACTGAGGTAAGGTCTTGGGCCATTGAGATTAAGACGTGGCTGATGTATGATTCGATTTAGGTGTTGCCAACGCTCTCACCTCAGTCAAAGTTCTACTGGGAACGTGGTGCGCGTACATTGGCATCTCAGCTCGCATCAGCGAAGTATCCTATTCGTTCTCAAACAAGTCACCTCTTGGTATGAACCTCTCTAACTTCAGTCACTATAAGTTGTCCAATATTTCGCTTCAGTTCTGGTGGGCGCGTCTTGGAGGCCTCATGGGCACCCCTACGCTTCAGCAGCATCCGGACTACACCATCGAATGTACTTCAGATGGATCCACCGTCGAATTTTCGTGGGCCGTACCCCGTGATTCGGACCCCTCCGACGAGTCAAACTTTCGGCTTCGCTTCACGATTGATCTATTCCATCCCGAAACAGGCCACCGGTTGGCTGGCGGCGCCGTGCTAGAATGGTTATGGAGTGATGAGGGCGGTCTTGGCCTCATCAAACGCGACACGAACGGCAAGGTTTGGAAAGATGAACTGGACAAGTGGCTTTTCCCGGACATTGAAAGCAACGAAGAAGTTGTCGCAGGCAATACTTACTTCATTGGTGCGAACGTTAATTTGATCAAATTGCGCCTCCGGCTGAACGTCATGCCCTTTCAGCATTTGACATGGAGCCCTCCGGTATAATCATGTTGAAAAAGTACTACATTCCTCCCCCCTCTCCCACGGCGGAAACAAAGCTCTCCACGACAGTCACGGCATGTCGATTGACCGACAATTGGGATTGCTTTGTGCCTCTCTTAAAGTCCCTTCATCCATCCCTCGAACGACCATACCAAATTCTGTACGACTATCTCACTCAAGATGGAAAGGATGCAGGGCAAGTGTTCGTCATGATTGCTGTCGACCTTGTCAAACCAGAGAAGAACAGACTAAAGGTTTGTTGTTTAATATTCGCGTTTCGTCTGTCTGGGTGACCTACTATCGTGAATAGATCTACACCGTAACGCCCAAGTTATCACTCAAGGCTATAATTCGGGACATGACTCTGGGAGGCAGGTTGAAAGGACCACGTGTCGACGATGCCATGAAGAACTTCAGAAAATTCATTAGCTACCTTTTTCCATACATCAAGGACGACGATTCAGAGTTCATTTTGAACTACAATAGCTCCGGAAGCGAAGATGTCAGCCACGTACCCAGAAACGAGGTACGCATAATGTACTACTACGAGTTCTTCGTTGGGGAGCCGGTTCCCTACCCAAAGGTAACATTCCGTTTCCTGTCCTGGGAGTCTGCTTCGTTTACGACGGTTTGCCACCAGATCTACTTCTTCATGGACCATTTTAGCATTAACGATTGGGAGACTGCTCGGGCCACAGAACGATTCCTTCATGACGCAGGCAAGCCCGGACCAGACACGTGGATGACGGATGCTTTGTCCCGTGCGAAGTGCGTAACAGGCTCTCTGCATCATTGTTTTAGCCGACATTCGTTTCGTCTAGTTCACACAGGGGTTTGGATGAGAGGAATGGTCTTCATACCATGGTGTCGTTCGGCACGAAACCATCTGGATGGGAAGTCACTAATTACTATAGCGCCGAATTCCACGCATTAGAGAGAGAACGCAGGCAATCCTAGAGCCGCAGTGTACTGTATAGTGTCATCTGTAGTGATACTTTGTAGTCTGGGTAGACATCCATTTTGAGATAGATGCCATTGAGTGAATCAGTGACTTCAATGCTCATAAGCTAAAGCCGTGGGTAATCTGAACTTAGCATCGCAATTTCAACAAGACACATCTTACTACGTAAAATATCAACGCCTGATTATGGGTTCTCGGAAAAATAGTATTAAGATCCGGAGCTTTGAAACGGGCTTTGTATTCCCTCAGGCTTATTTGCACTGAGAGCGTTCACTCGGTACTGGATTATCTATCCACGTAATGAAAGGGAAATAAGAGAATGTCCTTCTCAGCGACTGGCTTTCCCATTGAGGACGAACTGACTGGGGCCATCAAAACCCACTCGGACGGGGGAAGGTTCTGTCATGAATCGAGGGCGAGCTAAAAACAATCGTAAGCGACCTATAAGGCAATGACCTGTTAGTCCATGTCCAGGGTGGCGTGGCTTACAAGCGATTTCAACGTCTCTCCCGAGCTCTGCGAGTGCTTAGGTTCTTCGAAGCTGACTGATCATAAGGTACGTGCTCTGCGCATGATCCACATCTACCTAGAGCTTGTTTGGTCCGAAGAGCTTCAGACGGCGCGCAGCCTCTTCCTGTGAAAGTCCATTTTCGTCGCACTGAAGCAGCTTGAAGACGTCCTCCATCGGAATCTGCTCCAAATCAATCTTCGTTTTGTCATATAAGTCCTCGGCCTTTAGTTCAATCTACAAAGAAGCTCATGAAATAACTACGAGTTTCAGAAGCGAGTAATGTCGCACCTTTGACGCGTCGAGTGAAGCTGTCGAGAGCAGTGATTTAGGTGCGTCTGGGCACGAAACAAGAAGTGCGACGTACTCGCTGGTTTCTGTCCGAAAAGGCTTGATTCTTTAGACGTATCATTCTCATCCGGTCCCGCATCTTTCTCTTGTGAAGCAGAAGACTCGCTCTGTACGTCGAGGTGCTCGTTGCGGTCAGAACTCATCTTAGATGGTTTTGGACAAGAACTTGATTCAACTAAGCCGAACATTCGGCATGACCAAATAAAGGCAGACTCACTCCGTCGTCGTTTTGACGATGCCATAAATAACTTCCCATTGTGATCTACCTTACTTACTGCGTGCCCTTTTCTTCACGGAATCATAGTCATTAATATCTCGGCTTGAGTTTTGGAATGCCTTTGGAGTTCTGTTGTATCGGAGTCTGACATCAAAGTTTGGCTAGAGCTTGTCAACCAAACATACCCATCAACTGAACAAAATGCAAAACTCTGATCAAGACCCTCTTATGTCATAACAAAGTGTTGTCCCCTTCGGGGTGACATACGAAAAAATTGGAACGATACAGAGAAGATTAGCATGGCCCCTGCACAAGGATGACACGCTTTCCCGGAGTGGTAGACCTACGGGTCTCAATATTTATTTTGTCCTTTGCTCTGATTATCCCGTGCAATTACTCCTTGGGTTATCATGCTGATAATGCTCAAGCCACCTCACAACATCAGCCGACTCTTTCTAGCTTTGGGTAAGATCACCTCTGAGAAAGTCTCTTAGGTGGGGAAGTTTGTGCTTAAACGCTTAAACTTCTCGCGTTGCCAGAGCCCCAGTACTGTATTTTCAGCTTCTACTGCCACGGCTCCAAAAGGTTGTCAGCACACGCAACCGACTCAAACACATCACGACAGGTTATATGTGCCAACTCAAAATCATCTCAAAGTTCAAATTAAATTACCCGTCTCAACTAATTACTTTTCGTTTTCGGAGTGCGTATCTTATGTATCAGCGAACCGATCATGCTACCCGTTCGAATGCGAAATATGTAGGTAAGGAAGAAGATTGCAGAGATCTGCACGGCAAAGGCTCAGTGGCAAAAACACAGAAACCCGACGTGGACGTACATTGAACGCGATGTAAACGAAGAAAAACCCAGTATTTCGCCAGTGATGGGAATAAAAGATGTTGAAGTTGGTTTCCAAAAACTGGTCGGTGGTGGCAAAAGCGCAAAACTGGCAGGACGAGGTAGACGAAGGATCGATCAAATAACCTCCTGCGCGATTGATATAAGCTTGCAGATAATCTCCGCATGTTTGACCAGACGGAGGAGTCAAAGTCACCACTTCCACGGACGAGCAGTGGATAGGTTGATGACCAATGGCTAGGGAGAGACTGGTGGGTAAAAGAGGTCAATGAACATTCGTGATCTCGGACCTTGACCCAATAATCCCTCGATCAGGTATGTGTAAGGCGAGACGTGGTACCTTGTCCGCTATGAGATCTCTTGGGAATGGAAGAAAGGAGAAGGACATACATCCATTTCCACCAATTAAGCTGGCGGAAGGGCTGAAGCACACCGTTGCTAGCGTGACGCATCAGTGCATTGTACCCTCAAGGGCATGGAGGAAACTCACAATGTAAGCACGAACGAAAATAGCACTGAGAACAACAACGCTGCAATCTCCGGGGAAGGCGACATGGCAGCCACTGCTTGGGCGAAGGAGGTATAATAGAAAGGATAGAGCACCCCCAGCATAAGATAAGTGTAACCGGCTCTAGAAGTTGGGTATGCAACAGTCCAGTACCAGCAGATGAAAAACAACGTGGACCCAAGAATATTCCATGGGACTTCCGTCAAGAATTGGGCTGTTATCAGTGCCGTCCAGCTGTATATCCTGCTAGGACGTTCGCGGATTTCGTAGATATTTCGCATCTTGAGAAATGGGACCTGAATTTGATTCGAGAGAGGCGCGGAAAGCACAGTTGCCATATAAACAGACTGCAAACGTCTCCATTAGTGGGCAAGCAGCGCTTGAACTCGCATTTGGCTTACGAAAAGTTTGTTCTGCGTTCCCTGCTGGGTGTATTTTGCCTTGAAGAAAGTGAACTGCGCGGAAGGTCAATGCATAACTGAAGCAAAATGAAGCAAAATGGACGTACGCCGATGAAGAGACCCGCGAAGATATTGAGAATTAATTTTGACATCAGATACGTTGGGTCCCTCCAGAACCCGCGAGCACCACGCTGAATCAGCTGATAAACCTGGTTCGGCCATGGAGTCGCAAAGTCGCTGGGGAATTCTGCTTGCACTGGTGGATGTCTGCGGCCCTCGGAGTGGATAGCCTCTAGCTCCGCCTGCACGTCTTTGGCCTCCTCCGACTCCTTCCAAATTGCGTGCCTTGAAGCAGCCACGTCAAGAAAGATACGGTCAAGGGATAAAGCGGAAATTCGTACCAGTCTTGTTCGCTAGTAGCGGTTGCGCCTGCACCGATGACGTCCAGCATGAATTCGGCGCTGCAGAAGAGGGACAGATGAGATTTTTGTTCTGTATGAAACACGGGGACACCTACGGATTTTCCGTTGGACCACAAGGACGAGAGTGATTCTTTTCAAAATAATTGATCAATTTGGTAGCGTGGTGTCCGATGTCTCCGAAGTAAACTGTTTGTCCGCCTTTTCTGAGCAGCAATAGCCTGTCAAATACTTGAAATAACTCGGCGGAGGGCTGTGATGGAAAGTCACAACTAGTGACCAGGGAAAGCGAAGTTTATAATGACTCTACCTGATGGATTCTGCGGTAGTTATGAGCAACTGTAGTTGGGTATGAAAAATGCTCAAAGCAAGACCTACGTGCACAAGATAGCCTGCCCATGATCGGCAAGCTGCCTCAAGAACGACATGATGGCCCAAGCACTCTGAGAATCAAGACCTGACGTAGGCTCGTCCAAGAACAACAGCAACTTGGGCTAGACCGCGCATCAATGGGAGGAAAGACCCTTAAAGTATCAGGGCAGAACGTGCCTTTGCAGCCAGTTCCACGCCAATGGTTGTGCGTTTACGATGCTCGACTCCAAGAGACCCAACTGCGGCATCGGCGAAAGCCTCAAGGCCGCACATTTTTAAGCAGGTTTCGACACTGTTGTAAACATGCGTTCATCACAGTTCCAAATTGTGTGTTTACTTTGTACTCACTAAGCTTTCTTTTCCGAGTAAGGGACAGACATGGGTTGGCGCGTCATTGCGGAGAACATCAGGGCTTCGCGGACCGTGTCTGTCGGTACATGAGTATCCATTTGCTGAACATAGCCACTGAGAGAAAACAGTGAATTGTTTGATTGAGCACACAACTCGATACCATCACATACGTTTGGGCAGCGAAATCAGGTGGAATAGCCTGACCATTCACGAAGCGATCCCCGATAACGACACCAGTGTCCACCCGCTCGGCAAGAGCATTCAGTAACGTGGTCTATACATCAGGTAATTGTCATCACACATCGCACAGAAAGAACTCCCGCCAAAACACTCACCTTCCCCGCTCCCGATTCGCCCATCAAGGCCGTCAACTTCCCAGGTGCTACATACCCTGAGACATCATCCAAAAGCCGCCGATGGCCTCCCGAAACTGGAACGGTGTAGCTGAGATGCAACCAGGAGAACACGTGCTTCATCGGCTGATGCCCATCTAGAGCTTTCTCCGTCTCCTTGGGATCATGATCGCCCGCCGACTGCGTCTTGCTCGAGAGCGACTTTTCCTCGTCAGAGACCGCGCCATTGGCTTCCTTGAGCACCGTCGACTTGGAACCTCGCTTGAAAAGGACCATCATCGTCTCGGAGGACGTCTTGGTGTTGAATTCGGAAAAGATGAGCAAGAAGGCGATGAAGCCGAGCCCGAAAGCGACCACTAGGCCCCAGTTCTGGTGCGAAAAATTTTCAATAAGGACGTCATCACCGTGAACCGAAACGAATTGGCGCTGACCCTCCAGACGTGTGAGAAGGAGTAAGCATACGAGAGCTTGATAAACCGATTGCCATCGACAAAGTTCTGCCCTGGAATGGCTCCAACTGTCGAGCAGACTTGATTCGCCAGGCTTACTCCTTCATAACCGGGGCCGGACGGCACCAGAGAAGCGCATGTTCCATTCAGCGTATGGAACTCGTTGGCTACGACACCTTCAAATCCGTACCGTAAAGGCTATCAAGAAAGAAGTGAGTGAGTGAATGAGAGTGCCGAAGAATGCAGAAGCGCACATTAATGTAGGATATCCAGCGCAAGGCGCCAATCATGGATGCCTTTGGGATCGTGTAACCGCTGAGTAGCATAATGTTCAGCAACAACATTCCCCTCATGACAGCCAGCTGACACTCACGTATAAATGACCAACGCAAGAAGGATGATGCCTGGCATCTACACATCAGCAGCAACACCCAATCGATCTGTAGTGGGAACACGGACCAGACACGGCCTGTGCAGTGGCTTCAGACTTGAATGCGGCAGCAATAGCTCTAAACCATGCTCGCATGGTGACAGACATGGTAAACAGAAACAGATAAAACAAGCTTTAAAGCGCATCAGCCCATAACGTAGCGGAGAAGGTCACGAGAGAACGCACAAGAATTGTCCAGCGGTCTGCTGTAGTTTGACCAGGAAATATATCAGAACGCCGAAAACCACGGTGGTGGTGACCATGATGGGCGTATCTACGAGTGTCAGGGCCAGCCTATTGCCCAGACAGATCAACGGTCATCACTGTGCGGGAAAAGATTCGACATTGATCAACTCACGCTTCTATGAAGGGATGGTACATAGCTGCCCTTTGATGGCGGTGCACAATGGGACGCTGGCCGAACAGAGCAGGGATCTCGGCCATGCTCGACAAAGCGGAAAACAATAGTGCACTTAAGAAGCGAGGGGTCATTTACGAACAAAAAGGATAACGCGAACGGAACACGCACAAGAATAAAACGCCGCCTCGGGAGAAATACGCTGCTGTGGACTGTGGACTCTTCAAGAAGACTGTGCCAATGATAACACCTTGGAAGACGAATGCACTGGAAGGAGAGAGAGTGAGCTGACATTTTGTAAACACAACAGGCTTCACGACGCACAAAAGCTGCATGAACACCTCAGACTTCTTGCCGTACAAGATTTGCGCTCGGCGTTTCATGACAGCTCGGGCTTGCATAGGTATAGATATGGTATATGGCCTGAGCATCGCGTACACCTCAGTGTATAGTCTCAATCTTCACAAGAGTGATAATAGTAACATACGATTTTTTTCTGGACGTTCTCGCATGCTCAGCAAGAGCACTCTCTCGATACGCATGCGCGCGATCGGAGACGCCGACGTAGGCCTCCTTATAAGAAGCGATATCTTGCCTGTTCATCTCCGCAACGACAGACTTGGAATAATAGTCCACAAAATCTGCAGGCCGTCTTAGGAATGCTGCTGACACCGGGACGAGGGTTGCGCCCATTCGGGTCCGTAACCTGGTGGAAGATCAGGCAGGTTTAGCGATGCTGCCTTTGTATAGGCTAAGTCAAAGCATGTACCGCGACCAAAAAATCCGGTGTCGTTTGCCTATTTGCCGGCTCGTATCCCATATCGATGAAATACTGCCTCGCTTGGTCTGCGGGCCCAAAGTATGCCATCCTTCCTTCGTAAATGACGCATACTTTGTCGAAAAGCTGGAACAGCGTTTCGCCAGCTTGGTAGATCGAGACGACGGTCGTCAGTCGGTCAATGTCCGTCGCGATCCGAAGGGCTCGGCCAAATCTGAACAGCAAGATAATTTGTTGAGCGGCTGACACACACAGAATCAGACGGCGAGAGCTCACTCGAGTGCGGTAGACGAGTCCAGTCCTCGCGTAGAGCTGTAAAACGATGAGAATGCATGTTTCTTTTACGAGGAAGAAAATGAGCAGACTTGTCCCAACACCCCATCTTTGCCCGCGTAGCCAGTGCTTCCGCAATCGAGACGCGCTTCTTCTCTCCTCCAGAAACACCCCTGATCCTTGCGTCCCCCACGGGCGTCTTCTTCACGTGCCTCAGTCCAAAGATCGTAGACACAATCTCTGTAACCGTATTCACGTAGTCGGACTTGTACCGGATAAGCCGGCGATGCGGTACGCGAGTGAAGGCGGCGAATTTGAGCGTCTGTTCAACGGTCAGCGTCGGGAAGTGCACGTCGTCCTCTGGGCAGTATTGCACGTCGCCGCGAAAATGCTTGGCTAGATCCTTCGGGCTAACGGAGTCATAGAAAATGCTGCCCTTGATGTCATGGTATTCGTCACGATAGTTGGCTAAAGCTTTGAGGAATGTTGTGCATCCGGACCCAGGGCGACCCAATACGACTATTTACGTTAGAAGTTCGTCAGGCGATCACACCGTCTGCACTGTGAGGACACGCACGAAGCATCTCTCCCGGCCTCACGACACCATCAAACCCAGAAAGAATGTCTCGAAGTGGAGGATGACGCAACCTCTGGATCATCTCGAGCGCGACTATGGGATTGAGAACTGAGCCGAGAGTGGGGTGGTACGACGCCGATGCACCAAGGCCAACCACAGTCATGTCTTCAAACACGACGCCAAGTTCGCGTGTCCTTATGTGTGCTTCGTCGCGTCTGCATAATGTAATCGTTAAAACGCTGAGTCCAGGGAGACAATGTGGGGAAAGGGTACTCGCCGTCTATGAATCAGTCTCAGTGTCTTTGCAAGGTCAAACGGCCCTTCTCCGACGGTAATCGTCTCATCCGAGCTGGCGCCTACGGACTCGGTATCCAGGCTACCGTCTCCAGATATGCGTCCCCTCTGCCCGTTTCCCAACCTCGAATCAGACAAGCGCGAAAGCGTCCGATTGAGCTGCCGCACGCCTTTGGGATCAAAGTACCCCAGATCGACGTGGCTCGCTGTTGAATTCTTGCGTTTGTGCTGTGGGCGCGTCACGCCCGGCGCGCTCGTAGGCGGGGCTCGAGGGCTGACCGCAGGGCTGAAGGCAGTGCTATGCGCTGCAAGGGCCTGGGGCGAGGGGAGATCGCCGAGATGTGCTGAGGACGCACCGGCCGGGGAAGTGGAGGTTTTTGCGAGGTGGCGGGTATCTTTGTCGCCTGTGGGAGTAGTCTCTTCTGGAGGACCGGAGGCCTTGTCTGACCCTTTGTCGGAAGACATGGAACTTGACTTCGCTTTTGACGAGGGCTGGAAGTAAAGTCGGTCTTGTGCACCAGATCTATGATGTGGTGGGTTGGGATCCGCGAGAATACAGGGGTAACGAGCAGCAGACCTAGAAACAGAAAGGAGTCACATTCACGAAGATATAAAGTCGAACCGCTCTCACCAGAAAATATACCGAGCAGGCAATGAAAGAAACAGTATTATAAGGCTTCCGTCAAGTAGGAGGTCTAGGAGGGTGGCTTTCCAAGCGTGATCGAAACAACGGAGGGAATTCCGAACATCGACATCAGCCACTTTTTAAAGTGCAAGGTGAGGAGGGGGCCAGGATGCTCGGCCTGTGATCGTTGCGGCTGACTGAGGTACCTCACTTCGGCCACCGAGACAGAGCAATCGTGCCAGCCACATCTCAGGAGCCACGCGCCGACGCCAAAATTCAACAGCACCACCACACCTCCGCCACATACGCGTGACATAAGCGGTCCGCTGGAGGAAAAGAAAAAAAAGCAAAACTCCTTGTAGTCTCTGACGGCCCAGTTTCTGACATCCAAAACCGTGCACCTGGACGACCACTGGCCACTGCGTTGTTCAATACTCTTGTTTCCTAGCGTTTCACTGTCGGCGAGCGCGAGCGTATGACGTAACGCGCGATTTCATACTCATCCGTGGTACCGAAGCAGTACAACTGAAAATATGAAAATCGACGATGTCAGCGATAGTCCAGAGGCGCACTCCGCAATTCGCCAGACCAGCCGCCTGCACATCCAAACCATTAGTAAAGCATCTAACCATAAGCACGCCAGCGCACAGAAAAGAAAAGGACTGAGCATCGATTACTCTCACCTCCTACTGCCCCAATCCATCGATCGTTTCGGATACACAACCTTACTACGCCACTCTTGCTCCAACGCGCAGAAAAGCCCCGGTCTCGCCAAGCCGCGGAGCCAAAAACGCGGGCCCATTGCGTCTCCACAACCTGTGCCGTGATATCATTATCCTCTGGGTTTTTTCCGGTGACCACCATTGCTAACAAAATATCAAAACTCGGTTGTTAGTGCTCATGACGCATGATGCACTCGAACGGGCTTTTGGAACGTTTTTATCATCCACGGCACGACCCGAAGCCTTGAGCAATGAGCATAAAGAATTACGCGTCAAATAGGAGGAAAGTTGGGCAAGTTAGACGGTGCGTCGGACAAGGGAACCTACTCGTTCAGGGTCCCTAGAATTCCCACATGCAGCGTACTTGGTTCTGTCCGATTTGGCATATTTCAACACATAACCATCTATCCCACAGTCCGTTCTTCATATACACCAGATCTGACCCAGAAATACTCGGAGCATCACGCCAATATTCTCAAACGAAACGGACGGAGGAAAAAAAAAATGTATACAAAAAAAACTAACAAAGAGAAAACAAAAGTCTACTTTGAATCATCTCGGAAACACCGCGTAAGAGAAGTAGCCCCATACCCGACGCTCAGAGATTGGAAAGAAAAAGCTACCGTCCACGCAGCGAACAAGCACCGACGGACGACGACATCATGAGTAAAAGAAAACGAAACTTCCTGTCCGAACGAACCATAGGAACGATGGAAGGGGAGTGTAAAATCTTGAGAAAACATATGTGCACGCCGAAAAAAGATGGCAGGGAAAAAGAGAGATTCGTCTATTTTCATAAACTACATTGTATTGCACCGTTATGAATTGGATTGGCGACGGGATGTAGAGGACAGAAGTGAAAAATTGTATGTGGCGGGAAACATGAGATTAATAGAAAAAGAACAAAGAAACAAGAAAGGAAACAAACGAGCGTCGGGGGATGTGCTTGGATTGCATGTGGTGATAACGTCGGTGTGGTCGTCGGTCGCGTCGCGTCGGATCGATGAAGTGTCGTCGAGCGAGAGCAGGGTAGGGAGGGTCTAAATAAAAACCCTCACTATTTGTCCTGTCTATCTGCATTCACAATCGGAGAAATAAAAGAGAAACCTTTTTAGATTCTTCGTTCGCCAATGGTGGGGTTTTATAAGAGTTTTGAGATCTTTTTCCAACAAGTTAATTAATTCACAAAATTTCGGGAAATGGTCGGAAAGGCGAATAAAGATTAAAACAATATTAAAAAGCGAAGATGAATGCCTGTGCGTGTGGGTGGGGATCATGGTAGGCTGGGGGTGATGAAAGGAAAGTCGGGTGCAGCGTGTGTAACGATCTAAGCAGCCGTTCGGCTGGGGTTGCGTGCCAGCGTTTGTCCGGTCCGTTGGGCTTGAATGCTGCTGAATCTTTGCAGTTCCTCAGGCTTCATCGAGATCTTGCCACCGAATCCGACCTTGCGCGCAGCGCGCTTGATGAAGGAGACACGGTTCGAGTAGAGCGACTCATGAATGGAGGCGGCACGCGACGTCGTGCGGGTGATCGGAACGCCGGTGTGGGCGACCTGGATAGCTTGCGCCCGTTCCCGACGTTTGCGAAGGGCTTTGATGATCGTTGCCTTCATCGCAAACTTAATCCAATCAAGAGGAATGAACCATACGATGTTCTGCATTATATGCGTTAATCACAGCACGGAGACATGATAGGCATCGGAGCACTTACCCAGACCCAAACTATACCGATCCAGCCACCAGAGACGGAGTGAATGTTTGTGAAGTCCCAGTCGGCATACGCGGCAATGATAGAAGCGACCAGCTGGGCAACGGCGAAGGCACCCATGAGAGCGACGGATGGGCGTTCCATGAAGAAGAAACCGTGTGAACGGGTAACGAAGATCAGGGCCTGCGAGATCATGGCGACTTGGAGATAGATGACCATGTGGAGACCGGGGTCGTTGGGCTGGATAGGGTCTGACAGGAGGTGAACGCCGAAGTGGCGCTGGAAGAACCTCGTTTCTACAGCCGTGCAAACCAATGCGATACTATGAGACAAATCAGCATTTGCGGTGCAGGGAAATCAAGATTCGAAACATACGTTGAACCAGAAAGGTACAATCCGTAGGCGATGGCGAAGGCGAAGATCTCCGCCAAGTCCCAACTATCAGGTGTATTGGATGGCAAGACACGGTCAACAGAGAGGGTCATGATGGTACCATCGTTAAGGAGGGCGATGATCAGGACCATGAAGGGAGGGAAGTCGAATTTATACGCAAAGGCCAAGATAGCGAAGCAGACGACGATACGGATGGTGACAGCACAAGCATAGATGGAATAGTTCCTCATACGTTGGAAAATGATACGAGAACCGCGAATTGCATGGACGATCGTCGAAAGACCAGGCTCGGTAAGGACAATATCAGCTGCACCACGAGCAGCGTCAGTGGCACCTTCGACGGCAATACCGACATTGGCACGGGAAAGAGCTGGGGCATCATTGGCACCGTCACCAGTCATGGCGCAGAGATGACCCAAACCCTGGAGACGCTTGACAATCTCGTACTTGTGCTCGGGGAAGACACCGGCGAAACCGTCGGCATCCATGATCATCTCATCTAAAGAGGCATGCCTGCTTCCAGGGGCAGGGCCGTCCTTCAAGACCTTGGCGGGGTACATGTGATCACCGAGGCCTAGACGACGACCGGTTTCCTTTGCGATAGCGAGCTGATCACCAGTAACCATCTTGACTTTGACACCGAGAGCCAGGGCATCGTCGATGGTCTGCTTGGTATCGTCACGCGGGGGATCAAAGATGGCGAGCAAACCGATGAGCTCGAAACCGTTACCCTCGGCCTCAGGATCCTGGCCTTCGAGTTCCTCGTACGCGACAGCCAGAGCACGAAGACCACGAGCAGCGAACTCCTCGACGTCGGCTTCGAGCTTGTTCTCGACCTCCTCGGTCTTGTTGCGCGTGCAGAGTTCGATGATGATACCGGTCATACCTTTGGTGACACGTTTGAGCCTGCCGGTGGACTCTTCACGGTAAGTGATCTCGGTACGCTTGTCGACAGGATTGAAAGGCTTGAAGTCGAGAAGGGTGATACCCTGGCGGGCAATAGCCGTGCCACCCGCTGCGCTCGTAACAGATGCATCGATGGCGTCCTGGTTCTCCGTACGGGAAGCGTAGGCGGCGAGAAGGATGACATCGTCAGCACTGAAGGGTCCATAGGTACGGATGGTGTTGCGATCGATAGTGAGCTTGTTGGTGGTGAGCGTGCCAGTCTTGTCGGAGCAAAGAATGGTGACACCGGCCAACTCTTCGATGGCAGTGATACGGGTGACGATAGCCTTGTGTTTAGCGAGTTGCTGCGCACCGACGGCGAGGGTGACGGACAAGACGGTGGGCATGGCAATGGGAATACCACCGATCAAGAGGACGAGGATGTTGTCAAGACCGCGACGGTATCTGTAGCGGAAGCCGGCGTACAGACAGAAGATTTCGGCGAGGACAAAGATACCAATAACAATGAGACAGAAAGCACCAATCTGGGCGAGAATCTTTTGCAAGTGACCGGTTGTGTCGTCGTCCTGTCCGACGAGGGAAGCTGCACGACCAAAGAAGGTATTGGCACCAGTGGAGATGACGACGCCTTCAGCTTCGCCCTGCTTACAAGTCGAACCGCTGGAGGCGCGTCAATGACGTCATAACGGACGAAAACGGAAGGCGACATACGAGAAACATTGGTCGCCGAGTTTCTTGGACTGCGGCAAAGATTCACCGGTAAGAGCAGCCTGGTCAATAGAGACATTCACGGCTTCCGTCAGCCGACAGTCGGCCGGAACAATGTCACCAATCTTGAATGCAATCATATCACCCGGCACAAGAATCGCCGATTCAATTTCTTGCCATTGTCCACTCCGCTTCACCTTGGCTTTGGGTGCCAGAGAGTCCATAAGAGCCTTTACAGCATTACCTGCGTTCCGCTCTTCCACGAAACCGATGGCAGAGTTGATTAGAAGTAGCAAGACGATACCGACGAAATCTTCCCAATCTGGCGCACGTCCTTCACCGTTCGAGAGACCAATAGCGACAATAGCAGCAGCTTCCATGACCCATGATAAAGGATTCCACATGAAACTTAGAAACTAGATGCAAAAAAGCGACTGAGTTGAACATGGATCGAACGGGTTGGCACGCCGACAAACCTGAAGGATAGGATTCTGTTCCTCCTGCTCGAGCTTGTTCGGTCCGAACAAGTCCAGACGGCGTGCGGCCTCCTCAGGCGAGAGACCATTCTCGTCGCACTGAAGGAGCTTGAAGACGTCCTCGATCACGATCGTCTCCAAGTCGACCTTTTCTTTATCATACAAGTCCTCAGCTTTCAACTCAATCTGAAGGGATATATCCGCGTCAGCGAAAGACGCATAGTCATGAGATGGTCAAATGCACCTTTGACATGTCGACGAGGGCATCTAGAGCAGAAAGCAAAATGTTTCAACCACGCTTGTACGGGCGGCAGGAGCTGGAGCGTGACGTACGAGTTGGTTTCTCTTCATCGTGGCCAAAATCCTTGTACTCTCTCTGCTTCTTTCCTGGTTCCGCGCCCGGCTGCGAGGAGGCGGGAGAGTCGCCCTGTGGACCAGGTTCCTTTTCGATATTACTCATTGTTGGTGTGAGGGTGGAGATAAACCGGGGGTATTAGAAAGAAGAGAGGCGGAAGGGGGGAACCCTTGGTAGGATTGCCGGCGCAGGACTAGCAACTGGGGAGGATGGAAGAGGACAAGGGCTGGCACGACGATGATGGTGGAGTAGGAGGAAAAGGAATGTTGGCGGCGGACGATATGTTGCCTTTTATTTCAAACCCCAAATTCAAAAGCGATCAAACATGAAAACATGCGCAAATACCCTCTTCCAAGCCGTTCCGATAATCGATTCCAGTTCGCTCCGCTGATTAGATTCCCTCTTCGATGACGCGCAGCGCGACGCAGCTCAAGTCTCAGCGGTTCATACCGCCTTCCGAACGGTTCTCAAAGCCAGAGCAGGCCCTCTAGCTCAGTATCTATGGGATCTTTTATCTGTACCATCTTTTACTTCCTTGCCATCTCGTTAAAGCGGTTAAACTGCCGAACCATCGGCATTCGGACATTGAATGCGAGTAAAGAGGATGATATCAACAGCATTGTCCGAGTCCGACCTATAGTTGTACAGAAATGGCAACACTGTCTTTGACGGCGTCACGCGGTGACCGATTTTCTATTTTCTTTTCCTTTTTTCCGGATTCACCCTCAAAAAAGGGTCAGAGATTTTTTGCCAGTGCCATGCTAACGTCAATTTGGCAGTACCATCAACATCATCACTAACATCAAGACTCAGCAACAGCGCCGCCACTTCCTTGCCATTCTTCGACCATTCACAAGCGATAGACTGATTACTTCATGACACCTCCGATCCCCAATCGCACTACTTACACATTGCTACAACTCAATTATACCCAATTCATCCACTTCATTATCGCATCCTGTCCCTGTCTCCTAATTCAGCTCGCCGAACTACGATTGGCGCCCTCCCATCAGCCAACCACGTCGCCAACTCACTGGGCTCCAGACCCAAGCTCGCATCTCTCTTCTCTCCCGAATATGTTGCATGTTGACGCAGACGACGACCGAATTCATTCAACTGAGGCCAAGCCAACATATCATCACATCATGACCGATTTGCGCCCTCCCCTCGAATCACCACTTGATCATTTGCCTGCCCTTCGAGACAGCTTGACAGAATTCTGATTCGATGACTCCAAGCCAGGTTCGTAATTCCCTGCCGCTTTCTGAAACTCTTGCCTTGTCACATATCGCGTGTCCCTTTACATGGATGTTGAGGGCCAGTGTTCGATAGAATGATTGGCACAAGGGCGACTAATCTCGCATTGCAACTGAAGTCATAAGAGAAACCGGCCAGCGCGGCTAAGCCGCCATGGGAACGACACTGCCCCTCACGTCCATGTGAGATTGACAATAATTCCGGACTAGAAGGGGACCAATCGCCCAAAGACATCCCGTCAACAGGCAGTCTACACTTGCGTGAATCCGCGCAAACTGAAACGACGTTGCAGCAGTGCCTCTTGTCCTGGCGTTCGTGAGCAAGTCGCTAAAATCCCTCGATGCAGCGCGCCGGAAGCGTACTGGCCCAAGCGAAGGAACAAAAACGTCCGTTCAACCCCTTTATGCACAAAATGCAGTGAATGCCTCCATTAATAGGTGACACGCTTTATTATCCCATACTTCCGAGGAAGTCGAAGCAAGAGCGTGGAAATTGCAGATAGAGTCATTCAAATGCTCGGCATGATCAACGCTTGGCGTAAAAGACTCTTCACAGCATTAGGTTAGCTTGGCCAAGTCAATATGGCGCCTTGGCCACTGGTGCAGGCGCCCTCATCTTCCTGCCGGTGTTCTGCCACGTCGACGCCTTGCCTCACAATCACCCATAACTTCGATGGCGTATGCGAATCGCCCGTTATATCGGGCTCTAAGTGTCAGCTCTCATGACCAACCTTAGAGTCGTTTTAATCGGCCTCCTGAATGATTACCCTCGTCAGATTAGGCCAGCACCGCAGAATCTCTTCTCCGTCAAAGGGACACTTCGATACCCAAAATTTGCCCAAATTTATCTTGTATTTGGTACAAAGTCACTTGTCACACTCGGCTTGAAACTCCTTGTGCGGTATCTCTTTCATTCCGTTCGTATCCTTCGGAATGATACACTATTTGTGCCCTTGCCCAATTGACTCCCTGCTTGGCCACAAGACTACACAAGGACGAACTGAATGGGAACCATTTCATTTTCCGTCTTCGCTTCGACTCGCGACGAGCAGTCTTTAATATCTTTTCCAGTTGCCTCAGATTCAAGTTTAGCCAAACGGAGCGAGCGAGATCAGAACGACGGGAAAGACAAATTTTTGTGATCGGATTGAGATGCATGTGTACATATGCTCGTGGTCGCCAGCACGTGTGGCTCCCGCAAGCCTTTTCCTTTCAACCTTTCCATCGTTATCGCTCGCGCAAATGTACTTACACAGAACGGTGGCGTGTTTGCGCAACTCGTCCTTCTGGCGTGCATCCAGCATTTCCTTATTTTTCTCCGCGTGTCTCTGATAAGAAGTGAATGTTAAACGTCATGCATTACCACTGCTGTACTTTCACCCTCTTTCACCCAACCCGTCTTCGTGTCCGATCATGACCGTACGTACTTTGATTCCTTTTTCGACAACACACCGATAGCATCACCTCATTTATGGAAACGCTATCGCTTTGTTAGAGATGCTGATGATCCTATCCTTCATACTTCCTGTACGGCATTAGGCACAATGGAGTGGTATTTTTGTCGTGCGTTCCTTCCAGATCCGTAGACAAATGAAGGGGTTTCCATTGGTCTGCTCCCGTGACTCTCGCGTTTTCGTTTTCGCCGGGTCAGTCCACATTTTTCAGCTTTGTCCATAATCTGCACTCGATGCCTTTCGTTCACTTGTCACGCTCGGCTTCTCGGCAGATGCTCGGCATCCATTCAATGCCGCAGAGACCCCCCTTCCATGCCCTTTCAGCATTGCTCAGATCGCGTGAAAGAGTGCCAGCGATGTGCCACGCGCACCGTCGTCCCAACGTCCGGAAATCACTATCTATAGCAAAGATTCGTCCCTCGATCTGCGGCCGGGGCGTCGAGGCGCCTAGACATTTCATGCCGACGGCTCGGGATTTTTCGCCAATTCAATCTGAGAGCGGCGTTCCACGCTGGTCGTTTCTGCTTGCAGCTCTAAGATATATATTTATACCACATGTACCACGGTGATAGCTGACGATGACAAGGTCGTTTCAAAAAAGAAAATGTCACCTTACGTCCGTCGTTTCTTCTCAGATACACGGCTAGGGCGAGCCTGGTGCGAAGTGAAGAGGGCCAGCTACTATCTCTAAGGACCAGATCACTAAACCTTTTCTTCACTAGCATCAAGGTGAGATACGCGTTTCAAAATCCAGAGATAGGCAGACCAGCAGTGACATTCCAGGAAAGGACAACACCGCTGAACATGGGAATCGGACCGACGCTCTTTGCTCTCGCTTTTTCTCGTTAGCACCGCACCTAGTCTTGGCTATCTGGCAGTAGCCTTCTGTTACTCCGTGCACGCCTCGTTTCTGTAGTTTCTCGACTTTCCTTCGAAGAACGCTCAACACCTTTCAAAGTCCGATTCTGCGAGGTGGCGACCCTGGATGGCGTTCACATTCGCCCATCTTTTCGTGGGCGGTTCGTCGTAAAAGCGAGTGAAGAGTTGTGAGACACGCGCTGGAAAGCACTTCTGAGTGCGTGTGCGGCCTGGTGTCCGAGGAACAAAGGCTTCTCCTTCAGAGATATCCTGAATTCTCCGAGCACCCGCCGTCAGACAAGAATGCTTTGTTGGTTAGCTCCTGTTATCCCCTTTGTGCTCCGATCCCATGACGCACCTTCAAGGGCCGTAGTCCGTAAGGCATGCGGAGTTTATCGTCATCATGCAGGGAGGTGCGCTTCGGCAGGCCGAATCTGTGCAAGAACATGACATCGGCGGGTGTCATTCACAGTCCAAGTTATCACGTCGCTCCGACTCGTGACCTTGCTACTTTTCCTATTACGAGCGGGAATTAGTTTCATTTCTCACCCGGTTGCGCCTGATTATACTCAGAGCATTGCTAGGGCTTGACGTTTTAAGGCCCAAGGTACGACGATTCTAAAAATACACTGCTGGACCATATTAGCAGGGAATCAGGCGCTTACCTGGAAAGCCAATTGGCAGAGGTGACTGCTAAGGGTGTAGGTAGCTCGGTTCCTTATGCAGCGAACGATGGTTCGCCCCGTGACCTTGAACAGAGTAAATGTGCATGAGACCGGGGTCTTTATCGGACTATGAAGTGGAATCACAAATAACATCAAGTCTGGCAGTTTGCCTTGAGCCGTACACGCCCACCCGATGTCGATGATCTGTCGTGGAAGTCACATTACTCGGTCCTGGTGAAGAAGACACCGAAGGAAGCCCAAGGTTTCGACATAGAGCCTCCTTCTAATACTGTCCTTGGCTTTCGACAGCATTGGCAGCGAAGTGCTCAGGATGCTGGTAACTTTACAGAGCCCCACAGCTTCTTGCCAGGTGGCGTGCAAACACGGACCTCTAAAACGAGGTCAGATTCGTTCTTGGCGACGTCGACACATGATAAGCTGGGAAAGCTTGCGTCGTCCATCACCGTCCTCGAGAAAGCCAAGAGCGAACCGAGAATTGGGGATTTTCAGCCGAGCGGAGATGAGCGAACATTGGTAGTGAGCTATGCCATTACGGGTTGTTGTTCGCTATCCATGTTGCTCTTGGCGAGAATCAGAAGGATCGTGCCGTTGCATAATCTCTCACAATCGTGAGGCGCATTGCAGATAGACGCAATTTTCTTGTGTGCAGAGTTATACCTGGAAAAACATAACTATGTAAACTTCCTTAATGTCAGCACGGCCCAGACTCTCGCCCTCGATGAGCCGAAGGAGCACCGCGTGGGGATACCAAGTTTTCCTTGTTCGGGTGTCGAATACGTGAGATTTCCTTGGCTGCGAAATCACGGTAACAGAAGCTGTGGAATGGGTATGCTGCCGTTCTATGGTCGTCCTGGTGGCGGAATGCGAGGCTGAGCTCAGCATGTGATAAACATCAGAAGTTGAAGTGTAACAGCGGTGAAAACATTTGCGCGACGGCTTCTATATCACAATCAAAGGTCAAGCTGAAGGGGAAACGCTCACTAACTTGGATATATAAAATTTGTATTTTGGATTCCGGATTCAACTATACGTCGCGATCAAGAAGGCGGCGAATATTCAAATTATTAGGCGCGTGAAAGAACTGCGATGCCGGGCCTGTGTGGTTTCTGCGGAGTCGAGATTAAATGATGGGTTCCCGAGAAAGTCGAGAAAGTCATCGAACGTACAAGCAACCATAACAGATGAGGTAGAACTGAGACAGCATTCGGTATATAGTTCGTTATGACAGAATGTGTGGCCAGACCGAGGTTAGAATATATGTTGAGATGGTATGATATTAACACTGAGTGATTGCGGAAACCGCCTGGCGGGATCGTTGCTGCATTCACCGAACAATTGAACCCAATCATTACTGGGGATGGGAGGAGGGCAAAGGTTTATGATGTCATTGCAGTGCCGAGTCGGCATGCGGGAGTGACCACTGAGACAACGAATTTCTTATGCTCCAAAGGGCCATATATTCGTCCGTGTTTTACGCCGAACGATTCTAGAACAGAGCGCAGACCACCGCAAAGATGTCATCCGAAGGAATAGCGAACGATATCAAGAATATCTTAGATCTGTCAAAGAGCGTTGACGAGGTTGAACCCATGAAATGGGCAGACTTCCTGATGGCGAGTCTTCATGTGCCTGCTGCGACGATATCTACGTGACTCAAGAGGCTGACGGGCAATCAGGTCATGACTACGTTGGATTTCAAGTACAGGACGCACCCTGACAGCGAATTCGTTCATTTTGACCCTCCTGACCCGACAGTCGACCTGGTGAGTTGCTGTCCATGAACCACATTTTCGCCCAAGTGCAGTCTGATGAAGCTGGTCTTCGTGCAGCCCATCAGTCTCGAGAAACGTGAGCAATGTGCCCTGTACCGCAAGTCGTCATCCTAAAAGGTCCTTTCGAGACAGCTGGACCGGGCCATGTTCTCAATCCAAAGGACGTCAGGTCATTGGGCGAAAGGCTGAGAAAGCAATATCATTGGGTCAACGACAACCTCGTCAAGAGATTGACTCAGTGAGAAGTGGCCATGCGACTCGAGGCCTGTTTACTATAGTCAAATTAGTCGTTGCGGAAGGCTAGACCTATCGCGAGTGTATGCTAATCTGCAGATTGTTGGGATTGCGCTGCGGAGTAGATCTCTCACCAGAAAAAAGTACCTACCCAGGCGTGACGGAAATCACGAAGTGTGACAACGCGTCGTACACGTGATCGTCGCGTTGATGCTCGACTTGAACGACGACCATGACAATCGACTTTGAGCTGCGAGAGCATCTCGATGCTCTTCAGGATATATCGTCTTACGAAATTCAGAACGACCATGAGCCTAGCGAAGAAGATCCGGAACGCCTGCTGGAAGGTAAAACCACATTTTCGACCCCGACTTGTTTGCTCCGAAAAGCTGACATTTGTTGGATTCTGTAGCCGCAGTGGAGGCCGTAGCGGAATCGAGTGAATCAATAACGGACCAAGACGTCTTCGATGTGTACCGAAGTCTGCTCAAGCACTCGTCATCGGTACCAGGCACCATCATGTCCAAGCTCCTAGACTCAATTTCTTCTGGCTTACAAACTGAGCTGGATGCCACTGTGCGCGAAGTAGAGCTGGGTGATCAGCATGGGTATATGTCGCATAAGCTTCCTTTGGAGATATATGCATTCTTGTTGCAGTGGTTTGTCACTGCAGCGGAAAAGGTCAAGGCTCCAGAAGATGGTGGCGCTGTCCCGCCTTCCACCATGAGCGCAGGGACTGGTGGAAAAAGAGGTAGAGGCAGAGGACGAGGCGCAGGTGCGGCTGGTAGAACAGCATCGAGAGCTGCTGCTGTCGCCGCTAGGAGAGTTGAAACATGGTCTTGGATAGACCAAATACCCCAGACGCTGGCCCTGATAAGCCGCGTCCTCAGGCTCCAAACGCAAAGGATATGGACTACGACAGCAGAAAGGGAGACATTTATAAAGTATGTTCCGTCCCTCTTATCATTTCTGACCTGATTTGAACGAACGTTTTTCAAGCTGTTTGACCCGCCCTGCTTACCACATAACTGAAAGTGAGCAATACATGAAGTCTCAAGAAATCAAGCTCGGGGTGTACAAGATTATCTGTCTCGCTGTCAAACATCATGGTCACTTCATGGCGGCGCAAATCACGATCATGCAGCATCTGCAATTCTACGAGCATCTTTCAGAGCCAATGGCGGAATGCCTGACCATCCTAGCTAGAGAGTTCGACCACGCCCAGCTAGGTGACGAAATTCTGCGCGAAATCGCTGCGAAAACCTTCAATTCTCAAGACAACAAAGGCCCGAGGGCATTTGCTCGATTTTTGACGAAGTTTTCTGAGTTGGCCCCAAGGTCAATATTAAAACAGCTAAGCTTGCTTCTTGGTCAACTTGATTCCGAGGTGAGCTTCTTTCTTCGTACGGCTTTTTGCATCGACTTATCTTATATTACATATACTAGGCTTATCCGTTGCGCATCGCCATTGTCGAGTCCATCGGCTACCTCATCAACGAATTGGCCAATTCGGGCGGCGACGACGGGGTAGACAAGAAGCAACTCCAAAAGCAGATCGCGGGGCTCTACGACCTCCTGCTCGAGCGGATGATGGACACCTCATCCTACGTGCGCGTCAAAGTGCTGGCCGTGCTGTCGAGGTTATGCGACCTGAGGGGCAAATTCCCTAAACAGCGCCTCGCCATCACGCGGGCCGCTATCGCATCACTGGAAGACAAGATTGCGACCGTGCGGAAAGCTTCGACTGCGCTGCTGGTAAAACTGCTACTGACGCATCCGTATGGCTTGATGCACGGGGGCTACCTGGAGCTTGAAGTCTGGGAGGCGGAGTACCTGGCTGTGAAAGAGGAACTGGCGAAAGTTGAGGGAAAGATGGGTAAAGCCGTCGAAATACCCGAAAGCGAGGGAGAAGAGCAAGAAGATGAAGAGGACGATGAAGAGAATGACGACGAAGCTGAAAACGATGAACAGGGTGAAGGAACGTCGAGGAAAAAGAAAAGGTTGCACTGTTTCACTTCCTTATGGTAGCCCCGTCTAACTATGCGGACAGCAAGAGAGCCAGGGCCGAGGGTGATATGGATGTAGATGGTGAAGGCGGAGATACCGAATCGGAGAATGAGAGCCAAAATGAAGACTCCATGGAGGTTGACGACGAAGACGCGCAAGCAACGCCAGTCAAGAAAAAGAAGAAACGCCCCAAGCTCGCGCCTCGCAAATCCCAGTTGGACGTAACCGCTGTGACAAATGAGCAAGCAGCTCTTGCGGCTCTGCAATCGGACGAACTTCTACATCTGCGCCTCCGCAAAAAGTACTACGCCGAAGCACTCAACTTCATCCGTCAGATCGAGGACGCGATGGACATCGTGTGCCAGCTGCTCGGCTCGACAAGCAAGGCCGAAGTTCTTGAGGCCATGGACTTTTTCCGCGTAGCGCACGAATACAAGTTTGAGAGTGCTAAGGTGCTCCTTGCCTTGATGTATACACTGTGTTCCTGACGGTCTTTCTGGTCAGGTCGGGATCAAGAAGATGCTTCACCTCATATGGAACAAAGATAACAGCACGACCTCTGAAGACGGAAAAGAGCTGAAGGGCATTCGATCCAGGCTCTTGGAATGCTACCGCAGCCTGTACTTTGACCCCCTACCGGATACAGAATTGGACGCCAAAGGCCAGGTAAACCGGATCGCCAAGAACATGGTCGAGTGAGTGTCTAATGACCTGATGGGGAATGTTCTGGATGAACGAATCATAGGCGGACATACGACGCGACATTGGCAGAGCTGACCAGTCTGGAGGAGATGATGAGGATTATGATGGAAGAGGGCCACGTTCACCCGGATATCATTTCGAAGCTTTGGCAGGTATACAGTAAGCATATTTTTGACTGTTCTCAAGGTTATCTCTGCGGTTGTTCACACCTGGGGGGAAGGTGCTGACCGACCATTGCCTAAGCCCCAACGAAGAGGTGCTATTATCATTCTGGGAATGCTTGCCTTGGCCAAACGGAATGTCCTAACTGACCGCGTGGATACTATGCTTAAAGTTGGCCTAGGCTCTCTTGGACGGGCAAGTATTCACCCTGCTTGACTGTGCGCAAGACGTTCTAATCATATCCACAGGCGGATCTCACTCTTGCCAGATACACTTGCGTCGCTTTACAACGTTTGGCCGGGAGCACCAAGAAGGTCAAAGGTAATTTTGTCTTGGTGAGATCAAGGATTTAGGTTGGAATTTCTGTTTCAGGTTCCTTGCTTGACAAGTCTGTACGGTTTGAGATGGATAATCCTATCTTCCGCAAGTTGCAGGCCGCAATTGAAGCCCCATGTCGGTCTAAAGATTGGTTCGGTCTTGCAGAGCAAGCGATCAATACCATCTATGCCCTAGGAGAACATCCTGATGAACTTTGCACCGAAATCATCAAGAAATTGGCTGTGAGAGCTTTCAATCGCCCACCTAAGTCAAAATCTGTCGAAACGCCTGCATCCCAAGCCGAGAGGGACCCAGATGCTATGGACGAAGACCAGCTTCCCGAGAGCACGCAGATGTCCGAAGAGCCTGCGTCGACGTACGGAGGAGAGAAGCCGAAAGATGTCGCCGACGCATTTGAATTGAGTCAACTTCTTTTCGTCGTCGGGCACGTGGCCCTCAAGCACATCGCCTATTTGGAGTTAGTCGAAAGGGAGTTGAAGAGGCAGAAGGATGAGAACCAAGCGGGTAAGTTGTATGTTGCCATGGTGTCGAGTGGCGTTTTGACTTGAAAACTGCATTCAGCTGAAAAGGCGGCCAAAGCAAACAATCAGCAGGCTTCAAAAGAGGGCGAGGAGCTTGATCAAGTTGCTGGCAACGCTGAAGATGAAATTGGCGACCGAGTCGCCGCTATTCGAGAGTCGGAGTTGCTCTATGGGCCTGAGTCGCTGTTGGCGCTCTTCGGGCCTTTAATAGTTCATATATGCGGCAGTCCTCATAAGTTCAAGGTCAGCACTCCTTCAAGTTGATGTGAACTATGGTTTGAACTCGACGACAGAACCGGACGTTGCGAGCAGCTGCGACGCTGTCGTTTAGCAAGTTTTTATGCATCAGCTCCCAGTTCTGTGACCAGCACCATCGCCTGCTCTTCAAGATTCTTGAAACTTCCAGGGATGCCAACATCAGGAGCAATATCGTTATTGCTCTTGGCGATGTCGCCGTCTCATTTAGCAACATCATTGACGAGAACAACAATGAACTTTACAAGGGTCTTTCTGACCCGGACCTAGTTGTGAAAAAGAACACACTGATGGTGTTGACTCATCTCATTCTCAATGGCATGATCAAAGTCAAGGGTCAGCTTGGTGAGATGGCGAAGTGCCTGGAAGACCCCGAGCCCCGCATAGCAGATCTGGCCAAGCTGTTCTTTACCCAGCTTTCAACGAAGGAGAACGCAATATACAACAACCTGCCTGACGGTCTGTATAAGCGTTTGAAATACTTTCGATCTCCCTGATCTTAGTTTTTCATAGTCATCAGTCACCTGTCCACTGGTGAACATGCAGTGGAGGAACCAGTCTTCCAAAGTACTTTAAGATATATATTCAAATTCATAGAAAAGGTAAGCGTGCAGGACCTAGCAGTGCTACATACCACTGAGTCTCTTTGATCAGGAAAAACAAGCAGAGAATATCGTCGAAAAGTTGTGCCAGAGGTTCCGACTCACCGAGGAACCAAGACAGTGGCGCGACATTGCTTTTTGTCTTTCTTTATTGCCGTTCAAATCAGAGCGGTCGGTGAAGAAACTCACTGAAGGTTTCCAATTCTATCATGATAAATTGCACGAACCGAAAGTTTACGAATTGTTCGCCGAAATCTTGGCAAAGGTGTGCATTTTTTTCTTTTGCTCCAATACTCCTTGTGGTTCTGAACCTCGTTGTATGTAGGCCCGTGCCAACAAGTCGAACGCGGATGCGGATTTGGATGAGTTTGAGAAGGTTCGTCCGCATTCCCCATAAACTCTTCGTCGTTCATTGACCTCTTCTCAGCTCTTGGAAGAGAATAAGATTCAAGGTGAAGAGGACCAAGCACTGGAGAGACGCGTCGGCAAAAAGAAAGCGGCCGCGAAAAAGCGAGCAGCAAGAAAACGTGAGCCCTGTTTCCTCCGCTCATCTCTTCTATATCCTTCTGTCGAATTAAACAGCCCGTGGTAAGAAGGCTGCTCAGATTGAAGATGAAGATGAGGAATAGGCAAGAATCGGATGGTTAACTGTTGTCTTGTATCTGTGACCCCCGTTTAACTTCAGTCAGTGTACAACTGCATGTTCTTTTATACGATACCTTGTAGATATTTAATATGTTCTGTTACCGCCATTTCACGCTTCGTTACTCCTGAGCCACTATCCCAAGCCAACAATTATTCAGTTTCCGTGGGCATGTCGATGTCTTTTCAGTCGAGGTAAGGCGCACTTCGATCATGCTCTTGCCACTTGCGCACGCTTATAGTCCTTAGAAAAGGACACCCATACCTGTCCAACGCAGCATCATCGTTCCAAGGAAGCTAGCTGTCGACGTTGTCCATTACTGAAACAGTGCCAACTAAATGCAACCAACGCCAGCCCAAAAGGGCAGAGGAACGTGCAAAACGAAATAATTGAAAGACAAAGTCCAAAGCGCCCAAAGCAAGAGTGGAAGGCGAGAACGGCAAGTGTAAAAGAACGGTCGGTTCGATATTAGTCGATGTAGATAGAGGGAGTGTCGATGATAGATACTGTAATAGAAAAGGAAGATTGTACACGACTAGAAACGCGAGCCGAGTTGTTATAAACGAAAGAATGAAAAAAGGGGAAAAAAGTAACTGGCTTTTCAGATGGAACGAGCGTTGTGATGAGAGTGCAGTAAGAACCGTCCTCTATGGAGTGTCCTTATAATAGATAAGCCGAAGAAAGAACGAGCCAGAGGCATTGCGAATGAGCGTGGATGGCGCGAGACCGGAAGAAAAAGACAACGAGTAGAGAGCGTGGAACGAGATTCCCCTGTGGTTCGATAACAAGTACACCCTTTTGAAGCCCAGAAGGAGATAAAGATTGTAGAGAGCGTGACGAGTTGCAGCGAAGCCGGAAAAAGCTGGTGGAAGGAGCGGCGCGGTGAATGGGTATATTAACAACGAACAAAACGTAGGCGGAATCGCATTACGCGCCGTCGAAGGGGGGGGGGGGTTGCAAACAATGCACGGAAAAAATGAAAGAAAGGAGCGAATAGAGCGGTCAATCTGCTTTGATATTGATAAGGGCGGTTGGTGGGTTTACGATCTAGAATAGTGTCATTCGAGGCGAAGGCTGGGAGGGTGTCGATGAAACCAATAAGCTAAAACCTCATATGTCTAAGCCCACGAGGGTTCGCTCCCGGAGAATACACACCATAAAATACCGGATAAAGAAAAGGGCGGAAGCGAACAGCGACTTCCGGACAGCAGCAGGTCCAAAGTTGCGCGGAATTCTAGCATCTTGAGTCGGTTGGATGGGAATATATGCGAGTGAGCAGGACAGAACGGGAGAGTATGCAAGATTGGGCGTCGTATTCCGGAAGATCGTCAAGAAAACGTGTCCATCGTGGGGGTGAATGTGGCGTCGGATCGAGAAAAACTCCGTCAGGGGTGGTTAGCAGCGGCGTGGGATAGGTACAGGCATGCATTGAAGAGACAGGTGGCGGTGGGGGGTAGAGAGTCGTTTTGGTACAAGGAGACTGAATTGCTTTTTATTGAGATTGCATTCTGCAGGAGGCCTTATTCGTCCTTGAACTTTTCGCCACCTTCGCCGCCTCTCATTATCGCTCTCATGAATCTCATGAACCGATCAGCATACTCCGCAGGCGGCACTGGGCTTATCTTGTGCTATTGAATACGGTAGAAGAAAAAAGTAAAGCGATCAGCATCCCTGAACAGCAATCCAGGATCAGAAAAAAAGATCACCCACCCGATCCGCGCTCAACCCCTTCCAAAAATGCTCCATCTTCTTCACGCACCCATACGGCGTCAAAATATCAATGACGCCTAAATAATAAATCTTATCCTGCCCCTCATTCTCCTCGCCAGTCGCTCTGAGACCCCCTTCGTCCTGATAAAACAGGAAATGCTCGCGATCGCTGAACAAGTCCTGCATCTCCTGCTGATAATCCCGCTGCTGCGGAGCGTGATGGTGGTGGTAATAGTGCCGGCGGGAGGACGAAATCACCTGCGGAGAGGAGGACCACGAAGATGGCGGCCGCGGCGAGAGGGCCGTCGACACGCCCAAGGCGTCGTCTTGGGTCGCGCTGGAAATCTGTGAACCTGGTGGTTGTCCTGGAGAGTCTTCCGAGTCCTGGCCTTCATCCGGCGGTTCAGGTAGTTGAATTATGTCTAGCCTGCGGGGATCCGATGTCCTGTGGATAGCTCGACGCATCGCGATAGCCTCTGCGGAAGCCGCGCCACCTTGCACCAGATGCCCGACCGTCTTCTTCCGATGTGTGACCGGTAAATTAGGCTATCATCAGGGTAGAACAAGTCAAAATCCTAACAGCAGCTGGAGAGTTCAGCTGAGGACACGTACAGAAAACATTTTTAGCGTGTTCCTCCTGACATTGTCCCTGTTACCGCGCTTAAGGTTGTGAATCCCGACGAGGAGACTGTAGTCCATCACGTTGATCTTCTTCAAGAACTCCGAGTCGCGTCTGAGCTGCTCCGTCAAGAGTGTTCTCTTCTCGGGCCCGAGCTCCAGCTGGCGCTTCTTTTTTATCCAATTCAGATCCTTCAACACCGCGCCCTTCTTCTTCTTCTTCCCCTCCTTCTCTTTCTCCTTTCCCGCCCCCGAAGCGCTCTTCTCGTCCATGTGCTCTCCCTTTTCACTCTCGTTCTCCTCGTCGTTACCCTCCGGATACTCCCGACCGACTGTGCTTCCCTTCAAATCATATGTCTCATGTATGTCGCGATGCGGCGGAAAGATGTTGTTCATGATGACGAAATGTATCTTCCGCCCCCTAGGTAACTTGACACGATGTAGACCGTAAAACCGACTCAAGAGCGTGTGCGGGTTCTCCTTGACGTGCTCGTAGTACCGCTCGAGGATGGACAGCAGGAACGCGTGCTCCGAGTGCCTGATCGTCTTGATGATAAACCGGTAGTCGCGCGAAAAGTAGAAGAACGAGCCCGACTTTCCTGGCGAGCCAAGCTCAGAGAGAATGTACTTGGACGTGAGCGAAAGCAGGTAGTCCGCGGGGTCGAGATGGAAGTAGTCCTCCCGCAGAGAGCGGAACACCCACGGAGCGTAGTCTTTGAATTTAAAGTCGTATTTCGCGGAAGGCGTAAGCTCGTTACCGACACTTGAGCGTTCGGTTAGATGAAATAAAGCGCGGATGCCAGAGTTACTCACATGTCGAAAGAGTATTTGTGTTTTGCCTTGAAATCCTCGGGCGTCAACGGTCTCTTTATCTTTGCTTGACATCTAGAGACCTGCGTAACAGTAAAGAAAATAAAATTAGCAGCCCAACCACGCAAGAAAAATATGATGTACTGCACTTACACCGATCCGAATCCCCGTCAGCATATTGTACATCAACACATAATTCACATGCCCTTCCCCAATCAAATTGCCCACCAGAGGCGCGTCATCCTCCTTCTGCCCACCATATCCACGCTCATCCCGCTTCTCCCCCTCTGCCTCCTGCAGCGCCTTAGCGCGCTTGCTCATGCGCTCGCGTCTGATATTCTCCGCATGTATCCGAATGTCCGTCTCGAGCCCATCCTCAAGACCCGTCGCATCAGTGGCAGATGTCGTGGCAGCTTGGGCTTGGTGCTTCGGCGCCGAGCCGGTCGTATTGCGGCGCGTCGGACGGAAGTGCGGTGGGTGTGAAGGGTGCTGTTGCTGTTGCTGGACGGGTGTTGCGTGCGATGGAGCGGCTAGGCGCGAGGAAGACGCGGAGGCAGCGGAGATGGTAGAAGCAAGCGACGCGGTCTGCTGCAGCGGATTGAGAATAAGCGGCGCGGAGGCAGATGCGCCGTGCATGTGGGCGGGTGGGTGAGGCTGCAGGTAACCCTCTGGCGATGTGGCGGTCTGCCCCGGCATTGTCGATTTCACATGCGCAGAGGTGGTGGACGCCGTCGGCGTCGGGGGCGTCGGCTGCTGCTGTTGTTGTTGTTGCGAAGCGGCCCTGAGGTTCGGCGGGGGGATGACCGTCCGGAGCGAGGCCTTTGTGTCCGTCGAGGCGCGGTGCAGCTGCTGCAGCGGAGGCTCCGAGGTGACAGAAGATACCGACAGTGGGCGGGGACGGGCTGGGGACGGCGAGGGCGAAGGGGGAGTTTGGTAGTACTGTTGCTGCTGAGGCTGGTTCGAGTACAGAGGCTCGGGAAGAGATTGCAAATGAGAAAGGGGGTGTAGGTGGACCTGATGATGGGAGGACGATGGCGAAGGAGGCTCATACGGTGAGAAAGGGGCCGGCTCATCTGTCCAGACGAGCGCTTCCTGGGCACCCTCCTCTGCCTCCTGCTCCTGGTCGTCTGCTCCCCCGTCGCCCTCAATACTAGCAGGAGGCGAGGGCGGCGGTGGACCGGAAGCCCCACTTCCTAGCTTCTTGGGTGTGGCGGAGGAAGAGGAACGAACGTCCGTGAGGGTCCTCTTGGTTCGATGCACATCTAATATAGGTGCTCCAAAATCACCGTCTCTTCCGTCAAGTCGAATCACCTGGATTTCGCCCGACGGTGCGTGGAGTTTTTGCCGTTGTTTCCACGCCGACGCTGGCGTAGCACCGGGCATGGTCGTCACGGTCGCGCTGACGTTGGCGTTGGCTGTGAAATTCGCAGTGGTGTTCGTATAATACGGTTGTCGAGCGTTGAAAGCGTTGGAGTTGGGAGATGTCGGCGTCGATGCGGGTGATAGGTGCGATGAGTGAATGGAGACGGCGCTAGATCCGGTCGGCAGAGGGGCCGCCTGCCAGGAGGACGACGCGGCTGACGTGGTGGCGCTCGTTTGGGTCGACACCGCGCTCTGAATCGACAGCCGGTGCAATTCCAAGGCCGCAGCGGGCATCGTGGCCGCCGCGTTGCTGCTCGGCGACGTTGTGGGGTAGGGACCGTGGTTGTTGTAATTGCCGTGGCTGCCACTAGTCGATTGATTTGCTGTCGCGGTTGCTGCGCCTGCATCGCTAGCCGAGCCAGTCGATAACGATGATGAAGAGGACGAGGCGGATGTCGTCGTCGCTGTGCGATATGTGGCCGTCGAGGCTGGAGGCAGGACCACAGCGCTGGCCATAATTCGTGGTGGTCTGCAGAAAATAGAAAACGGACTCTCTCCTGATCGTTTTTAGGATATTACGTAATGTTCGGCCCGCAGTCGAGTTCACCGCCTCAACAACTTGTAGAGTCGACGGAACAAAGTGAAACACCTCTTCATGGCGAACCACGAACAAATGTAATTTCTACTAAAGAAGCATATCAATCTTTTGTTTTGTGACGGAATTACACAAACCTCGCAACATTCTTAATTTTCATTAATTTTTTCATTGCTTCTATCTAATCTATCGACAGGTTCAGTAGGTTGAGTTTCGGTTGGGATTGTCCTTTTGTCCATTCCGACATTTGCATCAGCGCCTTACGTTTTTGGCTTATTCTTCTCGCTAAGCCGGTCGCGTGGTAGCACGGCTGGCTTGAGCAGCAGTCTCAGCATTCTAAGTTGAAGGAACGCGTGTGCCAGAGGTCAAGTGTACAGTACAGCTATATTGTGCCAGGGCAGCATGTGCCGGTGTTGCGGTGCCCCCCCCCCCCCCCCCCCCCCCCCCCCCCCCCCCCCCCCCCCCCCCCCCCCCCCCTACTTGTTTCGCTCACATCCTGCAACCATACAAGCCCGCCGGGATCGGTACAACGCCAATGTGTTGGGACGTTGTTCACCGAACATATAGACATGAACTACTCCGATTGGATATAAACGTAATCCCTCTTAGCTCAGTTGGTAGAGCGCGTCACTAGTAATGACGAGGTCAGTCGTTCAAGTCGGCTAGGGGGAAAATGGTTGATTTTTTCTGCTACTCCTAGACCGCACTTTTCAATATCCTCGTCTGGGTCTGCGGACAGCAGGTATTTTGATGTTGCCTTTGATAACGAACATGGATACTGTATCAGAGAAGTATCATCCACAATAATGAAGGTTGTATCGCAGGACGCTGTATGATCATGTGCCCCCATATCTCGTATTCGCTCAGGCAATCAAGTCAAGCATATATTGCAGATCTACGGATGCTCGGTTTCGTCCGTGCCCAGCGTCATCTCGTCGAAATCCTCCAACAGCTCATCCAGCTTAACCTCAGGGAAATCAGCTTCCTCGCCCTCATCCTCCTCTTCACTCTCTCCGCCTTGCGCTCCATTCGCCTTGGGCACCACCTCGTCCACGTCCATCGCAAACTGCGCTCTGCGCTTCCCGTGGCCCGCCTTACCCGTCGCGCCAGGCGCAACCATCTTGACATCGCCAGCGTTCTCCGCCGGCTTGCTGCCCGCCTTGTACAGATTCACCGCGCTGCGCATCTCCGGGTCCTCCTCCAGGTCACGCAAGAAGAGCTCATAGTCCTCTTCGACCTTCCTCTGATCCCTGCCGCCCATGCGCCCAACGACGCCACGGGCGTTGCTCGTCTCGCCCTCCTCGCCTGCCTCCTTGGCAATGCTACGCAGCTTCCAGTTCCGCGCCTTGCTCTTCTTCCTCCGGTTCGGGTACGTCTTCTTCACGAGGATGATATCCGGCACGCGAGCCGAAGGGATGCTCGCAAAGTCGTCAGAGTTGTAGTTGCTGTTGGTCAGGAAGTAGCCTAGCGCCGTATCCCCCGGCTGCAAGATGGCGCCAAGGTGCGTCCGTGTGTGGAAAATCTGGTTGGTCAGCCCGCGCCCTTCAACGTCCATCATCGGGTCGTCGTCGTCCTTGGAGTTCGAACCAGAGGACCGGAACGCCCCCGCGAGGGCCACCTGTGCATCGGCCATGACATACTTGCCCTTCGTGCGCGCGTAATCGGGCTCGATGTCGAGCACGGTGAACTCGACCAGGTCCGTAACTGACGCCAGGCTCTGGAACGGCGCGCGCCAGTATACCTGCGCAGCAACGTCGACCGTCTGCAGCGTCGACGGGTCGAGCAGCTGGAACGAGTTGCCCACGCGCGTGCAGATCGTCAGCGGGTGGATGTTGGACAGCGCGCGCGCCTGCTTCGGAGGGATGCAGACCAGATCGTCCTTGCAGATCGGCGCGATCTCGACGGAGTAGGTGAACTTGAAGTTGGCGGTGTTGGAGTGCGTGTCGGCGGAGATGATTTGTTCGGAGGATTTTGATCTTTGTGAGGGTCGGTTAGGATAGGGGCGTTGTAGCGTTGGTTGGGGATTGCTCACCGCACGGGCACGACGCCAGTGAGAAACTCCAGCATCTTGATCGCGTGGCTCCGTTGGCTGTAAAAGAAATCCAAGCCGTCCTTCACCTCTTTCACGGATATCGTGTCTTTTTGCGCACCATGCTTGAGGATGAGCTGCTCAAGGAACAAAAACGTCCGTTTATGGGGCACTTTTTGGCGGACCTGGACCAACGACTGCCACGTATTCTTTGCGGCCAGTTTAGTACAGTCCGGACATTGTCCGTGCTGCACGAGGTATTCAATTTCAAACGTTTGTTCGAGGATCGTGCTCGTCAGAACCTGGAATTCTCATGAGCATATCATATGTGTCGAAGGAATGATGCTTACTTCTTTTTGTATCGTTAGCGAGACTCGCAATCGCTTGGAGTGGGGCTCGGTCCAGATAAAGTGGGCGTCCGTTAGACGGACTTTGTTTAGCCCCTTGAGCTTTTTCAGGCATATTGAGAGGAGTTCTGCAGACTCTGGCCGTGCGAGCACCCAGATCGCTGGAGGTGAGAGAAAACGTTCGCAGTTCCGGCAGAATGCCACCGATGCTACAATTGTCAGGGATCGAGGTGAGAAGTGGGAGTGATTAGCATAAATTTTTCCGATTCACCTTGCTTCGGGATTCCCTCTGTTATGTCAACGCTGAATTCTTGTCAAGAAAGATGAACGTTCCGCAATCGTTGAATACTCACGTATTTCGCAAGCACGCTACGCATAGATTGGCAGAATTTGGAACGATCGGGGTGCCTGTTTTGAATACAATTAAGCCAATTCGCAGTTATATATACACTCGAAGACATCATTTGCTCACCGCAGTCAGCGCATAGCACGCGATGAACGGGTGGTGCTGGGACAAACTCCATAGAGTGATTTCAGAGATTTGGGTGTTAACAAAGCCTTCCGTTAATAAAGAGGCTCCAAGAATTATATGGGTCAACGAGATCCGTCAATACAGCCTTGGAGGGGTATACAAATTCGTTCGTCGAAGCTGAGTGAGCAAAATAACGGGACCGAGGACGATTGACAAAAATTCTGTCACGTGCGCATTGTATCTGATAAGATTAGATTAATCCATTTGGGTGAAATTGTTGACGTGTCGGCGAATCGTGTCCATCTCGCATAGCACTCGTGGATTAATTTGCTAAAGTCCCTTACATGCTTCTGATTCTACATTGACCTTGCTTTGCTTTAGGTACTAAGACCTCGAGCAGCTTGTATCGAGTATAAAATCCTTTCTTTCAATAACATTCGGGCACTCGTGGATCGGAGCTGGACGTGCAGCACTGCGACTCTTAGCAGCGATGGTTGTGGACCGGAAACTCGGTTTACTGCTGGGCTTGCTATTAGCAATACCTGGGCCGACGTTTGCCAGTCCGCCGGTGAAAGTGTCGCTAAGGACATCCTGGCCTGCACCTCCTCCACTAGTCGAAATTCTGTACGTCGGGCTCATTTTATATTACCGTGATTTCCGGCTGAGCACCTCTTTTTGCACCTTCTCCGTCTTCTACATTTTTACAGAGAAACAATATCGCTCGAGAATCAAGATGCCTTTTTCCCGTTGTTAGACCGTCTGACTGACCCCGAAGAGGTCATCCCACCCATACATACTCTGACGCCGGAGGCGACGCAGCAAGCTGCATTGCAGGTTGCCGCGGTACATGGGTTTCTCAGTGAGCCCGGCGCACTGGCGTCTGTGCAGATGAACCTCGCTCTGCACGTCGCCGTGCCCAAAATCGAGGCGTTCTATTCGCACTATGACAACGTCGCCGCGCCTGCGCGACAACGGCACTTGCTTCGTCTCCAAAACGCAGACAACGGACAGAGCACTGCGAAAGACGCGTGCGGGTCGTGGGTGGAGTGGTACGGAGAAGTGGTGTGCGACGTGGAGACGCTCGCGCGGCTGGCTGGGACTGAGATGATCGATGACGCGAGTGGCGGCGCTGCTTCGAAGAGTGCGAATGACTACGCGAGGCCGAAACTGCTCACGTTTGACCATGTGTACCCGCCGCCGGGTCAGACGCTCAAGAGGCCCCTCCGCACCGCGATATTCTACGCATCGCTCGACTCTCCGAATTTCCGAGAACTGCACTCCTACCTCCTTGCTCTTGCGCAGAAGGGGCCCGTTCCACATGTTGAATACGTGTTGAGGTTTGTGCTTCCTGTGAGCCGTGTACAGGCACGTGTCGCGAGGAGCTATCTGTCGGGATACGGCGTCGCTTTGGACTTGAAGAAGATGGATTATCTCGCTATTGATGACCGGAACGTCCATCATTCCGGCGACGTCAAAAAAGAGTCCAGTTCCAACAACGAGGAGTTGTTATATGTTGATCCAGTTTTGGACCTAATTCACGCGCATCCTGTAAACGGGACAGGTCCTGGACCGAAGACGCCCTTGTCGGAAGATGAGCTGCTAAGTGTGTCTTCGTTCTGCCTATCCCTGATGTGATAATCAGATTGCTTATATGTTTGGTTCAAACACAGAGATTGGTTTACAAGCTGCACAACTCATCGCAGACTCGAACGACCCTTTATCCACACTGACGCTTCTTTCCCAAAACTTCCCCAAATACACCACGCCTCTCGCCCGGCGCGTCGTGGTGAACTCGAGCGTCGAGACAGAGCTCGAAGCGAACTCGAACAAAGTCCAGCCTGGGGCTCATGCCCTCTGGCTCAACGGTGCGGTCGTCTCCGACAAGGATGTCAACCCGTTCGGGCTCTTGCGCCTTTTGAGGAAAGAGAGAGGCTTGATGACGTCTTTGACGAATTTGGGACTGACGCGGCCCCAAGCACTGCGCTTGCTGACGCATTCGGCGGTTAGCGATGCGCAAGGTGACAAGAATGTGTTGGATGGGCTATTTGACGCCAGTGATAGACCAGAAGGCGGCGGTGTCATAACATGGTGGAACGATCTGGAGAAGGACAGCCGGTAAGCTCTAGCTTTTATTCCTCTTCGCAATGCCCTGTTAAAGAGGGATTTTAGGTATGACCGATGGCCAAATTCTTTATACATCGTGGGTTTGACAATACTCTTCTTTGATAATTTTAACACATCTCCATTTTTCATTACTCAGTTAATTCGACCTATGTTCCCCGGTCAATTCCCCAACGTCAGGCTGAATCTCTTCAACATTGTTCTTGCTGTCGATCTTTCTCAACTCAGCGTCATCAACTTCATCGCAGCTCCAATGGCAAACATTATTAACAGGTCGTATCCTTTCCGCTTTGGAGTCGTCCCCTTGATTGAGACCGAAAAAGGTGTTTTGCGGGCTCGAACCATCTTTGAGATCGGTTTACTTACCAAAACGACAGGCACGCAGATGGCTAGGCTATTTTATTATCTGGTCAAGAACTATGGTCGAAAGAAGACGTTGCAATTTCTTAAGAAGGTCCAGTATCATTGTCACCGTTCACACAATGCCGCAGCTGATGTTCTGTACAGATTACCGCCGCGCATGCGACGGCCTATTCTGGGAAGAAAATCGTTGAGCTTGATGTCCTCCGTCAAGTTTACAATGAGTTCGCAAGCGAAGAAGGCTCGGACGATGCGCCTGTAGTGGACCTTGATGTAGTTATGAGAGGAGAAGCGACACCGCTCCCGCCCTTTGACAAGCTTTCGAGCTACGCAGAACGGCTGGGGACATCGCTCGCGACCTCGCCCACGGGACATGCATTCATTAACGGCAAACATTACGAAATGGGTGACGTGCGCACTATATTTTCTACTTTAAAGGAAAAGAATATCAGGCTGATTAAATGTTGTAGGATTTCTTCCCGAACATGCAAATGGAGGTGTCGAGACAGCTGCAGTTCTTGCAAGAGCGGGCATGTTTCACCACTGTTCTCTTGCCTGTAATCAAGCCTAGCTTACGGGTTTTGGAAATGCAATACAGATATACGCTGGAAAGTTGACGGACGAGCATAATGCCACGGTGGCGACTTACTTTTACGACCAGCCTTCCACCAGCGTCAGACGGAACAAGTACATCAATCCTGTCGGCGGCATGAAAGTATTCAATATTCCCGAATTGTTCTCCCGAATCGGATTCCGACCTGAGCATTCATTATTCGTCTATCCTCGTGAGCATGGATCTGTGTTCTCCTTTTAGAGCCTGCTAGCTCATCAATCTGTCGTAGCTGGGACTCAATCTGTTCCGCTCACGTTCTATATTGTGGCTGACCTCGATAGCGAGGACGGGTTGCAATTCGCAAAGGAAGCCCTGACATCTATGGTAGGCTAGTGATTGTCGTTGCTATTATTTTCATCTCTGACGTCGGAATGTCGGACTTCAGGATGACAATTCGAGGGCACGAATCTCGCTCGTTCATAACCCATCGACAGACCCGACAGAGACGACCGAAAGGTCGCCGGCATCTTGGCTGATCTCTCACCTCCTCTCAAACAATCTTCTCTCCAAATCGTCCCCAGTCCAGATTCTGCGCGCCCTTGGCTTCGAAACGCAACAAATCACCACTCAGGATGGGCATGTGCAAACAATTCTATCACGAGACGACGCGCTGCTTAGCCTAACGGGTAATGTACCTGTCTCCGCGTTCAACGCCACAAGTTATGAGGAATATACGATGAAGAGCAGGTTGTTGGCTCGAGAGATCGGGTTGGCTCCTGGTGAATCCGCTTTGCTATCAAATGGAAGAGTAAGCGGCCCTATCGTTGCTATACCAGTTTCGTTTCATAGCCACTTGAATAGGTTCTAGGACCTGTGGGCCGCAAAGATTTTCTTGCTCCAGATTTCGCGACATTGGAAGCATACGAAATGAGAAGAAGGACGGATCCGGTCGTAAAAGCCGTCGAAGACATCGCTCCCTCCACCTTCGACCTTGATAGGTACGTTTAAACTGCCATCCCTCGTGCAATTTCACTGACAAAGGAAATTTCAGAGCCTCCTTTGCTCATCTTGTTTCTATGGCTTCATCGGTAATTTCGGCCATTCAACAACCAGACCCAAGCGAGTTCAGCCTGTTCGACGCACCACCAAGACCAAGATCATTATCGTACAAGCTCCTTGAATCGACCTACACGCAAGTCCTCTTTGTCGTTGGATCTTTTTTCAACTGTCCTGAACTTTTTGCAGTGCGTTCCATTTCGGCGACAATTCCACAGCGCTTTATCATATTGCCGTTGTTGTGGATCCTCTCAGTGAGGTCGCTCAACGATGGACCAGCTTACTCAATGTGCGTCTGTCCAACGTGATGAAAGTTGGTATACTTAGCTATCCTAGTGGTTGTCAAATATCCCCGACGTGTATATCGAAGTCCACATGAACCCGACCGCTTACAGAGAGGTAGATATCTTGGGTGCAGGCTGTATCATGGATACTTTTGACTCATGCGCCGGCTGAAGATTCCGCTCAAACGATTCTACCGATATAATCTCCTCCCCAACCTTTCTTTTGATGAAAACGGGTAGGCTTGCGTCGACAATACCCTGCAGTCGGCTGACTTCTCCCACAGGCAAGAGATTGCGGCGCATACCGTCTTCAATGACCTCCCGATGGAACCCATCTATACCCTTGCCATGGACGTCCACCAATCTTGGCTCGTCCGCCCACGACTGGCCCACTACGACCTAGATAACATCCAACTCGGACATCTCTTCTCCGGCGACAGCACTATCGACGCCGTCTTTGATCTCGACTACCTAGTTGTCGAGGGCCACGCGCGCGAAGGCAAAACGAACACTCCTCCTCGCGGCCTTCAGCTTCAACTCGTGGGCGCGGGCGCGGGCACCGGCACCGAGACCAAGCCGATCGACGACACGCAGGTCGTGGCTAACCTTGGGTACCTGCAGTTCAAGGTCAAGCCGGGCGTGTTCCGCCTCGAGATCCGCCCGGGGCGTGGAAGAAATATTTTCAAGATCGACAGCGTCGGGAATGAGGGCTGGGACAGCCCTACACTCGAAGAAGCTGGCAGCGAGATTACCGTGACGGACTTCGAAGGGTTGACGTTGTTCCCGCGGTTCTCGAGGTTACCTGGGATGGAGACTGCGGAGGTTCTGGAGGAACCGAGCGAACAGGGAAGCGGGGGCATTTTTGAAGATATCGCTTCTCGGTTTGTTTCTTTTCCCCGCTCTGCTCCTCTCGCCGAAATGCCAACCTCTTTCGGCAGAGTTACGTCGTTGTTCAAAAAGAAGCAGCCTGCAGCTGAACAGTCGGTCGCTGAGCGCGATGATCAAGCTGAAACCAATATTTTCACCGTAGCATCGGGCTTGCTGTACGAGGCACGCAGATCAACGAATTGCGCATTTCGGACTTACTGACGGGAATTATTTGTTGGCGATAGCGTTTTGCCTCCATCATGATTTTGAGCGTCCTGCGGAATACCAAGAGCACGGTCAAGTTTTGGTTCATAGAGAATTTCCTTTCCCCATCATTCCTGGTCCGCCCAGCTTTCTAATTCTCAATCAAGCTCCTCTAATGTTCTGATAGGAATTCATTCCTCACATGGCGGAAGCTTACAACTTTAAATACGAACTAGTCACGTACAAATGGCCCTCGTGGCTTCGCGCTCAAACCGAGAAACAGAGAATCATCTGGGCATACAAGATCCTTTTCCTTGACGTTCTTTTCCCTATGGACCTCAAGAAAGTCATCTTCGTAGACGCTGACCAGATCGTGCGGGCCGATCTGAAGGAATTGGTGGACCTGGATCTCCACGGTGCCCCCTATGGATATACCCCCATGGGCGACGATAACTATGAGATGGAAGGATTTAGGTTTTGGAAGACCGGATATTGGGAGAAATTCTTGGGTGGAAAACCGTATCACATTAGGTGCTGGCTTCTGCGCGTTGTCGGGGATGCGTGCTAACGAACTGCGAATTAGTGCGCTTTATGTCGTTGACCTTGTCCGATTCCGTCAGGTGCGCGATTTATTTGAGAAATAGATGTTCAAGCGACCTGACGATCCATTCCGCTGTCAAAGCTGGCTGCCGGAGTATGATTCTCACATGCGTATACTTATCAATAGCTCATTGCATAATGGCTCTAGGACATCCTTAGAGGATCATACCAGCAGCTATCCGCAGATCCCAACTCTCTGGCCAATCTGGATCAAGGTAAGCATCCCTGCGGATCTGTACAACTATGTACTTGTGAACCGTTTGTACAGATCTCCCGAACAACCTACAAAACGAAGTCCCGATTGTAAATTATTTGTTGATCCTGTGTCATATTTATACTGATCATGTTGTAGTATTCTTTGCATGAGGATTGGCTATGGGTAAGTTGCGTCCTTGAGGTATCAGACTTTCTTGGAATTGATGCCTTGACCTTTCAGTGTGAAACGTGGTGTAAGTAATATGACTCGTAGACCAAAGCCAAAGCGAGTATTAACTGTCCGCAACAACCAATAGGCAGCAAAGACAGACTTCACCGCGCCAAGACAATTGATCTCTGCCAAAATCCGCTTACCGTGCGTCCTACCCTGCTGTCGTGCTTTTTCCATGTTCAAACACCCAACCATGACTGCAGAAAGAACCAAAGCTGTCGCGCGCGCGCAAGATTCCGGAATGGGAAGAATATGATGCAGAGATTGCGCGTTTTGCTCGCAAACTGGCGGAAGAAGGCAAGATTCAATCTAATATTGCCGCTACGGATGCGAATGTTTTGGCGAATGCCGGATCGGTGCCGGATCCCGAGCCAGATAATGCGGATAAGAAAAACGATGTCAGAGAGGATGCAGATAAGAAAGATGATGGCACGGAGTCGCATCCTAGAGACGAACTGTAGTTTATAGTGCTCTTCTTTTGCTATATACCTGAACTTTCAAAATACATCTCCAAACAGCATTGCTGTGCAGAGCCGAGGCTCGGAGGCCGGAAACGGAAGTCGTTGATAGCCGTGTGTTTGTCTTTATTGAAAATATCAGAGAATGCAAATGATTACAAAGCACGGCCTCATTGCCCTAACTCAACTTCCTCCATCACTTCTCCTCAGTCAGCTCGCGACTACCCGCCTTATCTCTCGTTTATAGCCGCAATGGTATGCTGGAAACATCTGTAAATTGATATGACCTAAATTTATTCTTTTTCATAGTCTACGAACTGCAGAAGACGTCTCATTAGGGATTTTAAACGACTCTCGAGCGACCCACCTGGTGGCATCTCGGGCAGCCCCTGCCCTGACAATATCATGCTTTGGAACGCTGTCATTTTTGGTCCAGGCAAGTAACAGTAGGAGTCAGGCGAAGCCGGTTCACGTCGCTCACTCCCGTCGTAGGCGACACGCCGTTCGAGGACGGCACCTTCAAGCTCCTGTTGACATTCGATGAATCATACCCAAACAAGCCTCCGTCGGTGAGGTTCCTCTCTCGAATGTTCCACCCAAACGTGTACGCGAATGGCGAACTCTGCTTGGACATCTTGCAAAACCGGTGGTCCCCGACCTACGACGTCGCCGCCATCCTCACTTCCATACAGAGCCTCCTGCACGATCCGAACCCGAACAGCCCTGCCAACGCCGAAGCGGCGCAGCTGTATAGAGAAAATATGAAAGAGTACATTAGGCGAGTCAAGGCGACGGTAGAGGAGAGTTGGCTAGATCCGGACGACAAGGTGGCCACAGACGAGGGGCAGCCGAGCAGTAGCGGCAGCCAGTGATTTGGCAGCGGACATCCTTGCATATCGGTGCGCTGAAAACCTGATTTACTTTTGTTCGAGAGCTGATTTGACGTGCATGTAGACTTATATCCCATCTAGCATTTTTTTCTACCTTCGCAGTCATGTTGTAATCGTAAACCACTCTATTTTCTATAGGACTTCAATCGGACCTTTTGTTCGTAAAGGCTAGATACGAAGTCCTACTTTAGGCATTTTGTAAGTCAAAATATAACACATTTCCCATGACATTAGAGGCCCGAATATTATGCTAGAACATCAATGACCGTGACCAGTTTTCCTGAATAATTTACAAACGATCTGAAATACCATGGTTCAGCACGATGCCTGGTTCCCCGCTATGATTCCTAGCACGACGCCGACCGTCCCAAACACAGCGGTAGCGTTGATGCCACAGCAGACGATGGGCATGAGCAACGATGCTGGCACCCAATAAATGAACATGGGCCAGACAGGCTGCTTGGCTTTCCTCCTCACGTCTATCTGCCAACAGCCCACACCGAACGACATCATGCACAGCAGGACCCAGAGAAACTTGAGTATCCTTGAGACGTAGCGCACAGATTCGCGCACCGAGGGTGCATGACTGACGAGCCCCGCGAAGGAGCCGCATATGAACCCGAGGACGGACGCGATGGACGAGCCGAGGAGGAAGACGCGTATGTCTGGCACGACGCCGGCTGTGAACATCGCCTTGACGGCGAGCGGGACGGACTTTGGGTCGCGCAGGAGGCCGACGAGGCCGAACGCGAAGCCGAAGAGCGATATGGCGAGCTTGGACCTGCTGACGCTCTCGCTGTCGAGCACGGGGCGCTTCACGAGCGCGCGGCGGACGAGCTGCGCGCTGGCGAAGACGGCTTCCTCGCTGTTGACGTCCCATGTGAAGTTGCGCAGCGGGTAGCCGTTGAGGAAGAGCGAGAGGCTGCCGTAGCCGACTGACGAGATGTCGTAGTTGTTGCCGAAGGAGGTGGAGGAAGTCGAGGTGAGGCAGCCGCCTGTGTGGTTGGCGTCCAGAATCTCGTCGCTGGCGGTCCCAGGCTCGAGGTCGTGGTGCGCCACCTCGCCGAGCATGGTCGACACCTCGACTTTCCCGCCCTCGTCCGGGCGGTAGGTGATTGTCGTGTGGAGGTATAGGAACCCTAGGAAGGAAAGGAAGGTGGGCCAAGCGAGGGTGGAGGCTACGGAAAGCCAAAACGAGCCGCATTCCTGTACCGCATGGAGAGACAGAGAAGACGAGGACATGTCTGCACAACCTGGACCGGGCGATGAGTCGAGGACGAGGATATGGGGTTCGCGGCAAGGAAGATCCGTTTACCGCTTTTCAGCGTTGTCTTCGCATCTGGCATTCGAGAGTTTTATAATGGCCAGGAACCGCAGGCGATGCATGTCAAGTTGACAGGAAGTTTACCTGAAAGCAGGATTGCGTGCCTTCAAGACCCGTCATATAAGGCACAACCATTGACATCTCCAAACAGGAATACCTAGAACACGGATATTTCAATTCGTCTGTACCTTCGCTGCAAAGCGTTGCCTTATGAAAAGGGTATATGGCCAACCGGCCTGATATTGATAGAGACAATCATGACCTGAAGCTTTGAAGACTTGATCATCAACGCTGCCAACAGATTTTGCTTAGTCATGTAAGGATGTAAGCACTGCCATACCGCACAATCTCCTGACCTATGTAGTTGGCGCTTCCTACATATATACACATCAAGACGTCGAGGAGCATGCGGTAGCTCATTCAGGTGATAGCAGCCTCCTCGAGCATCGTTATTCTGGTCAAAATCCAGGACGTCATGGGCGGAATGAAATGGACATCCTCATGGCGAAAGGAAGAGCCGCTTTCCCTCTTCTATTGTACAGTACGCCCTTTTCTGACTCTTTATAGCGCCTTTTTTTTAAAAAAAAAAAAAAATACGACCCTCCCAGGCCTCCGAGTCTTTCAAGGTCACCGAAGACCGTTCTAGCGGAGCAGATGACTTGGATGGGGATCTTTAACACTCCTGAGCTGGAAAGTTCCTCCAGCGATGAACGCTGAGCCTGGATATCCGTATCAACCAGCCTCCACTCAAATATCCAACTACCTATTCCACGCTACGCTCATCAGTTTTGCTTCATCTGGTCTTGCAAAATCCTGGGCTTTGTCTTTCTCAGGCCGGAACACTCGCTGCCGCCTGCCTCTACTTCTCCCGTTCTAACGTCGTACGGGAAATTGCGGAATAATGCATATACCTGGCACACTACCCGTCTTCCCATCGCTGTCAAGATGCTGCTTTGCAACGGACTCGTCCGCGTGGCGTGAGCGGTCATGACGCATGTGTCTACCTTTTCAAAATTTGAACTTGCGATGTTGATTCAACCAAGACGCACTCCTCATTGCGGGACTAAGAAGGGAAACCTCATCGCGTCAATAACTGGCTTGTCTATTGACGATTATGCAGGGGATGCCTCAAGTACTGCGTATCTCGCCTTACGCGACGCTGTAGGGACTCTTTTGTGCCCGAAGCAGATGAAGGATCTCCGTTGTATTGGCAAAAATTTCAATTGATGAGCGCCTGCTCTCTGGCAATCGTCCATTGGGCCGCAGAGTCCAACCCCTTCACTCGTACGCATCCTCCTTTCGTTTCTAACGATCGTCATTTATATCGCCAACAACCGTCATTAGGATATATGCATGTTCGATCTGCAAAAGTCTCGCCCGCTCACCCCCGTGATGGCAAGCTGCCTCGTTTCTGCCCCGAAGCAGGGTCTAAACTCCGCGAACTATGCTTCGAGGATGTTCAAGTCACGAACGTCGGTTTTCTCGCTTTTCTGTAACGACTGGCGCGTACCACTGAGATGATGGCTCCTCGTGAGGCAAGAAAGGCTTTCAAGTTTTGGATGTCGGGGTCTTCTCTCGTCGACCCTGATGGCCAGTGCGACTCTAACAGTGGAGTAGTCGCTTGGAGGAAGCCTAACACGCGGCATCGATATGAGGGCTATCAATCACACGTCTTTTTGCTTGACTATGATACAGACGCCGGGGGGCCAAAGTTGAGGTTCCGGCTACCCCGATTGGGCACTCGGGCCTGCGGGCACTCCTGGTTCGACGACGGGAATCTCCGTTTCTACGCACGGCAGGAAAGCCTCTGTCGCCTGGGTTGACGTGTCCGCGATGGAACGTCTGCACAAGGATTTGCAGCATCAGTTGCAATAGTTCGCGAATGAAGTCATAAAAGGGGGACCGCTAGAAGCAAGGCATAGTCTGCACTTGACGCTGTCAAGGAGGCTACTTTTTCCTTTCGAAAAAGGGGGAAAAATGTCAAACGTTCCCTTTCACAACGTCCGTGCGCCCTTGGCGTTGAATGTTTGCAGCATTTCCCGTCACAGCGTGCCAGGCACAAGGCGGTTATTGGCGATGAAGCGTGCACAATCATCAATCATCAACATCAATCGTGGCCCGATTGTCCGCGAAATAAATATACGGGTAGCACCAAGCACTTCGTCCGTCTCTCGTTCATCGCCATACATAACGCACTATGACTGAAATTCAAGAACTCGAACCAAAGCTAGGCGGCTATTACCACTTCCTGAATAGGTATATGCTAGTCAGTCATGACGACATCCGCGATGCCGGTACTACACCGGAAGTCATCCTGAAACACGTCTTGCAACATGCACCGGAGGCGTTGGAACTCGCTCCGCAAAGTTTAGCAGAAGAACTGATTTGGAATCATCCCGATCTCGAGAGATACACAGCGGCCGCCTTTGAAAGCGGGGATTACACCAAACTTGCTTGCCTAAGTAGGTGCTGTGATCTTGCATCGATGCATGCCCAGTTCTGACAATATTATAGATGTATTGCAACGGAGCGCTTTGGTTGGAGCTGTCAATGTCAGGAATCAGGGCGATTTTCTCGACGGTGAGGCTTTTAATGACGCTTATATCATTCTTCTACTCATCTCGATTGTTCGTCAAGAAAATCTAAGAGGTATTTCTCATTCATTGCATTGTTTGCATCCTAGATCTGACTCTTGTCTGTCCAAGCAATGAGGTTGGCTTGGGCTACCCCCTACATAGGCAACTCTCACGAGCTTCTGTTTCATGCACTGGAGAACCAATTACAACCCTCTGCCCATTTGATGAATCCCGAAAGCATGACGTCGATAATACAATCGTCCGGAACTGGGAAATCCAGGATGGCAAATGAGGCTCGGAAGCTTGTCTTTGCCATCCCTTTCAATATTCGACATCCCGCCATGGATCGGAATCGTGCGTGCTCGCTACTTGTTGTCATAATTCCCATCTTCTGAATGATTTGTAGTCGGCACTTACCCACCATCTGACTCCAAGATATACGACTATCTCGTTGTCAAAGGCAACGACAAGAATTATTTCGATCATTTCTTGAGATTCTTTGACGCACTGTTTCGAAATGTCCTGAACCTATTCAGTGAACAATTTCGTTTCGAAAATGGCCGCCGCGGGTATAATTGGAAACCGGATAGCCGCGAACTCGCGGAGTGGTGGTCGAAATTGCTCGATAAGAATAGAGAAGAACTATACGGGAAAATTGTTGCGTATGCACAGATACGAGCAAAGGTGAGTATCGTTACTGTCGTTGAAGTGAAAGCATGACGATAATCGATAATCAGAAGCCGGCCACTACGAATGATTTAACAGAGCGAGCAATAGACTCGTTGAGGCGACTTCTGGAAGTCATAAAAGAGAAGACCGCAGATCGTCGCCGAGGGGAAGAGCCCATTAACATTCCCTTAGAGCTGCTGATTTATTTCGACGAAGCACAAAGCCTTCTCTCAGAGAACGATTCAGATGAAGAACGCTCCCGTTATCATCAATTGTGTCGTGCTATCAGCTCTGTCAAAATCGGCAAAATCAGCACCGTCTCGTATCTTTTTCTGTCGACCGATCCATCTGTCGCCAAGTACTCGCCACCAGTTAGCGTTTCCTCATCGGCAGGGTTCGCGCCTGCCAGAATCTCGTTCCCATCTCCCATGATATGGACGCCTTTTGACTGTCATTCGTCATTACTTGATCAAGAAACACGAATCAAAGCTGGACCTGATCTGACATTGGAATCCATACAGAGTTTTGATTTTATGGTCAGATTTGGTCGACCACTGTGAGTCTTGATATTGTCGTTTCAGATCGAGTTTTCATGTCTTTTTTCCTTAAATAGATTTTGGTCAGTCTACAAGGGATATCGCGAAATAGGTGTTGGAAGGCCCGGGGAGAATGTCAAATATCTCGCTTTCAACAAACTGATCAAATCCCTAAATTCTTCTCGATGGAGGATGGTAGCGATCGACGTCATCCATCATCTAGATTATGAACCGCGGCGGACAAGTGCGGGTGTTTACGAGTCGAACCTGGTGGAGAACTATATGCGCATGCTGTATTCGATCTCGGAGGACCGCGCTTACATGCGTTCTGGGTATCCGTCAGAGCCAATTCTGGCAGAGACTGCCTGTGATTACCTCTGGTCATTGGAAGAGAAAGAGCCGAGGATCGTCATGGAAACTCTGAACCGTGGAGAAAACAATGAGCTTCTATCAAAGGAGGAATCGGATGAACTGATGGCGCGGATTCTACTTTCGGGTGCATATCGTAGGGCCGTACACAAAGGAAGAGTGATTCGGCACCCGAAGTCACTCTATTACCACCAAGGCTGTCCGCTGCTGACGTTCCTGCGCGAGCTCTTGTCGGAAACATTCATTGACAAGGTCCTCCAATCTTATGCGGACGGCCGAGAATCGGGATTGGATCTCAAGACGGCAATGAAGACTGGCATCGTTCGATTCACTCATTTTATCAATGCGGGCGACGACAGTTCAGTCACGGCCGAGGCTGCATGGGCGGCGTTCATTCGAGGCGCAGCTATCATTTGCAAGAATTGCCAAGCAACTATCGACCTGATCATTCCTGTCTTTCTTTGCGACGATCCGGAAAAGACACCGCTATGCGAGCATGCGATGACAGCTATATTTGTACGGGTTCGCGACCGGAGCCGTGCTCTGCCTTTGATTCATGCCGAGGTGGATGCTCTGGAGCTCAAGTTCTTCCGACCTGGAGGAAAATGCGACCACCAGGAGGATGCGCAAGTCAAGGAACCTGTGCCGTTCATGATGCTGATCATGGATCTGCGAGCTCACTGGCTAGCTGGATCATCAGTGTCTTCTGATGATGACGTTCATCACGAGCAGCGAGCGAACACGTCTAACTGGCAGGAAAGAAGTCGCTATACAATCTGCGTCCGAGGTTGTTCAAACACGGTCTACAAGGGCATTCGCTGGGAAAATGACAGTGAATTTGCGAAATTCCTTCGATCGCGCGACTCGTTTGCTGGATGGAACCATGCTGTCCAAAACCTGAAGCCGGTGTGGACGCGCGGATCGCCTTGTTACGACTGGCTGGTGAACGATCGTCTTAATGGTCCTGTAGTGCAAGATCAGGGTGCGGAACGGGAGGGTGTCGATGTCGGCGACGCCTGTTATGTGGAGGATGACGCGTAGTTTTTTTTTTCTCGTCCATTTCATCCACGTAATGCATCAGTACGTGCTGGCTTACTTGCGTGCGTCCCAGCTATCAGGACTTGTAGCTTGAAGACCTGTATTAGGTTCACTGCCAGTGGCCACTAGTTATGACATCGTCATTGAAGTTAGCACTCGAATCTCGAATGCTCGTTCACATGTATCGTAATGCTATCCATAGAATCGAATCAGCCGCGCCTCAGAGTGGCCGTTGAATGCATCTTGTTAGATTAAGTAGAGACGGCACGTGCAGCGCACGTCGTTCGACTGCAAGCGGTCGGATAGGCAATAAGACAGGAGTATGGACTCACCAAGCAGCAGTTTAGGAGGCCGAGCGAGCCGTGTAGTGCAACGGACCCCCTTTCTTTCGTTTTGCTTATAAGTCGATATCGAGTAGATGCCCACCTCAGTCATCTGTAACGAGACTGAGGTGAGCTCTTCGTATACCTTTTATTTCGTCGTTTACTTAGTTTCCTGTTGGCTCTCGTTTGTTTAGTTATCCCCCATACTGGCCGTGGACTGTCGGCAGTTCCTAGTCAAACAGCGCCCCCACGCGTGCATATCGGGGCCAAGAACGTTTTGATCGGTGGCCACTGTTGCATTTAGAGGGTTAGCGTGCCACATGGAGTTCGGCTATTTCCGATGTGGTGTGCACAATCGTCGATTATCGATGCCAATTGTGGCTCCATTGTCCATGAACGCCACAACAGAAGACGCATATATATACTGCATTTCAGGCGGCCAAGTGTTGCATCCTTCTCTCGTTCATGGCCATACATAACTCACTATGACTGATATCCTGACACAAAAGCCAGTCAATGCTTACGAAGTACTCAATAATGTTATGCGCGCCTTCGTCCCTATAATCGTGGATGCTGGTGCTACACCGGAAGTCATCCTGAAACACGTCCTGCAACATGCACCAGATCGGTTGGAACTCATTCAGCCAGACCCAAAGAGTGGTTGGGATCATGCGCGTTTGGCTGAAGAGCTAATTGGGAAGAATCCCGATCTCAAGGAGGCCATAGCAGCGGCTTTCAAAGGCGCGGACTACACCGAACTCGCCCGTCGAGGTCAGTTATTCAACGATATTTCGATATGATGATGGGTTCTGACTATACGTAGAGGTGTTACAAAAGAGGGCTCCAGAGGCTTCTGACCAGAACAGGCTTCTTGACGCTGGTGAGGTTTTGCGACAGTGACGGCTGTGTCTCTTTGCTGATCTGGGCCATTCATCAAGAAACGGCGAAAGGTATCTGTTGTTTATCGGAGCCTATATGCTCAAACTGATTCTTTCATCTTTAAGCGATCAGTACAGCTTGGAGCAACCCATTCATAGGCAACTCTCACGTGCTCCTCCTTGAGGCTCTGCAGAACGGTTCTAGTCGCACTCCGTTGGCGTACAACAATATAACTTCCATCGTTCAATCTTCCGGGACTGGAAAGTCAAGGATGATGAACGAAGCGAGGAAGCTTGTCTTTGCGATTCCTGTAAATATTAGAAATCCTTCAGAGGATCAAAAGGGCGAGTCGAAATTAATGTTCATATATTTCTTCCTCCGATTTTAAATGACTGCAGACAAGGCTTATCCGCTATCCGACCCGGAGGTTCACAAATATTTCGTCACGAACGATCTTAATAGTAATCTGATCACTCACTTCCTGCGATTCTTCGATGCCCTATTCAGAAATGTTTTGCATCTGTTTGATGCTCAGTTTCGATCCGAAGAGCGTCAACGCGGATATAACTGGAAACCCACACAGCGTGAGCTTGCAGAATGGTGGTCAAGGGTGTTTGATGAAAAGAAAGCAGACGTCTACAAGAATGCTACTACAGAGGCATCTGTGAGTTTCGATACTATCATGAATATGCAAGCATGATGAACAACCCGTTGATCAATAACAAGGGAGTGGTGGTCCACACAGATCACATGCAACATGCGAAGAATTCCTTGGAGCGCCTTCTCAGGGCTATAGAAGAGAAGACTGCAGAGTCTTCACCTAAAGGCGAAACCGCCGAGTCTTCACCCGAAGGCGAAACCACCGAGTCTTCAGCCAAAGGCAAAACCACCGGGTCCGTGCGGGTAGAGCTACTCATCTACTTTGATGAAGCACATACCCTCGTCGAATTGGACACCGAGAAAAACGCCAAGGGAAGCGCTCAAACACTACCTGAGAAAACTCGTTACGATCACTTGTGTACTGCTATCAACCATATTCGAGATGGCAGGGCCGTCTACGTTTTCCTTTCAACCGCTTCATCCGTTGCAAAGTTTGCTCCTCCTGCGCACCTCGCCAGGTCGGCGCGGATCGCCTCCGGCAGGCTTTCGTTTCCCCCTCCCATCACGGAGACGCCGTTTGATTGTCATCCTTCGCTTGTCAACCCCGAAACTCGAATCAGAGCTGGACCTGATCTGACGATGGAGTCTGTCCGGAGTTTTGATTTTATGGTCAGATTTGGACGACCTCTGTAAGTCTTGATGAATTTGTTTTGGCATTAGCTATCATCTCTGTTACATGAATAGGTTTTGGTCACTGCGCCAGGGATATCATGAAACAGTTGTTGAAAACCCCGGGGAGGCAGTCATACAGCTCGCTTCCGACAAACTGATCGAAAGCCCGGCAAATCCGGATCCAAACGGGAAGATGGCGGTGATCGACGTTATCCATTATATGGATTATGAACCGCGGCGGACAAACGTGGGCGTTTTCGAGTCGACGCTCGTCGAGAGCTATATGAGGATTGTCTATTCTGTCCCAGCGGACCGCGTGTACATGCGTTCCGGGTATCCGTCTGAGCCTATCCTCGCGGAGGCAGCTTGTCGATGGCTCTGGTCATGGGATGAGACATCAAGCATTGTGATAGACACACTCACCTCGGACACACACAATGGCCTTCTTTCAAAGGGAGAATGTGGAGAGCTAACGGCCCGCATTCTACTCTCGGCTGCATATCGTGTGGCCATGAACAAAGAACAACCCCACCCGCCAAGCGGAACGCTCCATTACAACCGAGGCTGTCAGCTGCTGACGTTCCTGCGCGAGCTCTTTTCGGAACAGTTCGTCGACCAGATCTTCCAATCTTACTCAGATGGCCGAAATTCTGGTCCCAATCTCAAGACGGCATTCAAGACTGGCATCGTTCGGTTCACTCATTTCATCAAAGCGGGCGACGACAGTTCGGTCACGACTGAGGCTGCCTGGGCGGCGTTCATCCGAGGAGCAGCTATCATTTGCAAGAATTGCCAAGCAACTATCGACCTGATCATTCCTGTCTTTCTTTGCGACGACCCGGAAAAGACACCGCTATGCGAGCACGCTATGACGGCCATATTGATCCAAGTGCGCGATCGCCGCTATGCTACGCCTATGATCCATGCGGAGATCGATGCGCTTGAGCTCAGGTTCTTCCCGCCCGTATTGAAATGCGAGCATCGCATGCGGCCGGATCGTCCTGGCAAGGACTCTCAACCGCAGACCAAAGCCCCCCCACCTTATATCGCACTGATCATGGATCTTGGAGTTCAGACGATCATATCGGGCGGTGAGAGGAATATGTCGCGTAATGCGCGGGGACGTGTCTCGGATGTTTTTCACAACAAGATCCAGCGAGAGCAGCCAGGGCGAGAGGCGAAAGCGCCGAATGCGCCGCAAAAAAGAAACCGCTACACGATATGCGTCCGAGGCTGTTCTGACAAGGTATACAGGGTAATCCGGCCTAATGACAGGAGCAAGTTCGCCATGTTCCTTCAGTCACGCGATTTGTTCGCGGAGCATCCGCGCGGTGAGCCGTGGAAGCATGCAGTCCGAAGCCTCAAGCCTGTGTGGACGCGTGGATCACCTTGTTACGACTGGCTCGTGAATGATCGTCTCAATGAACCTACAGTGCAAGAGCAGGATGTTGAACAGGAGGGCGTCGACACGGGCGATGTTTGTTACAGCGCAGGCCCAAAAGACGATCTGTAGCTTTTTTTTTCTTCTTTTTTTTTTCCATGTACTTGATGTAGTTTATAAATGACAAGTGTTGGTGGTCGACGGTAAAGGTTAGACAATTGAAGGAGGGGAGGGGCGACCGCAGCGGAGACAATAGCAATCGCTCGTGACCCAAGTCTGGACTTGATGCCCATATTCAGGGTGTTTGACGCGTCATGCCCACGTCAGCCTTTGGGGGTGCACTTTTCCCCAAAATAAACCCAAACAGGCAACTATGATCTTCGGGTGTTGTAGAACGTTCTACGCCGCCTCGGTCATCAAACCGTCCAGTCCAGTCCTGACTCTTCCACTCCTTTCTGGACCGGCTTGCGACTGCGAAAGATGAACCTGTATAAATATCGCCTAGACTCCCGCTTTCGGATGTCCGATTCCTCCTCTTCTCCTCTTCACTCCTCCGCTCTTTGTCCGTTCAGCCCTAGCGCCCCTTCCCCCTAGTGCTCTAAGCTGTCACGCATGCAGACCATGTCGTCCTCCTCTGCGCTAGTGTTCACCAGCGAGGCTGCATCTGCCAAGCGCAGCCGCAGCGCCGTCGTGTCGAGCGTTCCCCGTGCGCCGTCCCCCGCGCTCTCGACGGCGTCCTCGGATTACACCGTCACATCCGAACTGTCGTCCGCCTCGTTGGCGCGCTCTGACTCGTCTTCTCTGACGTCGTTCTCGTCTACGGGCCGCGGCGTATACGTTCCCGTGCATCGGCGCGCTGCCGCGTCTGGCTCGGCATGTTCCTCGCCGTGCTCCACGTCGGCCTTTTCGTCAGGTAAGCCACCCGACTTCCACTTCCCTGTTGTTCGGACAGGAGCTCACCACGTGTCTGTGTCCTCAGGCCTAGACTCTGAACACGCCAGGACATCATCCCCATCATCACCACTGCCGCTACCGTCATCGACGCCACAGACCTACAGCATGCACCGCCTCTTTGCCCTCTCGCACTCACCGCTGTGCAAGCTCTCCACCGACGCGCGCGAAAAGCTGCACGCTGCGTGCCCCGAGATCGCCACGAACAGGAAGCAGCGCAAGGCGATCGAGTTTTATACCGTGCAGCATTATCAGGCCCTTAGGGAGCGCGTGAGGGAGGAGAAGAGCGCGAGCAGGAAACAGCATCGGGAGCTGAAGGAGACTGCGACTAGGAACCAGCAGCAGCGCGTATCTAGCGCCAAACCCATCCGCCCATCCAGTCGCCCTGCTCGCCACCTTCAGACGAGCTGGAGGACAGATCATACGAGCACGCTCGTCTCGGCTGTAGCATGAAAGCATCAGCGACCCGGCTACACTCCATCAACACTGACGGACTTGCAATACCCTACTCATCGCCGACTTTGTGCAATATATTATTTACGACCAAACCCCCATCTTGTACTTTTTTTTGTTCAAATATCCATGTACATTACTCATTCTTTCTTTATTGTTCGAGCGCATCTGTCGTCAAGCGTAAAATGCCCGTGGTCTCAGTGAGTTGGATGTCTTGATCGAGTGTGAACGTCTTCTTGAAGCTATTCATGCAAGCTCTGCATAACAGGCGTCGCCCACAACGACACCCTCCCGTTCCGAATTCTGATCTTGCACTACAGAACCATCGAGACGATCATTCGCCAGCCAGTTGTAACAGTCGCTCGATCGAAGGAATTTCGCAAATTCCTTCTCGTCTTCCTGGCGAATGCCCTTGTAGACCGTGTTTGAACAGCCTCGGACGCAGATCGTATAGCGACTTCGCTCCTGCGGGTTGGACGTGTTCGCTCGCTGCTCGTGATGAACGTCATCATCAGAAGACACCGATGATCCAGCCAGCCAGTGAGCTCGCAGATCCATGATCAGCATCATGAACGGCACAGGTTCCTTGACTTGCGCATCCTCCTGGTGGTCGCATTTTCCTCCAGGTCGGAAGAACTTGAGCTCTAGAGCATCCACCTCGGCATGAATCAAAGGCAGAGCACGGCTCCGGTCGCGAACCCGTACAAATATAGCTGTCATCGCATGTTCGCATAGCGGTGTCTTTTCCGGATCGTCGCAAAGAAAGACAGGAATGATCAGGTCGATAATTGCTTGGCAATTCTTGCAGATGATAGCTGCGGCTCGAATGAACGCCGCCCATGCAGCCTCGGCCGTGACTGAACTGTCGTCGCCCGCTTTGATAAAATGAGTGAATCGAACGATGCCAGTCTTCATTGCCGTCTTGAGATCCAATCCCGATTCTCGGCCGTCCGCATAAGATTGGAGGACCTTGTCAATGAATGTTTCCGACAAGAGCTCGCGCAGGAACGTGAGCAGCGGACAGCCTTGGTGGTAATAGAATGATCCAGGTGGCAGAATCACTCTTCCTTTGTGTACGGCCCTACGATATGCACCCGAAAGTAGAATCCGCGCCATCAGCTCATCCGATTCCTCTTTTGAAAGAAGCTCATTGTTTCCTCCACGGTTCAGAGTATCTATGACGATCCTCGGCTCTTGCTCTTCCAATAACCAGAGGTAATCACAGGCAATCTCTGCCAGAATTGGCTCTGACGGATACCCAGAACGCATGTAAACGTGGTCCTCCGAGATCGAATACAGCATGCGCATGTAGTTCTGCACCAGGTGCAACTCGTGAACACCCGTACTTGTCCGCCGCGGTTCATAATCTAGATGATGGATGACGTCGATTGCTACCATCCTCCAGTTTTTGATCAATTTTTCGAAAGCGAGATATTTGACTTTCTCCTCTGGGTTTCCAATACCTGCTTCACGATATCCCTTGTAGACTGACCAAAATCTATTTAACGAAAAAAAGACATGAAAACTCGATCTGAAACGACAATATCAAGACTCACAGTGGTCGGCCAAATCTGACCATAAAATCAAAACTCTGTACAGATTTCAATGTCAGATCAGGTCCGGCCTTGATTCGTGTTTCTTGATCGAGTAACGACGAATGACAGTCAAAAGGCGTCCATGTAACGGGAGACGGGAATGAGATTCTGGTGGGCACGTACCGCGCCGATGAGGAAATTCTAACTGGTGGCGAGTACTTGGCGACAGATGGGTTGGTTGACAGAAAAAGATAAAAGACGGTGCTGATCCTCGTGATTTTGATAGAGCTGATAGCATGACACAATTGATGATAACGAGAGCCGCTCCATAAGAGAAGGTTTTGTGCTTCGTCGAAATAAATCAGCAGCTCTAGTGGAATATCAACGGGCTCTTCCCCTCGGCGACGATCTGCGGTCTTCTCTTTTATGACTTCCAGAAGTCGCCTCAACGAGTCTATTGCTCTCTCTGTTAAATCATTCGTCGTGGCCTGTTCCAGATTATCGATTATCCTCATGCTTTCACTTCAACGACAGTAACGATACTCACCGTTGCTTGTATCAGCGCATCCGCAACGATTTTCTCGTATAGTTCTTCTCTATTCTCATCGAGCACTTCCGACCACCACTCTGCGAGTTCGCGGCTATCCGGTTTCCAATTATTCCCGCGGCGGTCATTTTCGAAACGAAATTGTTCATTAAATAGATTCAGGACATTTCGAAATAGTGCGTCAAAGAATCGCAAGAAATGATCGAAATAGTTGTTGTCGTTGCCTTTGACAACGAGATAGTCGTATATCTTGGAGTCAGATGGTGGGTAAACGCCGACTGCACATCATTTAGAGGATGGGAAGTACGAAAACAGTATTGAGTACTCACAATGTCGATCCATGGTGGGACGTCTTATATTGAAAGGGATGGCAAAGACAAGCTTCCGAGTCTCATTTGCCATCCTGGATTTCCCAGTTCCGGACGATTGTATTATCGACGTCATGCTTTCGGGATACATCAAATGGGTGGAAGATTGTAATTGGTCCTCCAGTGCATGAAACAGAAGCTCGTGAGAGTTGCCTATGTAGGGGGTAGCCCAAGCCAACCTCATTGCTTGGACAGGCAAGAGTCAGATCTAGGATGCAAGCATTGCAATCAATGAGAAACACCTCTTGTATCTTCGTGATGAATGATCTAGATGAGTAGAAGAACGATATAAATGTCGTCGAAAACCTCACCGTCGTCGATATAATTGCTCTGATTCCTGACATTGACAGCTCCAACCAAAGTGCTCTCTTGCAATACATCTATAAAACAATGAGAACTAGACATGGATCGATATGAGATCGGAGGACCTACCTAGGCAAGCAAGTGTGGTATAATCCCCGCTTTCAAATGCGGCCGCTGTGTATCTCTCGAGATCGGGATGGTTCCAAATCAGCTCCTGGGCCAAACGTGCATAATCCCCACCACCCTTTGGGTCCGGCTGAATGAGTTTCAACTCCTCCGGTGCATGTAGCAGCACACGTCGCAGTATCATTTGCGGTGTGGCACCGGCACGCCGGATTATGGGAACAATGTCGCACATAACATTATTGAGTTCTTCGCAAAGATCAACTGGCTTTGATTCGAGTTCTTGAATTTCCGTCATATTGCGTTATGTATGTCGATGAACGAGAGAAGGACGAGGCACTTGGGGCTGGCCTAAAGGCCCTGTATATGTGTTTCATGGACAATAGGGCCGCAATTCGTGTTGATGATCGATGATTGGGTACTTGCATTGGGCACGTGGTCTTTAATCGCAGACACATCAACCTGGGCAGTGGGCGATGTGCGGATTCCAGTCATGCATGGAAGGGTAGCTCAATGAAACTTCCCGTCGTTGAGCTGGAAGTCTGCGCAATCTGGGATAGCCGAAGTCTACAAGCCCGATCGGGGTAACCGAGACCCCGACTTTGGCTCCGCGCATCTGGATCATGGGCAGGCAGAAGACGTGTGATCGATAACTCTCGGTATCGGTGCAGCGTGTCAGGCGTCTTTCAAGCGAATGCCATAATAATGAAGTCGGACGGACCATCGGCGTCTGCGAGAGAGAACGATGGCGGGAAAGTCCGAGATTTGAGATCCCTCCTTGCCTCAGGAAGAGTATCATCTCGGTGGTACGTATTATCTGTTGCAAGCGAGCAAATCGACATTCTTAATTTGGGCGTTCTTGAAGTACAGCTCAGAAAACGAGGCAGCTTCCCATCACAGGACAGCCCAGGTGGACAGGCATGGTTTTCACAAATGGAACACGCATATATCCTAATGGGAGTTGTCAGCTATATGAATGATGTCCGTTAAAAACGGTAAAGAAAAAAATCCGTACGAGGGATCTGGACTCTGCAGCTCCGTTGATGACTTCAAGTACTGGGGCTATCGCCAGAGAACAACCGCGAAGAGGTTAAAATCTCTTCCGATACGGCGGATAGTCGTCAACTCCTCCGGTACCTAAATGCCGCTACAATATCAGCGTCAGGTGAGGTGCGCATACAACGTCTCGTCATCTTCTCCTGTGTGATTGTCATCAAACAAGCAAGTCATCGACGTGACGAATTCTCCCTCCTTAGCCTCTTCGCTAAAGAGTGCATCCGGACAGCGTAGGGCTGAATCAGCACTGCGGGTTCAAGTTCGAAGAGAAGATATGCATCACGGCCTGCCACGCCCTACGGAGGAGCCCATTGCAAGGAAGCGACTTGGAAGCAAGCATGTGCGCCTAATACATATGCCACGATCCTCCAGATGACATCAGTTGGGAGAACCGAAGGTGAATGGCGGCAGTGTTCCGGCCACAGAAACACCAAGATTGCGCTGAGAGCGGGTAAAGCAAAGCCGATGGGCATAGTGTGGAGTAGGTATCCGGATTTTGAGGAGCAACGGGCCATGCGAGATTCAAAACTGCTGGTAGCTCCAGGAAGATGCAAGTATCCCCATTCTAGCCGGAACCAACGCATAAGGTCAGACAATATGCATTACCCTCGCACGAAATCGTTTCACAAATGACAGCGCACAACGAAACTGTTCTCGAGGTCCTCCCTTCACCGACTAGGATCGTCTGCTTGGGCTAAAAGGTTTTCGGCAATCCTGGAAGACTTGGCGGAGGCTCGCAGAAGGCTGTAGCACATTTGCATGCTCAGTGCTTTCGTGACTGAGAAGGACTTCATGACGAAGAAGGCGCTCATGCCGGACCATTGCCGAATCGGGGTTCGACTTCAATCAATCTCCGAATATGGTAAAGAACATAACATATATGTGACTACTCAAAGGCTTGTGGACTGGGATGATAGAACACGTCTTCATGCGCCAGGCTAAGCCACAGAATCATCCGAATCTCCGTCCACGTCCATAGCAGCGCCTTCTCCCCTCTCCGACTCGCCCCGAATGCGTTCAATCCCACCATACGGCACCTTGTTCTTCATCCACCGGCCCCACAAGTCGTCCGCCCTGCACAGACCCGACGCCGTCGCGGACGCCAGCAAACCCGCGGCACCGAGGCCATTCGCGCTGTTCCACACCACCCTGTGGACGCCCACCTGCTGCGACCAAGCACCCGTGCTGCCCAACGCGTTCGCTTTCCCGGTCTCCTTCGCTTTGCCCGGCGTGGGTCGTTCTTGCATCTCCTGGCAGTAGGATCCGGGACATCAGAGAAAGATGCTTAATGAAGAAGATAGAAAGAGCGAACTTGTGGAAGGAATCTCTCTAGCATACGGTAGACCCCTGATTTGCGGTTATAATCTAGCTGGAAGATCTTGTGCACGAAAAAGGGCTGAGAAAAGAGACGTCAGGAGGAAGTCTTGGATTTTACACAATATACGAACGACTGAACCACCCCTTCTTGTTGACCTAAGAGTATTCGTCGTCGCGCAGATACCATCGGCAGATCCCACAGCCAGTTGCGGGTGGTATTCAGACGCGCTGATGCTCTGCGGCTACGTTCATTCATCTCGAAGGGCAGGACAGATTATTCGATACGTACCCAAACAGGTCCATTGGGATCCATGAGTGTATGTCCCCGCCCCAGCATGCTGGGAGACGCCGAATACGCCTTGACAATGTTCTCGTGGTCGATCGTGATAGGCCCGCCAGCATATGGAGAGAAACACATCGAGTTTATCACATCTTGCACGTCACGATGTCGGTTCAGGGCGAGTCGCCGCAAAAAAGAAGAGCAAACGCACCGCGCGTCCGGTTCATGACCGTTCCGTGGCCTTCTCGGATGTCCGTCATGCACTCTACGCCGTCATAGCCACCGCTTGCGATGACCGTCGGGTCGTCGGTCGTGCATGGAGCTCCTGAAGGCGTGCTTGGAGGCGCTTTGATCCAAGCGAGCGCACGAATGGCCGATTGGTGCACCGTTAGATAGTGAGTCGGAAGCATGTCCGTAATAGTGGGTGAGCCTGTGAAGAACATGTTGTCAATACGCCATCTTGATTCATCAGACAGACTGGCACTCGCTTGGGTCATTTAAATGCTTGAGTTGGGAGCCCACATCGTAGACTGCAATGACACCTGTAGTTTGTTGGTCAGAGAAATAGGGTGTGGTCGGTCTTGGAAACTGAAGCATCACCGTTGGTCGTTCCGACAGCAATCAACTCGCTATTCGCCCAATCGATGGACCAACAGTTTGTTTCTGGTAGTTCAATTCTTATCAGAGGATCGGAAAGCCGGACTGAAAGCGAATAAATAATTTGTACCAAGGGGAGAGTCCGGTTGTGTGACGCACCATGGACGGGCTGAAGGTCAGTGTGAGCACGAGGAGCGACATCTTCCGGATCGGGGATAGCAAATATGGATAGAGACCCGTCTTCAAATGTCCCCGCTAAGATGCCTAGTTTTCTTGGGCGTCTGGTATCGGTTCGCTGCCACGGTACATTCAAGGTCACAAACAGATCAAGAATAATCTAAATCGTTTCGCCACGTACGCCGTCATGTGCCGGCAGAGGACACCACTTGACCTCGAAAGCAGGGCCGGTGTCTAGACAGAGAACCATCTCGCATCTCATCTCTCCTGGATCCAAAGTTCGCTCATTGTCGTTTGGTGGCCTGGTCGGACCAAGCGACCATATTTGGATGCACGAATACGAGGGGCGCTTGACTCGTGCACCGATTTCCGGAGAGTGAGACGTTGTCGGGAACGGCGCGACGGCGAGGTACTGCTTGAACGACCGAGCTGGTCAATAAGATGAGCGGAAATCAAGTTGAAAAGGTCGCGGGCTGTACTTTGACGGTCGTTGGGATGGATTGGACACCAGTCCAGCCCCCAGACAGGACCACCCGCGTTGAATACGTGACTCGTGTTTTCGGACATGAAATCACCTTGTGTCCGAGATCAGTTCGATACGGTAGCAGTGAATTCTCGAGCCCACCCATTTTCAGCGCTTCAAACATGTTCAGTTCGACACGAACTTGTTTATCAAAGGGACCAAAATAACAGGATACGGCAGGCGGAGGCTTCAAGTTCCCTTCTTCTGTGGTTGCGACGTCCGTCGGTAGGTATTTGGTGCCTTCCCTAGACAAGCAAGTCTTCGTTAGTATAGTCATGATTAAGTCCTTCGACTTTACGCGTACGCTTCGCTCAAAAGCTCCAACCCACTTTTCACACTGATATTCGCATATACGCGAGGCCGCCTGTTCTCTTCGGCGTCGACATCTGGATCGGATTCCACGGCTTCCTTGTACCATCCTCGGTCTTCAACCAGTTCCCACAACGGGCCCCAACCGACGTTGTATCCCCAGGCCTTATTGACCCAGTCCATCACTTTGGCGTCGTGGGTGAAGCCATTTGTCAACGTCGTCTTGTTGGGCTTGAACAGAGAGGGAGGTGATATCAGCCGCTCGACACGTCCTGGACGAGAGTAGATGGGGACGGCTCTGTGGCGGTGATGCACGCTCGGTGTCGGGAGAACGTACATTTGGCGTTTCGAGAGACTTGACAGGGCCGGACCGCCCAACGACGTTTTTCTTGCCGCTTCTCCAGTAGTCTTAGTTCGTGACTTACCCTTGCCCTTTAGAACACTTTTTCGCGTCGAAACCACTGCTTTTCGATCCTCCGAAACAACACTCATCGCATCTTCGTCTTCTTCTACCACGGCTTCCTCGTCCTCGTCTTCTTCCACTGACTCTTCGTTCTGCTTTTCAGGTGCAAAGTCGCTGCCGCTGTCGACATCTTCAATGGCCTGCTTCGATGGACCAGCTCCAGTTTCGTCTTCGCCAAAGTCGTAGCCCGCAAGCGAGGCGTAGCTGGGCTTTGATTTGCGAGGTCTCAGCGACCTTGACATGAGTGCTTTTCGATCGATGGGCTCAGGTTCGATCTGCAACATCTTATCTTATCTTATCGCTCTGGTCGGCACGTGCGTACATACAATCGTTCTTCAGCGATGCTGGCGATGGTGTTGCACAACGTGCTTTTTCCGCTTTTGGTCCGTTCAGCAGTTCTCGTGGTCTTGGCTTCCTGCGTCGTCATTCGCGCAAGGCTTCGGTTATTCCGAAGACTTTTGCCCCAGAGCTTGTGATATCCGATGCATCGCGTTTCTTCTGCACAACCTAGGCTGGTCATTGAAGACTTGTGCATAGCCAACGATTTTGATTTGCTCAGGCTCAGTTATGGCTCCTAACTGTGCCCGCGAGCAGCGCGCAACACTGCTTCGATATCTGATACGCGATGTGGACGGATGTATTCACCGGGAGAAAACTGAATTCCTGCTCTCGTCGCGGGGTACAACCAAGTTGGCGGCCCGCTGGAAATCCGCATTGCTGCATCACAAGGTCTCTTGCTCGTCGCTATAAGGAGGCTTGGCACGCATTGAACTCTATCGTAGCTCCCGACATGCGCATCCTCCGCTTGCTGTCGACCTTTCTAGCTCTCACCGTTGCATCTGCGGTGGCAATTCCAAGCCCGCCGTCGAATGCAACGTTGACAGTGCCGGCCCTCTCTCCAGAGGCCTTCAAACGTGCTATATCGGCCCCTTATGTTTTCACGGCTTTCACTTCGGCATCTGAATCTAACCTATATGTATACACCTCCAACGACGGAACGACCTTCTCGTTACTCGAGGGGCCTGCGTATACTCCCCCCGCCGGACTTATTCGAGACCCTAGCGTGATCTTGCATACAGAGTGCGTCAAAGTCTATTCCATCAGAGAAAGTCCGATGTTAAACTCCGTCTAAACCAGCGGAAAATATTACATAGCTTGTTCGTGATGCGTTTCTGGTCGGTTTGCTTAATCCATTAATGGTCCTGGCAGACACGACTGACTGGACAGGGACGAACTTTGCCATCGCGGTTCGCAGTCTGTCTCTACAACAGTTCGCAACTTGTCGCTGATTGACTCTCAGAGCAGCACCAACCTACAGTCCTGGAGCCTTCTGACGACCGTCTCAACTGCTTCGTCCGTCATCACCCCAGTGAACACCTGGGCGCCTGTAAGCGGGACCTGAACCGCCGTTTCTGGTCTTGCACCCCCCAGCTCATCTATGCACATGCTAGGAATTCTTCAAGGACCCCAAAACCGGCAAGCTCAACATTATCGTCTCCTTATCGACCGGCAGCTACGGCCCATTCCTCCCGTACGCCTTCACGGCGCTAGATTCGACGCTGACAAAGTGGTCCGGCCCCGTCGTCCTCTCCGGAATCTCAAACGCCGGGCTCGGATACATCGACACCTTCCCGGTCTTTTTCAAGTGAGCAAAAGTTTGACCATGAAGTTGAACCTAGGCGTCGCTCATCCTAATCGCTGCTCAGCAATCAGTACCACATCTTCACCAAAGCCGAATCTAATGGAAAGAAGACCATCGAGCACGCCGTCGCTTCGAGCTTGACGGCCGGACTATGACGGTTTCGCCCGGGCGGGGGGGGGGGGCGGGGGGCGCCCCCCCCCCCCCCCCCGCCCGCGGGGGGGGGGGGGGCCCCCCCCCACCCCCCCCAGGCCCCCCCCCCCCCCCCCCCCCCCCCCCCGGCGGGGCCCCCCCCCCGGCGGGGGGGGGGGGGGGGGGGGGGGGGGGGGGGGGGGGGGGCGCCCCCCCCCCCCCGCCCCGCCGGGGGGGGGGGGACGGGCCCATACTCTTTTGTCCAAACCGGTGATTTCGCGGGATGGGGCCAGGCCGAAGGTCCCTGTATCACCGTGCTGCCTAACGGAAAATTCCGCCTGTGAGTGCTCTGTCGCAGCCCGTCTCGGGACACGTCGTTCATTGGTCTATCATAGGTACGCGGACGGGTTCAATTCAGGTGATCGTTTGCCATGACTGTGTATATCGACTGAAACAGAAACTGACGCTCTTCTTGGACTTGTGATCTGCAGGCAAATACATCTACTCGGACTCTAGTGACCTATATAACTGGTCAGCGTACCAGACGCTGCCGGGGCTGAGCGGTATAGTCCGACATGGCACTGTCTTGAAACAGTAGGTTCGTGGCGCCACGGAACTTGTTTGTACCGCCGGAATATATGTACTTTCCTTTTCCAACGGAAAGTCCTAAGCACATCCGATTTCCTGGATTCGGAGCTGACAACCGACGTCCGCTCTATGCGAAGTCGGCAGGACGCACTTGATGCCACAAGCCCCGTTCTTGGTAGCGAATTGTTCTGAAGCTTCAACATCAAATCTCAAAAGAAATGAGACAGAAGCATTCTGGTTCACTATGGGGTATCAATTAACACAGACGTTATGGACGTGCTTGCGATCGACGAGGAGGAGAGGGAGATGAAAAGAAAAAGTAGAGCGTGATGATCATGATAACTCGACAGAGTCGAAAAAAAAAAAGAGAGATAGCAGATAAACGGAGGAAAGGAAGCAAACGAGGCCGGCGACCTAGCGTCGCCGTCTCATAAGAGAAGATATAAAAAAAAAGGTAAAGCCGGGAGGACGAGGGGGATAATGTAATAAACAAAACACGGAAAAAAAAAAGAAATATACGAAAGCCTATGATGGATGGTCCTTTGACATACAGCTGGTTTGCTTTTTTTTTTTCTTTTCTTCGACGTTTCTATGAGAGGATCCAGACGTGAGATCATGCTTTTCTTGCGCTATCGCAAGGAAGGTTTGGACGCCCTCGTGCTGACGCCCAGACTCGCCGCGGCGGACGCTATCATGTTCACACCGGCGCCCGTTCCAGGCACCACAGCCACCGCACTGCCAGCGGGTTGGCTGCCACCGAGCTCATCGCCACCAGCGGCGCTCTGTATGCTGATGAGCACCTCCTTGCAGTACTTGAGCTTATCAACGAGGCGCTGGTTGAACTTTACGCGCTCAGGCTCGACGTCGTGAAGCGCTGCGGGTGGCTTGAGCGCGAGCGCCATGACCTCGCTTAGCGTCCACCGCGTCATCTTGTAGTTCTTGTCGATGTGCGTGATCATGAGACCGTGAGAGGAAAGAATGACTTTGGAGTGATCGTAAAAGTTGAACTACGAGAGGAGTGAGCCTTTTTTTTTTCCTGCACGAACTGAATGATCGAACACACCTGTAAAACGTCGTGACTGAGTTTGAAGACGATGACATGCTTCATCCTCAGGTATTTCTGCACCCATTCCATGCCCTTTGTCCTATTGACGTCCTCAAAGGTGTACTCGTACTCGCCGTACAAACGGTTCATGATGTATCCCTCAAAGTGCTTCAGCAGGTACACCTTGCTCTTGAGGTCCTCCGGGTATGTGTCTACCGTGTACGACTTTCGAACATACACCGTCCCTTGTCGGCGGCACGTAATGTAATCCATGTGTCTGAAGACAAGAAATACACAAGTGAGCCTTAGGCAATCAAACTTTCTCTCTCGGATAGATAACGCACTGTTTGTCCGGGCTCAGAACTAGGCTTGTGCTGTCGTTGAAATGCACGCCGACGGTACCGTCTGTAAGGGCATAGCCCATCCCATACTTGTTGCAGTAGTCGACCCAAGAGACGATAAATACTTTCTCGTCGGGCAAGGGGAGGGTAATGTCATCCCTGGGGTCGCGGAAGAGCTTGCCCGCGGCCTTGGCGTCAAACGCCAGTGTCAGAACGTGCGCTGCGGCGTCAAAGCCGCTCATCTTGGTCAAGGATGTCGGACCTGAAGGCGCTGCTGAACACAAAATTTATATCAACCAATAAAACTACCCGAGAGGGAAGACTATTACCTTGGGAAGGATAACTGCTGCTCGGCGCGTACTCCCTGTCCTTGGCCTTTACATGCGTGGACGGATACTGCTGGTGGCCCGACCGTGGTGGAACGTTCTCCCGATCCGCCACCCTCGACCTAAGCCTCTCCTTCTCCCTCAACGTCGCCTTCTCCTTCTCCTTTTCCTTGTAATTCTTGTCCGCATTCCACGCGCCCGGGATGCCAAACTCTTCCTCTTCACGCACAGGTGCCATCTGCGCAACAATGCGCGCCTTTTGCGCCTCCAGCTCCTTCTTGCGCAGCCTCGCCTCCTCCTCTTGCTGCTCGTCGCGCAGCCGGGTGCCCCCCACGGCCACGCCGTTCTCGGCGATACCGTTGAGAGCGCTTGCCTTTCCGGCAACATGAGCAGTGGCACGTCTGTTGCCCAAGGGTGAGGAACCGCCCTTGGCCGCCTGGAGCTTCCTTAGCAAGGGGCTGTCGCGCGCTCCCCCGCTGCCGCCCGTGCCATTGTTACCCATGAGCAGCGGCTGCCTCGCCGAGCTCAGGAGCACAGAAATGGGCGATCCGGGTTGGACGGCTTTCTGGAACTCCTTCTCTTGCTGGGCAATGCTGGTAGTGATGGTCTTGTTCAGCGCAACGCCCGTCGTGCCGGCGCCGGCTGACGGTGCCGATGCGCTGTTGTTGGCCTCGGCCTTGGGAAGGGCGATGGACGTCACTTGGTCTTCGTCTAGCAGGGAATAGCGGCGTAGGCGGCGGAGGTTAGTCAGGGACATTGAGCGCGTGATGTGAGAGAAGTCGGGCGGCGTATCATGTGCAGACGAAGGTATGTATGCTGGTACGGGTCCGTGGGTGAAGAACGGGTGCTCAATGATCTCATGTAGTGATGGACGCATGGAGGGGTCAGGAGTGAGGATTTGTTGAATTAAATGCTGGGCATTAGAAGACGGCATACGGCCGACGGGAAACTCGTATTCATTGTCACGGATACGCCTGGTGCATCGTTAGAAATCAGCTGTGGAGACAACCTCGGGGCCTTGAAAAAATGACGCACTTATAAATATCTTTCACTTCCGAAGTTTGGAACGGTGGTCGACCGACGACAAGGGTATAGAGGATGACGCCTATCGACCAGGTATCGACCTCGAAGCTGTGACCATTGGCAGTGTCGAACAGCACCTCGGGTGCGATGTAATTGGGTGTCCCACAGATGGTCTTCTTGCGCTCGCCGGGGTTCTCTATGAGGGCGGCAAGACCAAAGTCGCCCACTTTAATATTCATGTTGGAGTCCAGGAAGAGATTGCCGAGTTTAAGATCGCGGTGGATGACCTGATGGGTGTGCATGTAGTGGCAGGCACCTATGAGCTGCACCATGAAGAACCTTGCTTCGGGTTCCGTGAATCGTCGGCGACGACGCAGCATGTCCATCAAGGAGCCGCTTGCGCAGAGTTCAAGGGTCATGTAGACGTTCTCCTCGTCTTCGAAGCAGTCGTTGAAACGAACAATGTTAGGGTGTTCAAGCGAGCGGTGGATTTTAATTTCTGCGTACAACTTTAGACGGGCGGAATGAGCATTTGAAGAAAGGTCGGATGAAGAAAACCCACCTTGGTCTTAGCTTTCTTGGTTTTGAGGGATGACTTGGTGACTACCTTGCATGCTATTCGGGTGTGATTGCGATCTTGAACTTCGTAGACTCGAGCGAAGCCTCCCTGCACACGACCAACAACATTAATCCAGTCGCCACATTCCCAAAGTGAAAAGGGGCTCACCTCGCCCAGAAACCCAACACGATTGAACTGGAATCGCCCGGTCAGGTCGTTAATGACCTTGGGCGGAGACGGTGGGGTAATCTTGGCATTTTGACGGGGCAGAGGCGGCGATGGAGGCTGTTTAGACTTTTCTTGAGCCTTTAGCGGATCTTGCTTCACATTTATGTTTTGCGGGTGGTTGACAGCATTTGTGAGAGGGTGACGCCGAGACGGTCCTGCAGGTGGCGGTTGGGGGAATTTACTGTAGGCCTGTGCCGAGTATACCTGAGCCATTGCTGAGCGGGAAGTGGCCTAACGCCAATAAAAGAAAGGGGGAGGAGGAGATAGAAGATGAGCGATAAGGAAAAAGCGTGGTGCTGCCAGGTCCGTACGAGACGAGACTGGCGGTCGACAGTGGACTTCCAAAAATACTCGAAAACGAGGCAAACGCGTTGCAAAGTCACGTGCTGGTTCAACTTTGCACGTTCAGTCACGAGGTCGCGAAGCCTGACGTAAGCGACGCGTCATCCACACCATGATTTCAAACATGACCGCGTCTCTGACGCGTTCCAACTCTTTTTTATTTAAATAAAATGATTCATCTTCGAATTGTTTTCTTTCCATTTCTGAGGATGGATTCCCAAAGTCGTTTCCAAATTGTGTCCATTGCGGAATGTCATTCTTGAAGGGAACCTGATGTGTCTTGCACTAAAACGGAGCTCGACGGCTTCGAGGACTATATTGATCTGGGGTATGGCCTAGCGAGGGTAGCGCCGCTCCCTTTCAAGGTCGCTTGTGAGTATCGTTCGACTCTATGCGCTTCTCAGTCTCACATGCTCAATTCAAGGAGTTCCACAATGAAAGGATTGCCCCCGGCTCTGGAGAAAATACAAGACTGCGCCTCTTTCTGGATATCAGTCGTCACTACATTTGCATGGCCAACACTAATGACCCTGGCCTCACTCTGCTACATGGATATCCTCATTTTCTACGACGATACCAACGGCGGCAAAGAAGAGATCACCACGTTCCTTGGAAAAGCGGTCGACAGACACATCCGCCCGGGCACATTCAGCAGCATCCCGTCCCTCGAAGACGATCCGAGCGGCTGCGGCTTCTGGGAGGAGTCCTCGCGCCCGAGCAACTTTCACCACGGCAGGGCCACCAGGGTTTGCAGCCTCGCCCTGCTCAACAGAGCCTACCCGCTGCGCAGCTTCGACTGGTCGATCAACTGCAAGGAGGCGCTGTACGCCGGGGCGCAGCTCGCGCGGAAGCTGACGGGGAAGAAGGTCACCATGTACGAGGACGTCGGGTGGGGGAAGATGGTCACGTCTTTTGTCGGATTCGCAGTCGGAGTCGTTGGCTTGGCCGTCAGGCCCAAGTCCGTCCCGAAAGGCCTGCAATCGATGTTTATGCCGGGCGCCACGCCGGACCTGAGCGTCTTTCTCCTCGCGTCGTCCGTCGCGTCGATCCTCGGCTTCTTTACAGGTGTCATGATCGGGCTGAACAGTGATGCGCCAACGGCCGCGAAGGCGACACGCGCGGCGTCGTGGGTCATGAAGATCGTATGGAGCGCATTGAGCCTGGCTTGCTTCGGGGTCGGGTGCTGGCAAATTGACGTCAGCAGGAGGCTGCGGAAGAACGTTTTACCGATGTTCATCTATTGGGTCCCCTCGTCGACGATCATGGGCGCTTTCGTTAACGGGATCAACGTGATGGCCATTCTAGGGATGGCAGGAGTCGTGCTTGGGATTGTCAAAGGCTACCAGTCGGCGTGCTGACGTATATGTAAACCGGCGTCTTGAAATATACCATAATCAATGGTGTCGAACTGAGCCTAACGTAGCGAAGAGAAGGCTGGACTATATGTTGTATTTCAGGTGGCTATCTTGTGCCACCAGTGTCCTCGCAGAGGAGGGCAATCAAACAACGACCATATCAACATCACGGTTGCGACGCTCGGTCAGACCTAGCCATGCTCAGGAGGATCTATAGTATACCAGCGCAAGTCAACATCATTTGATATAGTGCCCGTCGCGAATTTCTCAATAGCAACATGCACATCATGAACGCGCCTTATTGAAACTGCTTGTGCGATTCTTGTGCACCGGGTAAAGCAGGCGTACGTCTCTGTTGGAACAGCTGTGATGTCAACGACTTTGCCAAAGGTCGTAGCCAAAGAAGGTCGTCCCTACAAAGTCAGAGCTGACTGATACCTACACTCGTCTTGTCGTAGGCCATCATCTTGTTTCAGTGATTATCCTAGAGAAGAAATCGTACCTCCAGAAGCGAGACATATACAAAACTTGGAATGTAGACGACAGAGCACGAAAACAACGAAAAGCTGGTCTCTTCGTGGGCAGCATGACCTTCATCAACTTCTGTAGACTGCTGCTCGTCTTGATCGCTTGCAAAACCGCACTGGGGCACCATGTAAATGCGCAGGACAGAGCTCATGGCTTGGTCGGCAAGGCTGCGAGATCCGAGGAGTATCGGACCCTTCAGCGGCGCATAAAGGTCTCGACTGGAGACGCGAGCGCGCAATACAGTAGTCAGGCGCCAAAGAAGGCTCCTAGCCCGCGTCCAGTCACACCACAGGGCGACCACAGTCCGTAAGTTCCGTTCATGATAGCTACAGAACGTAGATTCACGGAAAATTGCGGCACGCACGATGTCTTGCATCGATAGATGTGATGACCGATATCAGAACTCTAGAGAATCATATTGCGCAAGACTGCGCCTCGACGCCGGCCTGATGGTTATTAACGGATTCAAGGGGCGCAGCACTGGAGTGTGTGTTGAGTTCCCAGAGTCAGGCGGCAAGGAGATGGGAACTTGTCATTATGAGCTATCTCGTGTTAATTTGCTGCTGTTTGTTCCGCAACCCCAAGGCCCTGTGGGTCAAACAAACATCATCTCCACATCTTTATTCCCAAACGTTGTTGCGAATTCACCATGCAAGACGGACGCGCACCACGGTATCTCACTTTTTCTTCTCTTCGATTACCGCGCATTTATAAAAATGAGTATCCAGGATTAAAAACCGTGCACCAGCTGCGGTTCAGGTCAGTTCTGTCTTGACTTTTAGCCTGAATACCCGTTTCTGAGCACTCGGCTTTTCTTAGATCACTGCTGAACAACTTCTCCGAGAGGTAGGAGTTTGAATGAACGTATTAGTTACTGCTTTTTGACACTTACTTAGGCGCAAGAACGTCAAGAGTCTGCCTTTCGTGCGCCGAGACAACGAGTAGAGGATTTTGAAGAGCTCGATGAGTACCGCGGTCGGAAACGAAAAGAGTTCGAAGACCGCATAAGGAGGACGAGAGGGAGCATGTGAGTGCTTGAGGATCCATTTTATCCCAGAGTACCTCAATTCCCTTTACAGAAAAGAATGGCTTCAGTATGCGAGTTGGGAGGTAAGTCTTCTAGTGACACTCCTTTCTTGTATCTATCTCACGACGGCGCGCAGGCGAGCCAAAACGAATTTGCGCGCTCCAGATCAGTATATGAACGTGCTCTCGATGTCGACCCACGGAGCGTTCAGTTATGGCTGAGCTACACAGAGATGGAGCTCAAGTCCCGCAACGTCCAACACGCACGGAATCTTTTCGATCGCGCCGTCACCCTCCTCCCGCGCGTCGATCAACTGTGGTACAAATACGTTTACCTGGAAGAACTCCTTCAAAACGTGCCCGGCGCCCGCCAGGTCTTCGAGCGCTGGATGCAATGGGAGCCCGACGACAAGGCCTGGCAGGCATACATCAAGCTAGAGCAACGGTATCAGGAGTTGGACCGCGCTAGCGCGATCTACGAGCGCTGGATCGCTGTTCGGCCTGAGCCGCGAGTGTGGGTCAAATGGGCCAAATTCGAGGAAGAGAGGGGGCGCGTCGACAAGGCGCGTGAGGTGTTCCAGACGGCGTTGGAGTTCTTTGGAGACGATGAAGAGCAGGTGGAAAAAGCGCAGGCTGTCTTTAGCAACTTTGCAAAGATGGAAACGAGGGTGAAGGAGTATGAGAGGGCTAGGGTCATCTACAAAGTGAGGCCCCTCGATCTTCATTCTATCCATAGACTGCCTAATCCTGACACGTATATATTGATTAGTTTGCGCTATCTCGAATACCGAGATCAAAATCTGCTGGGCTATACGCTTCGTACACCCGTTTCGAAAAACAACACGGCTCGCGGACGTCGTTGGAGAACACTGTTCTCGGCAAGAGACGAATACAGTACGAAGATGACCTATCGCAGGACGGGCGGAATTACGACGTGTGGTTCGATTACACCAAGTTGGAGGAAGGAACGCTGCGCGACCTGAGATGGGAAGGCGGAACGGAAGAGGAAGAAACGGAGTGTATCTCACGAGTAAGGGAAATATACGAGCGTGCGGTTGCCCAAGTCCCGCCAGGAGGGGAGAAGCGTCATTGGAGGAGGTACATCTTCTTGTGGCTAAACTACGCTTTGTTCGAGGAAATTGAAACCAAGGTGAGCACTTTGTGTTCAGGACTGCTGCAAATGCGTTGACAATAGCTGCTTCAACTAGGACTATGATCGCGCGAGGCAGATTTATCAAACCGCTCTCAGACTTGTCCCACATAAGCAATTCACTTTCGCAAAGCTGTGGCTCATGTTCGCCAAATTTGAGATCCGTCGGCTCGATCTGCAAGCGGCACGCAAAATTCTGGGGGCGGCTATCGGGATGTGTCCCAAAGAGGCCCTTTTCAAGGGTTACATCGATCTGGAGGTCGAGGTAAAGCGCATATTTGACTTCTATTGGGACGTGCTGCTCATGTTAGAACCTCGACAGCTGCGTGAATTCGATCGTGCTCGTACACTGTACGAAAAGTATCTCGAAGTAGGCCTCCATTTACATGTCATGATATCTGACGAGCTGATTGGTCGTTTCAGTTTGATCCAGCGAATTCTCCGGCCTGGATAAAATATGCCGAGCTCGAATCGCAATTGCAGGACTTTGTACGCACGCGGGCGATATTTGAACTCAGCGTTTCGCAGACGCCGCTGTCTATGCCCGAGCTTCTTTGGAAAGCATACATCGACTTTGAAATCGAAGAAGGGGAGCGCGAAGCGGCTAGGGCACTGTACGAGAGGCTCATCGCACTCAGCGGACACGTCAAGGTGTGGATATCCTACGCCTTGTTTGAAGCTGAACCGATTCCGCTCCCACGGGCTGTGCGTGAGGAGGAAGAGGAAGAAGATGAGGGGGAGGAAGTTGAGGAAGAGACGAAAATGGTGCCTGGGAACCCTGCTTTAGCAAGGCAGGTGTTCGAGAGAGGCTACAAGGATCTGAAGAGCAAGGGTCTCAAGAGCGAAGTATGTTTGGACTGGACCTTGTCATTTTCATCTCGACTGAATTAAACTTATCAGCGCGTTGCTCTCTTGGAAGTCTGGAAGACTTTTGAAGAGAATAACGGCACGCCAGATGACGTCGCTCGCGTACAAGGGATGATGCCTATTGTCAGCAAGAGACGGCATGTCGACCAAGAAACCGGCCAGACTGTCGAAGGTCAGTCGCTTGTTGCTTCACTTCGTCGTCTTGATGATATACTGATCTCTCTTGTCAGATTGGGAATTGGTATTTGCGGATGACGAGCGGGAAGCCAACCCGACGTCGTTCAAATTCTTGCAGATGGCGCACGCGTGGAAGGCGGCGCAGGCCAAGTCGGGCGGCAGCGAAGGCGCCGCCTCGACTGTGCTGTCTGGCTTTAAGCGGGCTACCGCTGTTACTGTGTCTAGTCAAGGTCGGAACGCTGATGATGACGCCGTCATGAGCGACGTGGCGAGCTCGCATGGGGGCGAGTCGGAGTGAAAAAAAAGAAAAAGAGAGAAGAGGGGACTGCTGAAATAGTGCTGCGTAATTTATCTCTGCTGATGCCGAGTTGTTTGAATTGTATCAGTAATCTGATCTCGATGCCTCCGATTACCTGAGGGTTTTAAATTGCATTATATGCCAGTGTAAGGAAGCGAAGTTATGGCTGATCTGGCCATTTCTTTCACCAAGACGGAGCGCATGGGGTCTAGTCTTACTCTCACTGCCGTTTTTTGACCGTAGGCGTGAATTACAAAAGTACAAATAATACAGATGTTGAACAGTAGGGATAAATGCCAGCAGAAAAAAAACATACAATAAATATCCAGATGCCGGCGCGACATGTAAAAAGTATCACTCGTCCGCTAGCAAGTCGTTGACCTCGTCTTCTTCCTCAGAACTGTCCATGATAGAGTCAAAGGATTGTTCGGTGATGTGGCTGTTGGTTCGGCTGTCAGGTTCTTCCTGCTTGACGCGAGCCTTTGGAGCCCTGACAAACCGGACGTTGATTCGTCTCAGATGCGAACGAGCGGACGAATTTGAAGTACGTACCCTCGCGATCGCGTCTTGGACGCGACAGGCGTCGTCTGGTCCTCATCACTGTCGGAACTGATAAATATGGGTGCCTCAGGCTTCTTCATAGCGCTGTACAGTACAAGGAACCATTTGGTCAGGCTCTTGTGACAATTAATGGAATCGGCGAATAGCATACGCAGTTCTCTTTGGCAGCACCCGTCTAGGCTCCCGTTCGGGTGGCGGAGAAATTTCTTCCACGTCGGACTCATCGTCAGAGCCAGTCAGTCTGCGACGCCTGAAAAAGCTGGTGAGCGATAGGCCCGATAAAAGGTGCCGCACTTCGGCTTACTTGGCTTTAGATCTAGGCTTCTTTTCCGACGACGCGTTTGAGACGACAGAATCTACATCCGTTGTCGCGGCACTTTGAATACTGCCAGACCGTCTGCAATTGAAACACTTAGTATTGTTCTTATGAGCACAAAACAAAATACACAACGAACCTTTTCCGTCCTTTCCGCTTCGGCGCATCATTTTCGTCGTCATCATCCTCAGGAATGATTTCATCGATGAAAGCGAACAAATTGGTAAGGGATTCAAGTTTCCGCATTCCGTCTTCATCCAATCCTTCCAACTGCTTTTCATACATCTTCGTGATTATGTCGTAAAACTTGTTCACCATCTTTTCGGCGACGGTATCACGAAGTGGACGGCGCTATTTCGATCGCGTGTCTCATAAGCTGTTCATCATGTGGTGTATACGAATGCATACCAATCTCTGATTGTCTATCAGGACTTTCAAGCTGATGATTTTGTCGTCGTCGACAGACTCCGGCAGATGCAGCTTGCTAAGCATCTGACATAGTGCCCTTTTCTCTTCCTCTGAACTCACACATGAGTAAAAGGCGCTCGAAATGCATGTTAGGAAATGACGCCTACTTTCAAACTTGTAATCATCATTTTTGAGGAGCGCTGTGAAAACGTCAATCGCCAAGTCGACATGGATGCAATCGTCGACCTGCTGCTTCGACTCGGCTCTACCCTTAGCAGCACTAGAAACAAAGACACCTAAGAATCATTCATGTGACGGTTGAACATGGCTGCGAGAGATACGAACAAGACCTGCGACACCTTCCCCGGATCTGTCCAATCAACGAACATTGAGCCAACTTGGCCAGGCCCGACCATCTCCTCGTCCTCCTCAAGATCCTTACGTATAGTGTTGAGTACGGCGAATATACCTATGAAGCCCTATTCGCGTGACATCATTAGATTGCATGGGCCATGAACAAGCCGGAATGATTCGACGGACCTCTCGCATCCGTTTTTGGTTCGAAGGGGAAGAGTAGCAAAATGCGGGGAAGAAAAAGGTCAAACATTGACGCAATTCCTGGTTATCCTTTGTGTGTGGTGAGAGATAGGCCAGTACAAGGTTTTGCAGAATCTTCAGTCCAGAAGTCAGCTAAAAATCACGCGTGCCAATTAATTTCACTTGCCTTTTCGTCTTGCACCATCCCTGAAAGAAGCAGCTTAGAGACTCCAATACAGATAAGTGCTCTGATATTATCCGGGACCTCCGAACTAAGGACATCGATCAGGTGATTGACAATTTTCATGGACTGCTGAATGTCAACGACAGCCAACACATGGAGATTACTACCAACCTACATTTTCGTGGCCTCTTGGACCGAAAAACGTCGTCTCGTGCATCATGAGCATGTCAAAGATCACTTGAATGATACTATATCTGATATTATCTGGGGACGTTGCTATTTGTTCAAAGAAAAGCTTCACGGAGCTCAGAGCGAACTTCTAAATCAGTGAAATTTGTGAACGGCAATACCTCTCAGAATTCAAGAACCATGCGAACCTCAGCTATAAGGCAACAGAGGCCCAGGGCTATCAGCCCTTTCTGCCTAAAGACAACATCTTTCCTTGTCACAGAGGGGATGATTAGCCCTTTAAGAATGCCGTCAAGAGAGGAATTCTCTTCCAGAGTCTGTATGAAGAAACGCAATGCCCAGTTCAACTTCGTTTCCGCGATTGGAAGAAAGCAGATAGCATACCCCATTGACTCTCTCCAGCATTCCACATGTCAACGACAAGCATCGCAAGTCTATCTGGTCTGCTTTCCGCTGCTCCTCTGCTGTTTTCGGAGGTGGCGGAGGCCTAGACGGTCTTGCTGTTGCGGGAGTGTCCTCAAAGGTGGACTCAGTTTCAACACCATTCTGTCACAAATGCATTTAGCGAGGTTCGGTAAGGCAGGCGATGACTAGAGGCATACAGGAGGGTCATCGTGATCATCACCAGGATCACGGAGGTCTTGGATGATTTCTACGACGACGCGAATGAGATCGCGCTCATTTACGGAGAGCTCGCGGAGAACGTCCAAGCACTTGGCGAGAAGGCTTTCTGGTAGCTCTTCCTGTGCGAGCATGTCGCCTACGTGCCAATGAGCCAGAGATGACGAGGTGTTCTCAAATTGAAGCTAATACGTACGAACGAGCTGGAACATTTTTCTCCGTCCAATCTCGTCTGAATAATCCAGGTTGACGGCAAGTCTGAGCATTTCACCAAGCACGAATTCCCTCTCGACCCGCCGGTCTTCCATCTTTATCTTTTCTTCCTCGCTCAGAGTACGCAATACGCTCTCCTCTTCGACGTCCCTAGCGTCGTCTGTCAAGTTGTTGTATACTTGTTGAATGCGGAACGCCAGTGAGGTCACAACTGGGAGGGTCGCTTCAAGCCTCGCATCATCTTTGTTTGCTTTGCAATGATCGACAAAGACGCGAGCGAGGAGTGCTTTTTCAGGTGTCAGATCCGCCCAAAAATCATCTAGAATGTGATGGAATATCAGTCGATTTTCTCTGCTGGAAAGTTGATCGTCAAACTAACCTGTAAACGTCAGGCCATCAAAAACATCAGCTCTCGCAGAGAATAAGCTGATCAAAACATCGATGGGGAACTTTATTTTGTCCGGAGAGAGGAGGTCGAAGAGCTGCAGAAACGCCACCACGCCGCCCATGACCTTGTCGGACTGATCACCCTCCTGCTTAGTATCTAGATCACAGAGGCTGTCGAACCAAGCTGCAAGAAGAGAAGCCGCGGCTGCACGGACGCTGGGCTCCCGGTCGCCAAGACCATTAGACACGATCGTTTCGCGTTGAGCAATGGACAAGACTCTTGGATAAGTCAACCCCAAAAGCTTGGTCTCGCCTTGCGTCACGTTCTGCTCCAGAACGGTGGCGAAGACGAGTTTGCGTAGGGTCGTGTCCGTGTCACGGGTCCGATCAAGGATATGTGGAAGAGTAGTGTTACTGATAGGCATATTCACGAGGGCAGCTCTGCGGACTTCACTGTAGATTGAAAATCACACATTTATGAGACGGGATGACGATTAATGAGGCAAGCACCTACGGTGATGCATCATGCGCGAGGATGTCAACCAGAAATTCCAAGATGGTTTGTTCTCCCTCCTCAACCTCCGACGGATCTTCTGAACCACAAAGTTTAGATAGCGCGATGACGGCTTGCATTCTCACTGGGCCTTCTTTGTCGTTAATTCGTTCTAGTAGACCTGATCGAAGGTCCATGTAGATTTCCTCACTATACAGCGCATGAGCCTTGAATAAGAACCATGACGCAGACCAACGCACTCTATTTCACCCAAGTGTGATATCATTTCCGCGACCGCTTGAACGGATCGATAGCGGACGGATTTGTCTTTAGCAAGGAAGCCGTTCAGGAGGAACTTGAGAAGATGAGCGGTGAAACGAGACGCAGTCCCATTATCTCCATCTTCCTCATCCTCTTCGGACCTGTCTTCCGCCGCTGAAGGACAATGCCTCTTCAAAATCCACACATGAGCAGAAAAGGCATTTCACACCTTTTTCGTTGATGAATTTCACGTATCCAGCGATGAATTTTATCACCCGGTCTGCCGGCGTTGTGCCCTTTCTCATCGGGAGAACGCGTAGAAGCATATAATGTAGCGCATCTTCGAATATCCGTTCACCGACTAAACGATGTCCTTTGCCTTTCTTCACGATTTCGGTGTACCGTGCTGCTTCAACTTGGACCTTGTACAACGCGACAAGATTCTTTGAGTGATTGGTTGTGGATACTTGAGCTTGGTCAAGGATCTTTGGAACATGAAGCGTCACTTGTTCTTGCACGGAGGATGCTGTTGCATCCGTTGTTCGGCCTGGCATGGTCAATGTCGTCGATATCCCCAGCAGAACACGGTCTCGGTTGAAACGCGTGGTTGTTTAAGTCACGTGACGTGCCAGACAAAACGCGTTCTATTCTTTACTACGGAACCTCAAAGATAAAAAGGTATTCCATACACAACCGGTGCGGCTCCCGTCAAATATTTCAACTTGCACGAATCCCTAGATTTGCCCACAGCCTCAACGATCGAAACGCGTTCGTTTGAATCCCTACTGTCCCATTTCCTGATTCCGTCCTCGTTCAGTCGCATGTTGTCGAAGACAGATTGTGAAAATTTGTCGATGTCTCTGTCCGTCACATCCCAGAGGTTGGCAACGAGCGTCGGGCTATGTTCGGTGGGATCAGAAAATATGAAATTGAAGCGAGCGGTATGAGTGTCTCACCATCCCGCCAACATGTAATTGAAGGGTGTACCAATGCGATCAAAGTCACCCATTTCCTTCAAGGCGCCTGAGGAGCATCCCCATAGCATGGTGGCGGCACACGATGGAAGGTTCCGAATGCGATGTGATCTAATGTATTGCTCGCCTCCTCCATGACCGAAATACCTATTCGACGAACATGAACGTCAGCAAAAGAAAAGAAAAGCAATCATAGTTAGTTCGACTTACACCACCAGATCGTGCCTTCTCAAAGCGTCCGCAAATTCTTGTTCCGTCGGCGGACGTCCTGTGATGCCCTTCCAACCTACTTTTTCCATGTGCGATGACCAGTCCTTGAACCTTTCCTCCGTCCGCTTAAGGTCACCGGACGGATTCGAGATGTAATACCCCTTGCGAGGATCCACGACCGCGCGTCCCGATTCCGATGTGGCAGGGCCGACAATTCCCTTCTTCCTCCATTGAGCAAATTCGAGTCTGTCAATGAGGAACTCCACACTAGGTATCCGGCTGACGCTGCGCCCTCGCAAAATGGGTATGCTCTCCCACGGAAGACCTTGGAGATTCTTGTCAAGAACCAAAAAAATGTGCTCATCGCTGCGTTGTTCCGGCTTCGCCAGAGGTTGAGTTTTACCCGCCAATCTCATTGAATGTTCTTCGAGGACGCCTCGCAGGTCGACTACGACCTGAGTTATATCGACCTCGGAAATGGCCACAGGCACCCCGTGGAACTGATAGAGGTCCAAGATGAAGTACACGAGATCTTCCAGCTCCTCATCTTTACACTTTGGCGACAGTGTCGAGAAGCACTCGAGAAGAGCGTCGTCGAAGGTTATTTGACTCGGAGCAGGACTCTGCGAGACCGTCTTCTTGTGAGTACTCCTAGACCGTGGTCTGGTCTTGTCCTGGACGTTCAAACTGCGCTGGAACACACGTTCGAATGACACGCGTAGATCTGATATCACCTCAGACCTTAGATTGGGACATGGACTCAAGATCGTCTGTCACAAATTCAGCTTCAGTTCGAATCACGTCACAGCCGATATCTCGTACCTTGAATGCTCCTAACCAACAAAACTCAATGTTTTCAAGGAGATCGCGCAACCTCGTATCTAGCTGAGCTCTTTGTTTCCACCACGTAGCCCTAGCTGCCGGATCGTCTTTCTTGACATGAATAGCTCCCCGAGTGCCCTCGTCGCTGAGCCTGACGATCTCTTGAAACTCATTCAGAGCATCCTGGAACGTCAAAAGTTCTTCATCGTCATCACCAGCGCCGTTGTCCCTTCGTCCCTTGAGAGGAATGCAAAACATGAGGGGAGAACGACTGCCTCCGCCATCTTGGCGAGCAATGAATAGGGCGCTCTTGTCTTCAGTAACATTCATGTGTACGACGGTCCAGTTGGGAGGCACTTGATTCAGGCCAGAAGACGAGAGGCCGTTAGGAGTAAGATCTTGAGCTTGATATCGTGCCTTCACTGAGGCCCAATATTCCTTTAAACGAGTCGTCGGGTCTTCAACCAGCTCCTCTTCATCCTCGGACTCAGACGTCTCTTCAAGTGAAAAGCGTTTCAAAGGCTTCTTTAAGGCCGGTGGGAGGACACGACCCATGGTGTCAACAGATGGCCATCGGACATCGTCGGTTGGTGGTGACGGAAATTTGTTTTCGATCGCTTCGAGCATTTCTCGTCGCAGAGTCGTGGCGACAGATACATCTAGACCATATCAGAACGGCTGACTGCCCAGAAGAAATTGGTACACCGACTCAAAAGATTGGCAGCAAGCGCTGGACCTTCGCTATCCTTGCTTCCGAGAGACGTTTGGAGCGCACGAATAAGCGCCAGCGACATAGCCGTATCGCGGACATCGATTGCTTTACCCCATTTTGAAGTTAAACCAAGGTTCATCCAGAATAGGTTTTCAGCGTCGTCTAGTGTGGAAAGGACCCCTTGAACGGGCAAGGGCGCCGGCAGGTCCGTCTTGTTGGACATACCCATAGGCACCGCGATTGCTGTTGAGTAAGACGTTAAAATGTAAACATGCCTTCGGTCAAATCGCAACACACTTGATTCGGCAAGCGAGCTTAAGAACATATCGGTCTGAAGGCTGTCATAGGCAGTATGGAGCGTAAGTTTTCCAACTAGTGCGTTTTCTTCCACCTTGAGAATAAAGTATAAGACAGATAACCGGGAAGTGACGTTGTCAACACACCTTTGTTCGTGAGGATTGCTGCAGGGAGAGCAATTTATTCAGGAGATTCGTATAGTCTTCCTTTCTACGATCCCGAATTAGCCAGACTAAGCAAATCATCAGGTAGAGTGCGATGATAAAAGCAGCGTAATACATACTATGTCGTCGTAATAGAGCAGCAAACGCCTCAGGAAACACGCTATCGGTCGACGAGACTTTATTCGGCGAGAATCCGAGCGACTTCCGGCTACGTGGCAATGTCTCTTAGCAAACGCGACAGAGGCAAAGACAGTGCCCACCTCAGAACGATGCCATCAAAGTCTCCAAAAGCCTTGTTGAGATCCTCAATGCCACCGAGACCATTCTGGTATGTTCCTTGGGCATCCTCCCACATTCCGGCTCGTTCATTGTAGATTCCCTGTAAGCGATGGAGGTTCACGTTCTCAATCGTTACAGGGTCAGCGCGCTTGAATATACCCGCGGCCTTTGCCATGTTTTCACGGCATTCCTCGAGCTGGCCTCGGTACAACTGTATTTCGGCCTTTAAAGTCAATGCTCGGGCCAGTAGGTGCGGCATGCCCGATGACTGCGCCAGCTCTTGCGCTTGCTGAGCGAAATACTCGGCTTCACGCACAGATCCTCGGAGCAGATACGTATCACTGATAGCGAACAATGTTGACAGCAATCCTTCAGAAATACGAAGTCCCAAAAGACTATTCCCAATCGGCAACGAGGGCGAGCTTTTGCCTGTTAGATGTTTGAACGATCCCTCTGACGAAATGGTAGGAAGAGCCTCTTTCAAGGCCGTCATTTGAAACGGATTGTCGTCTCCCGTTTTCGAAGGCGCGGGAGGGGCGTTCAGTCGAGCAAGGGTGTCGAATGCGCGATTCCACAAGCGAAGTGATCGCAGCATTCCAGTCAACGATGCTGCGACGTCCTCCTGGGGAAAAAAGGGCATGAATAACCATAGACCGCGGGCATCACCACCATCCACGCACTTTATGATGTTGAATCAATGCAACAATGCGGGAAGCTAGAGCAGCCCTTTCTAGCCTTTGAACACGCGAATGGATCCGTCGCAGAGTAGAAGCGGACTTGTCTTCATCCGCGAGACGCTCCGAAAGCGAAAAGGCCTCTAGATAATTTTGCAAACTTGATTGACCGCTAAGTTAGACGAATGGTTGATACACCATATACGTGCGACTCACCTTGCCTGAAAGTCTTCAGCAACTGCTAACGACTCTGCGAATCGAAGAAGGAACGACGAACAGGCCTCATCAGAGACACGCCCGCTTCTTACAGAGTTCAAGGCTTGATTGAACAGTCCAGCGGCACGCTTATACTTCCCTAGCTTGACATATTCGTACGCAAGATCAACAGTTGCCAATATATAACCTAAAGGAATGGTTACATGAAGATGTGTTGTAGGACATCGTAAAACACTCACCGTCGCTAGAGTTGCCCAGCTCTCGTTCGCATAGCTTCCTTAAATTGTCGAGGATGCGCAGCTTAGGGAGGACAAGAGATAGAAGTCCCATAGTACGAGCCGTTAGTTCTATGCAGAAGGACGGATGAACGAAAACCATCACGGTGAAATAGACATAACTCACGCATGAGCTCGACCAATTTCTCGAATTCATCAAACTTCAACGATTTCTCGGACTCCGCTAACCTTGGTGGGGAAGCGACGTTCAGGGAAACCGGTTGCAGCGCTGATAACAAGCGTCAGCAAAGCCTTTCCGTGCCTTTTGAAGTACAACTTGCCTTTGCGAGTCTTTGGTTTAGGCGTTACTGGGGCCCTTGTCTCTGCTTTCTTCGCGGGCCGCTTGCTATGGCCAAGTCGACCTTGAATTGCGGTAGACGCCTTTCTGCCGACCGCAATTGGAATTTTTCCCTTTCGAGGCGTCATCGACTTCTTGGAAGCCTTTGCATTGCCAACGTTCGGACATTTCAAGATCCTGCATGCTTCCTCAATTTGTTCCGTGATTGAGATAGACGGCGCCACATGTGAATGTTGAAAGGCACGTAGGACCATCCAAAAATGCGTCGAAGCAAGATATTGGTCGACATAAGGCGCAAGTTCAGCATCCTGAGCAAACGCCTGTCCAACACCATAAGAGTCAAACCCAAGACAAAAACAAGGAACTAAGCTTGCCCCTAATCCGAGAAGCTGCATCGTCCTCTTACACGCATCTTCCCAATCATTCGGTAAAGGGGCTTTAGACAAATCCGAATTAGTGTGATATGCAAAATCGAAGACCTTCAAAAGAACACGCGATCTCCTGACGGGCATATCATCGGCATAGAGCTCCAAGGCATCCTTAAGCAGGCAAGCCACGGTGCGCTGAATCCCTTCTTTCCATATACTGCCTTTCAGGCTATCGACCTGACGCTCGACGAGGGCTCCCGCGACAGCAGATTCCGGTACTACCAAGCACAGTGATACCGAAGCCGAATCAAGCAGAAGCTCGGATGCGCCAAGGTAAGTCACCCGATCCACGATCGAAGCAAGCTGCTTCATTGCGCCGCTGACCCCAAAAAGGTCCTTCAGCGTCAGTCTGGAGGCTAAATGGGCAAAGCCTTGCTTCAGGTACGGAAACGCCTTGATCGCTTCTACAAACGCCTCGTATGCATTCTAAAGTGCCAAAAAGGATTGGCTCATGCATAGACAACAAAGATGATGAGGAGCCTGGACCGACCTTACGATCACCGATCTTGGAGTAACACACACCAAGTAATTCCCAGCGCCTAAACAGCTGATCTTCAAGCTGTCTCCAACCTTCCTCCGTCCTTTCACTGGTTTTTGGTTCGAGCGCCAGAGCCGTCGGGCGCACATTCAGCGCTCCTTGTCCAAGGGCACATGCTTCTTTGAGGAATGTGATCGCCGCGCCGTGCTTCCCGCTCTGATATAGGGTGCCTCCCATGTTATAAAACGCGCCAGAAATGCAGCGCACGCAGTTCGGGATATTCAACGATGGCTTGAAGTCCGATGGTGAAATTCTGGTTAGCGAGACAGCGCGCGAGAGCAAGTCGTGAGCTGGAATGTGCGTTCGAGGGTCAAGTGGGGCGAGATGAATCTTTGAGAGAGCGAAAAGAGTGTCCACCGCAGAGGACATGAGCTCTGGATCTGGCCTCTATTAGACGATGAAAGTGAACTATTGCGTAAGTGTTAAATGGAAGGTAATGTGCCTACCTTGTGGAGGGACTTTTCCAGAATATCAACGACTAGCGTCAGTAAGGAGGCAACGAGCGTCTTATCGTCCTCCACGACAGACGAGGCCTCAAGAATGGTTAGAGCCGTGCGTCTCATTCTCTCAAGCCCTCTATCAACTTTTCCTCGGAGACGTTGAGCATGCTCTGCACTAGATGAACCCTCTGAGCCAAGCACTTCCACGATAAGATCTTCTTTCCTGGAGATCGCATCGATGGCCTCCTGCACCCTTCGACGAAACTCTACGTCGCCGGTAAGTATTATCTGAAACCCTAATATCGAGTAATATACGAACCGGATCCTTTCTGCTCTAGTCCTACGGTCGCCTGCGCCAAAATTGCACAGATTTGTGCGATGTCGACATCAAGCCTCCCCATTGTACTATCGCTGATAGTGACGGCGGTGACACCTTTGGATTCTGTTGACGCCAAAACTGAGCTATGAACGGGAAGCTGGGGCTTTGATGATGAAGAAGCGCTTCCTTTGCCCTGCATGAGAGTTGCTATCCTATCCAATATATATATATCGCTCGCCTGATTGAAAATCGTTAGACTTGCGAGTACACACGATGAAAGATAAGAAGCCCGACTGACTTTACGAGCAAACGCCATCCAGTTTTCACAGAATCCTATAAAAGCTCGCCCAGCCATGAGCTCTGCGCTGGAAGGCATTTTCTCTACCAAATCCACTAGATTCGCATACGCCTTCAACACCAATCCAACCATCTCTTCTTGTGGCACCATGCTCGCCTTCACGAAAACTGAACCGAATCGCACAGCTTGATCCCACAACGAGTCCGTCCCAATGACGCCTAGGCTAGTATGAGCAAGGCAATTTAGAGCGTGCATCCGTATAGAAAAGAGCGCTTTGGAGTTCGATGTCGAAGACGATGAACAGGCTTTCGTCAGGATAGTATAAGTCCGTGTGAGTATAGAATCTAGTTGCTTGGTAGGAAGGGATGAGAGGAATGGAATCCATGCCAGCAGAGTATCCTCGTTAAGAAGCGCAAAAGTAAATGCTTCCAGATGGTCCTGAACTGTCGCCGTACTTGAGAATATAGATTGCGTCATGACGTTTAGAGCGTAAATAAGGTATGAAGATAAGATAGTCGATTGAATGGCATCCAGAGATGAGTGAGATGAGGTCCTTGGGATGGATATGAGATGAAGTGACGCGGTAGAATGGGTTGCAGATACGCCGAGCAATGCACATAGACAGGGATGCATGTGTTCCAGGGCGATTTTTGCTTCATCGAACTAGTATTTATCAGTAAAGGTCAAGCAACACTACCAGTAACTCGTACCATGTCCAAAGCAACCAGTTTTCCTAAGATACTAGCCGCTGATCGTTCCACGTCGACATCATTCAGGCAGATATCTCGCAGCAAAGCCAAGTTCTTGGCCGCAGATTCAGTAGACGACAAGACCGCAGCAAGCGTAGTGTCATTCCTCCGGCCTGAAGCAGAGACAGGACACTTCCAGCCCGACTGGATGGTAGCAGATAGAGCTTGTGACGCTGCGTTGACGGCTCTCATGGCGGAAAGACGACTCCTTTGATCGGATGCAGAAGACTCGAAGTTCTCTTTCTCCTTTCCCTTCGAACCTGCGATGGTGAGTCTTGTTGCCAGTTCGTTGGCGAGTTCGTTGGGCGTTGTGTTCGTGCGTGCTCTCCCTGACCTGATCCCAGATCGTGTAGTGTTGGTTATCCGTTTCGGTTGAGGCATTCTTGGCGTGAATATAGTTCGTAAAGTCGGACGATGAAGGGAGGAACGAACGAGACTGTGTTTGCGTCGCGGTCATGTGCATTGTTTGAACCACGTGCTCGTGTACACGTCCTGTCGCGTTTGTTCTCATCCACATGACCTGTACGGTTGCAAATCTCATGATATTCTGGGTTCTCACTTCATCCAAGGCTTCAGGCGTCACTTACTGTGGCAAGCTCAGCCTACAATGTGCTTTTGACTCCAATGCTTATTCGCTCTGCTTCAGCCCTCATGGCGTTAAACCATGGCATCTTGAGCGACATCGATATGATTATTTGGAAAAGGACAGAAATGGCCACATTCACACTCCACCGAGCTATCTGATTACATGAGGAACTACCTGCCTGGTGTGCAGGACAAGTGATGTAGCGTAACAGGCCCTTGCGCCTTTTGGGCCACGTTGCACGCAAGACGAGGGGGGTATAAAAGGAGAAAGTGATGAGAAATTGCGAGAAGCAAGACACGGAAGAGCAGCTCTTATCTTTCAAAAAAAAAAAAGAAAAAGAAAAAGAAAAAAAGACAGGTATCCGCGCCACTTGAGAACATATGTGGCACGAAGTGAGTAAATGACTGGGGGACAAAGCTTGTCCGCCATTCGACGGGTTAATACAGCATCATCCGGCCGCCACGACGGCGACGACCTGCTTAATCACTCTGCACGGTTTTGAAACGCTTTGCTTTAGAAACATCTTGCACTCACTCAATGCTCAATTCCAATCCGGAGCACGTCAACTCGGACACGGCTGGAAACCAAAGAAGCGCGAGCCGTCGGAGCGGTAGTTTAAAGTGTCTGATGAGTACATGGAAGAGTTGTACGAGAACGTTGTTGAGGATGCATAAGCAAAAGTAAATGTAACAATCTTACTATTTCAGATGTTCGAACGTAGTGATAATCTTGCTGATCGATGGTAACGGCTTTCAATGCAGTGTACAATTGATTCCCTCCGGAAGCCGCCAGGACGAGTACAGAGTCCTGTCCCAAAGGCAAGAGCTCCAAGCATCCAGTAGGGCTGCTCATCCTTTTGATGAAGCAGACACTTTCTTCCAAGACTCAAAAAACGGCAAGAACACGCAAGCAAGCACTCTGAAGCCACTCGTCAAATCTCGTTACGATCACTTGTGTGCTACTATCAAGTCCCTTCAAAGAAGCAAGGTTTTCCATCTCTTTCTGTCAATCGCTTCATCAGTTGCTACGTTTGCACCTCGTCGGAACAAACGTATCACGTCGGGTCATCTTTCGTTCCCTCCCAGGACGGAGACATCCTTTGATTGACATCCTCCACCTGTCGACTGTGAGAAACGGATCGAAGGCCGGCGCTGATCTTTCAATTGGAGTCTGTACAGAGTTTCGGATTCATGGTCGGATTTGGCTGACCTCCGAAGCCTTGACACAACCTGTTTTCGATTTAGTCTTCAGTTCTGGTCATGATTCGAAGATGACCCTGAACATCACTGATCGTAACTCAGGAACGTTTTTAATCGTTCACTTGTTTGTTGTCAACACCCGTCATCCTTGCATTTTCTCGTCTTCACAAAGTTCTAGCCTTCTGCTTCAGATTCAATTGGAACGCTAAGCGAACGGAAACAACACGCTGAAACGTACATCTTTGCTCTACAACGGCTCCAGGTCCCCTATGGTGAATCTGAACTTACGAAACGTTGGGTCGCTTTGATCACTGCCTCCCCGAATCGTTCTCGAAGATGCCTTTCATGCTCGACGAAGGCTTGAATAGCAATAGCATTCATTTTGTGGCTTCTGGTAAGAAGGAAGGATGTGCCGCGCCAACGGATCCGTCAGGCCAAAGTTCTGTGCGCTCTCGACGATCGGCACCGACGAAACAGCTTCTAGCTTCATGGCAGCGACTCTTGCGAGCATATGTGTCTCTCTCGGTTCTTCTGACTGATCGGGTTTACCCGCCTCCCCACCGAAGGCAACGAAGGAGGCAACGTCCTAGATTGCATGCGTAACACTGGTGCTAGAGCGTGAGTCCTGTGAACTTTTCCCCATGGCTGAGCGCTATCGGATGGGAGAATAGGAAGGCCTTGAAGTATAAAAACGGCTGCCGCTGCAGTTCACTTTCCTCCAACGCAGGTCGTTTCACAAACTCCCAACAAAGAAATCAATCTTCCAACCAACTTTTCTTATTACAAGCATGCAGTTCAAGGCCCTCGCCGTTGCTTTCGCCGCTGTCCTCATTTCTTCCGTCGCGGCTTCGCCTGTTGACTTTTCTGGTGGGCTGAACATGTCGCTATCATTGCCTTTGTCGTATCTGACCGAAATCAGATGAACTTAGTGACCTCTTGTTGCGCCGTGACGTGTATGAAGTTTACCATGATGATGTCTTACACAGTGATGGATATTGACGTTCTATTCCTTTTGACAGTGAGGAAGATGCCATGGCCATCCTCAGCAAGCGAGGCTGCAATGTTGGAGAGAGGAAGTGCATCGGCAACGTTCCCGCTCGATGCAATGCGCACAATACCTGGATCATGGGCAATCCGTGCAGAGGTAACACACAGTGCGTTCAATCTTTCTGAATCTTGGCTCTTTCCAGAGAATAATTGAAATTTGTGATGATCAGTTGTTCTGGTGGCCGGTGCATTGAGCGCTCGTCGTCCTCGTCAGCGGGGAGGGGAGGCAGCAGGTCCTCTAGGAGGGGTTGAAGAGTCCGACTGGTGTCTGATGTTATCCGCGCTAATGCATGTATTGATGAGAAATGCGATTGGTATGATGTTCATTTGACTGAATAGTGATTGCGAAGGATATTGCCAGAGACGAAACAGTGAAACAAAAGCCACAGTTTCTGTGCTCGGATATGGGGGTGGCTAGACGCAACGCGATATACGGCCACTGCATCGGTGTCTAAGAGCACTAATGCACACCACCCACCATAAACCCGAAACGGTGTGAAGGGATTCGATAGGCGTACTGCGGGAAATACCACAAGGCTGCATCGCAGATTGACAGCACAGAAATATTCTAACCCTTGCAATTTCCCCGTCTTGCTACACGCTGAAGGCCCACCCACCACGGACCAGTGGGCTTCATTCAGTAGCATCCCGTCCCATTCCGTCCTCCATTCATGGTCTAGTGGGCTCAGATGTTTGTTGGGGTGCCGGTGGAGTTTGGGCCCTATAGAAGTAATAACAATCTCCACGTTCTTGACTAGTGGGACTCGGATGCTCGATGCACTGTCCATCAACATATCTCCGAAACCCCTTTATATGCAAGTTCTCGACTCGGTCCGGCAGGCTTGCACAGGTTGCCTCCAAAATGTTTCGGAATTTGTGAGATTGATCGTCGCACCTGTTCACCGTCACGTCAGGGCGACGTTTAATGAGGGGTGAATAGAAAGCGCTGAAAACGAGGCCAGCCAAATTGACATACGGATTGTGACCCGACTTTTGCTTCCCCCCAGACCCACTGTCTCCCTTGTACATCAGTAAACCTCGTCGCTGGAGGCGATACGTGCCAGGCGATGCATCTCGGCGCACAACGTCGCGTGCTCGATCTTCGTGAAGCGGATGTGCCCAAACTTGATAAACGAAAGAAAGGAGAAGCAGCTTGGAGACGGTGCTGAAGATCATGGCTACGAAAAGTCCAGCTCTTTCGTTTTTGTTTCCTTGCGTGTGTGAGCATTTTGATTCGCTCTTTTATATCCTCTCCAGAACCTGAAACTCCTGGAGACCACCCATGCGCTGCTGTTTCTGCATCATTATGAGCCATCGTCAACCGAGCTCGATCGCATTAGCTAAAGGAGCAAAAACAGCAGTGGCATATCGCATCATCTCATCTAACGACATCAACTGTTTCTCTACCTCGTTTCGTGATTGAGTTTCTGAGGAACGACCATACTCCCCCTCTTTGCTGGTGAGTACGAAACACTTCCACAACGGCCACTGCGTCGGTGTCTAAGAACACTAGTGCACACCACCGCACCATAAACTCAAAATATTCAGATCCAACCACCACCCGCAAGCGGGCTTCATTCAGTAGCATTCCCATCCCATTCCGTCCTCCACCCATGCGAACGGACCAAAGCCCACCTCACCAAACATCTAACCCCTCAGCAAATAATAACAATCTCCACGTTCTTGGCTAGTGGGACTCGGATGCTCGATGCACTGTTCATCAACATATCTCTTAAACCCCTTTAGAAGTATGGTCTCCGCTTGGACCAGGCTTGCACAATTCGCCTCTGAAATGTTTTGGAATTTGTGAGATTGATCGTCGCACCTGTTCACCGTCACGTCAGGGCGACGTTTAATGAGGGGTGAATAGAAAGCGCTGAAAACCGGGCGAGCCAAATTGACATACGGATTGTGACCCGACTTTTGCTTCCCCCCAGACCCACTGTCTCCCTTGTACATCGGTATACCTCGTCGCTGGAGGCGATACGCGCCAGGCGATGCATCTCGGCGCACAACGTCGCGTGCTCGATCTTCGTGAAGCGGATGTGCCCAAACTTGATAAACGAAAGAAAGGAGAAGCAGCTTGAAGGCGGTGCTGAAGATCATGGCTACGAAAAGTCCAGCTCTTTCGTCTTTGTTTCCTTGCTGTGAGCATTTTGATTCGCTTTTTTATAGCCTGTCGAGAACCTGAAACTCCTGGAAACCGCCCGTCCCTCGCCGTTCCTTTTTTTCACCGTAAACGTGGCGACTTTGGCGAGGATGATGCTGGTCGAAGGAGGCTCTGATATGAGCCATCGTCAACTGAGCTCGATTGCACTGGCTAAAGGAGCAAAAACAGCAGTCTCATCTCGCATCATCTCAATCTAATGACATCATTGTATCTCTGCATCATTTCGTGATAGCATTGATTGAGTTTCTGACGCGTTCAATAATCTCAACGCTCACCGCATTCGCCCACAAAACCTGAACCGGATACAGCATTTTCCACTTCTTCCTCAGCGGCATCTTCTGCGACTATAGGGGAGGACGCCGCAAAGGACGGCCACAAACAAATAGTAGACTCAATACCCAGTCGACACGGCATCGCATTGCTACGACGCCCGGCTGGACTGGACGTCTGAAATGCCTAACGATGAAATAGCTTCTGTTCCGATCAAGGGAGAAAGAACAGGTGGACGTTTCGGGATCACAAATGACCCAATCGTACTGCCACAACCTTCAGCTATAAGAACTCGCACAGAAGCAAGGATCACTCAACTCACAACGAAAAGCTGGTCTATTCGAAATCCAACATGGTGACCTTCACCGCCTCCAAATTCCTCCTCGTCTTTCTCATCTGCGAAGCTCTGGCGCTGCCTTCCACAATGAATCGACGCCGTGATGCGATGTCGCAAGCCACGGCGCCGGAGAGGCCTCATGTCGTGAGGCGGGGAATGCTGATGTACCAAGAGCCAAAGCCAAAGCAAGAGCCAAAGCAAGAGCCAAAGCCAGACGACGATGGACCGTACGCAGAAATCTTCCTCATAACTCGCACGACCTGCTCTGATCCACCCGCGAAATGCATCTTGAAACGACAGGTGTGGCCAATCTCATAGGAAATCGCAGAACGTGACGCTACGTCAATGCTCGTTATTGCATAACGAGATAAATAACGTAGACGTGCAGGGCTTCAAATGCGCAGCTACGGGTGAATGCTTAGTACATTTCAGTGGCAGCGATTTGGCGGGTGCGAATGGCGATAGGAGAGGAACCTGTTACTGGAAGCATATTCATTGAATAAAATAGCTAGTCACTGATAATGAGTCTAAATCAGCTTATCCGTAATACAGTGTAGATTGACGCTCAATACTGCCCCTACAAGGTATCGGTCTGGCCGGATGTGCCTAACCATCAACTCGTCCCCTTTTTGAAATTCGCCAAAGACGGAGAACACTCGAAAAGTTGAACAGACAAGCAAAAGCTGCGCTGTGGACGGGTCAGACACCCTCCTCCGCACTCGATCGATTTCAATTGTCTCCATTATTACGTGAAATGCGGTTGATCTCCGCTTCAGGGGAGGCCATATAAATTGTGGAATTGCACGCTCTTAGTCGTTCAAACGTCATCGACAGCCTCTTCAGTCCGGGGCCGCCATATCGTAGACGAAGTGAGTCCGTTTCAGCAATTCTCGCCTTTTCACGTTTGAAGGATTCCAACCTTGCTCACTTCTTGGAACAGAAAAGACGCCATGTCATCAAACGAATTGAGCGCTACGTCATCATCATCTAATACGGACGTCGATATCGACAATGCATCCGCATTCAAAGATTCGTATTGCGAAACCTTTGGCGGGTGGGAGAACTTTATGATAAGTTACGGCTTGAAGCCGTGGGACGACGACGACGTCGAGGAGGGAGAGCGAATTCTAGAGGCATTCCAAGAAGCCGACGAAAACGAGCAACGAGGTGCGCCAGAAGACGTGGCAAGGCCAGATCTGGAGGCGAAGCAGGCCGATATATGCGCATCATTCGGCGGATGGGAGAACTTTATGCTCAGCTATGGTCTTATGCCATGGGACGAGAACGACGTGGAGGAAGGCGAGCGGGTCTTGGAAGCATTCCGGGAAGCCGACGAATACGGCCAAGCGGAAGACGAACAAGTGTTACGATGGGAAATGAGAAAAGCCGAGATCTGCGCGTCGTACGGTGGTTGGGAGAACTTTATGATAAGCTACGGTTTGAAGCCGTGGGACGATAATGATGTCGAGGAAGCGGAGCGGATCTTGGAGACCTTCAGGGAGGAAGAAGAGTAACACCTAAAAAGTATGTAATCCCTGGTAAAACTGTAACGTTCTCGATGTTCTCGGCATTAACAACGCATGAAGAGGTCATAAGGCTATTGGGTCTGGGGCGACGTTGCGCAGGCACAGGGGGGGTCCTGTGTTCCTTGCTGAAGCCTCTATTACGATTGGCATGGTCCTGCTCAGGGTCAGTCGCGTCCGACTTGTTATCAAATCTCCGCCACAAGGCCCTATAAATAATCAGTCCCAGTCGTCCATTCTTCACAAACCGCTGCATCCCAAAATTTCACAATGTAAACCATCTCTCCTATCTTTTAGCCACGCTCAGCTCTGACCACCTGGTTGCAGACTCCAGAAAGCTTACCATGTCGTCGACAAACGCCAACGACAACAGCAACTCCTCGGCCTCGCCCTCGTCCGGGGGTGGCAACAACGCTAGCGGCGGCGGCTACGTGCCCCCGTCAAACAACTCTTATTATAAGCCCTACGGCGGGTGGCCGGGATTCATGCATAGCTATGGGCTGAAACCATGGAACGAACGCCGACGACGTCGCTGAAGGAAAGCAGATCCTGGAAGCCTTCAAGGCCGCCGACAAGCAGGACTGGGAGGCCTCGCAGAAGGGAAAGTGACGCCCAAGTGCCCAATGCAAGCCTCATTTTGGTCTCGTCCTTTGTATAGTAACTGTGCGCTGTGATCCAAATGGCATTCTTTTTCTATGAATGTCCGAGTCGGCCCTAGTCAAAGGTCATGCATCTCTTTGAAAAAAGAAGGAGCGGTTATATGCACTATCGTCCGAAACCATGCCTCTGCCTTCCTATTTCCCTGTCCTTCACTTCCATCTCCCGCCACCCTTCACACACGTGCCGCGACAGACGCCGCGACGAAGGATTGGGAGATCTTCATGCTCAACTATGGTCTGAAGATCTTGGGATGCGGACGAGACGGTCTGGCGATGACCATCACCGAAAGGGTGGAGAGGCCAATACTATGCTTGGCGCTGGGTTTGAAAATGGGGGGGTGTTTGAAAACTCACAATTTCTATGCCTCCCGGGGCGCTTTCGCACTCCAGGTTCTCGGGATATATACATATGGCACATTTGAACAGGTCTAACAATTTTTTTTGAAGAAGAATGACCACGATCTGTTAAAAAGATGGCATTCATGCATAGAAACTCATAACAAATCAGATTAAATGACATCTGTACATTTTATACAACCAGAAATTGCAATTCTAAGTTCATATCATTGAAGCTCATGTACATATGGATCTCTATGTCAATTCTTAGGTCATGACGGGCATTGTAGCATTGTCCACGGAGCGTTTGAAAGCGGTGTGACAGTCGAGCGAGCACGAGCTGAGCGGAGTTTTAATCCTGCTCTACATATCGGGCGTGATAAATGCGTCGCTTGGGGGGCTGACGGTGCCGAGCGGGGATTGAATCGGCAGACCAGGAATCGTGACTGATGTGACTAAAGAATTTTCAAACACTCCCCTTTTCCTCATGTCCACGCCGGCATTGCTATTGCCAGTGTTCATCTGCATAAAATTACAGTTTCAGTACGTAGAACTATAGAGAAGAAGCATAGTTCTGGTCTGAAACAAGCCGGAGTCCAATGGTGCCAGGAAGCACATTTCCGAAGCAGTTTCTCAAAAATTTTCAAACACCCCCCTGGGCATAGTACAGGTGAAGGGAATGGAAAGACAAAGTAAGGAACATAAGGGTATGAGAAATAAAGAATTACGAGGTGGTACAAGAAAAAGTACAAGGGGAAATGGAGTGGTATGATTCATCTGTGATTACAGAAACACAGCTCTGACTTTATGATTTCATGTTTCAACAATCAAAGCCTTGCATCACGCGATATCTTGAATTTCCAGATGTGTTGTCATTGTTGAAGTACACAGCAAGGCAGCGCTATTACCCTGTACGCAATGCATGTGATATCAACCTTTACTGAATAGGTATCAGAATCAACAGTTGACGGGCAGACAGACGTGATTTCCAATATGAGGGCACATACGTACGTTTTAAGTTGATATCAAGTTCAACTCATCCACCCCCATCATCAATCTGACACATTGCCAGCAACACGTGCATGAGAATAGCCTTTTATAGATTGTCCATGCATGGGCCACTTCCTCATCCTTCCCCTCTCCTTTCAATTCACTTATAAGTAGAAGAAAGCTTTATAAATGCATTTATATATATTCTCAACAATATATTGACATGACAGCAGTGTGTTGTGTGCATATATGCTTGAGCCTGGGTTCTAAGTCTGCAAGATTGCTCTGCCAGACTCCATCATCCACGATCCCCCAACACCGAGTCCATTGTAGACACAGCAACCCGATGCATAGATGTGTTAGCTATAGTGAAATATCTGTCAGTCACTATGAGCACATGCTGTGATATAGAGGCTGGCACGTACACATGAAGAGATTTACCGAAAAGCTCAGCCATTGGACAGTCTTTCCCTTGAGTTCCGTGCAGCTGAGGATGAAATGATCCGCCCCAAGAAGCCAGTCTATAACAGCCAAGATAATATCCCAGGTATCCGAAATCCAAGAGGCAGTCAAAGACCAGCACCAGCCAACGAGCAAGTCCACAGAGCACCAGATACCAGCAAGTTTGTAGCTGAGCAACCCGATACAAAAAGAGTTCCCTTTGACAAGACAGGAAGGATACAGCCAGACGAGCGGAGATGGATGGATGGTCCAGACGGGTGACCATTCTTCGTGTTGAAGATGGGAGGAGGAGAAAAAAAAAACAGAGTCATATGTCAAGTGCATCTGAGCAAAGATGGGCACCCAGCACTGGCACATCACAACGGAATACCTTGCCTGTGCACTAGGAGAAGCCCACAGTCAAGCAGCAATAATATTAAGCTAGACGAATCTTAAAGGACTTGGGCAGACTAAGTGCGAGAGCGGTTTAAGATGATGGCAAAAGGAATATTAAACCTAGCGCTACTGGTACATCTGGAAGTCCTTATGTATACTACAGTACTCAAGCATGGACCATGGGCTGTGCAATGCTGTGGACTGCGGATGAGTAAGGCTGGGGTGGGATGACTCAGAGTGACTAGAGAAGTGAAGATGACTCGATGACTGCGTGCTGCACAGCATGATGGGGAGGGATATGCAGCATGATAGGAGCGGAGGAGATAAAGGAAAAGATACGAGAAAGGAAGATAAGATAAAGAAAATAAATAGTCCATAACATCACCCTCTCTTTAGATTTACATTCTCGCAAAAACCCTTAGTCCAGCTGTCCCCACCCGTTGTTTTCCCAGGCAGTTGTCGCGCGTGGGGCCCACGTGTGAATGAGCTCCTCATTGTAGGAGCGGATGTGGTGAAGCATGGTGGCAAGGAGTTTGAGTCGCCAGTTTTTGGTGTGAAGCATCTCCATTGCTTCGTGAAGTGCGATGCATTCCACTGTTGTGGGGGCGGTCCCATCAGGGGTCCGTCCAGTCCAAAGGTGCATGCGGATGGTCATGACGTAACGCAGATATGTGCCGAGGGTGATGGCGAGGGGGTCCATATAGTCTTTGGCATTGAGAATTTTCGCCAGATTCTCAGAGTCATTTGTGATGGGGGTGGGTGCGTGGCTGTCATCACTGCTTTTGATGCTGATGGGGGCGTTGGTGGTCATGATGTGTGATTTTTGGTCTTCTTCCCTCTTTTCGTGGTCCTTTTATCTTGTTCCATAGTCTTCTTCAGGAAACAGTCTAGGGCTTGCTGCACATTCCCCAGTTCCTTCTCTTTGATCCATGTGTTTTCCTCATGTCCATATCCTTTCCATTTGACTAGGAATAGCATTCCTCTTCCTTGCTTCTTTCTTTTTAGAATTTCTTCTATCTTGTACTCTTCTTCATCATTTATGATTTCAGGGGGTGGCAGCAATGGCCGTTCTTGTATCTTGAAATGGGGTCCTTTGTAGGATGTGAGTAGTGTTTCATTGAACACAGGGTGTATCAGCTGCCATGATGCTGGGAGTTCCAGGCAGTATGCGGAGGCTCCTTTCTTTTCGATCACCTTGGACGATCCGTATCGGAGTGCCAATAACTTCTTCGATGGTCGATTGACTGTGATATTGGTGGCTTCAAGCCATACTCTGTCCCCTTTCTTGTATTCATAAACTGGTCTTTGTCTCGCATCATAATTGTTTTTGGCTCGTGTTTGCGCATACTGCAGTGCAGCATTTGCTTCTTTCTGGATTTGGTCCATTCTTTTGACAAAGTTCTTTGCTGCGGGATTGTTCCCTTCTGTTGTCTGTGGCTCTCCCTTCCAGGGGTGCATTCCATAGTTGAGATAGAATGGTGTCTCCTTTGTTCCCTGGTGTGTTTTGTCATTGTATTGGTATTCTGCGATTGCTATCCATTCTGCTCAGTCGTCCTGCAGGTTGTTTGTGAAATTCCTAAGGAAAGCTTCCGTCTCTTGATGGGATCGCTCTGCCTGTCCATCTGTTTGTGGGTGATAGGCCATTGATAGGTTTTGCTTCGTTCCAAGTAGTTTTAGAAGCACTGTCATGAATCATGCTGTGAATTGGGGTCCTCAGTTGCTGATGATTTTTCATGGGATTCCATGGAGTCTCCACACATTGTCTCAGTATAATCGTGCGAGGCCTTCTGCTGTGAGTTTGGTGTTTGTGGGAATTAGATGGATCATCTTGGTCAGGCAGTCTGTGACTGTGGTGATGGCGTTAAAGCTGTTTGAGTTGGATAGTGGTCCTATGAGATCTACCCCGATATCTTCCCATGGTTGCTGCGGAACTTTATGTGGGTATAGTGGTGCATGTTTCTTTTGTCGGATGATTTTGTTTCGCTGGCATGCTTTGCATCCATTGACATATTTCTTGATGTCCATTAACATTGATGGCCACCAGTAGGTGCGGTTTATGAGTTCGTGCATGCAATATTATCCTGGATGCCCTCCAATGGGCATGTCATGGTGTTCGAACATGATATCTTCCTTCAGTTTGTTGTCTGGGGGAACATAGATTTTCCCTCCTGCGTATATGATGTGGTTTTCTTCTGTGAACCAATGTGGTTTTTCCTTCAGTCCTGTTGTTACGATTGTTTCCCTTCGTGCGCATTGTCAAATTTGTTCTATTCTTGGGGTTTCGATCATCGTGATTCCTCTTGTCTGCATTGTTTCATTATTTTCTGCTTCCCCTTTCTGTGGATGTTTGTCCTTGAACATCATGAATTCAAGGTCTCATTTATTATTCTCTTCCAGGTGTTGAATGAATGTGGCTTCTTTGATCATCTGTATGTCGTCTTTCTCTGCTAGGTTTTCTTCATATCCCGCCATTCGTGATAGGACGTCTGCTTTTCCATTCGCTTTTCCTGGTACGTGTCATAGTTCATAGTTGTATTCTTGTAATTTCAGGTACCAACCAGTCTGTCTCAAGTTGAGTCATTGTGGTTTTTGGAAGTATGATAGGTTCTTGTGGTCCATCAATATTTCGAACTTCTCTCAAGCTTCTAGAAGGTATTGTCTCCATGTCTTCAGTGCCACCATTATCGCAAGGAGTTCTTTGTCGTAGATTTCATAGTTTTGCTCCGCTGGGGTCATACATCTTGATATGAAGGCGATTGGATGCCACAGTCCTTTCTGCTGCTGTGATAATACTGCTCTGATGGCATATTCTGAGGCATCCATTTCAACTCGGAATTTTCCCTTTGTTTGTGGTAGTGCTAGAATAGGTGCTGAGGTTATATGTCGGATTAGTTTCTTGAAAGCACTTTGCTGATTGTCTGTCCACTGGAATGTTTTGTTTCCAGTCAGCTCCGTTAAAGGTTTAGCGACTTTTGCATATCCTTTGATGAATCATCGATAAAAGTTTGTAAATTCCAAGAACTTTTGTAGTTCTTTCTTCGTTTTCGGGGTTGGCCAGGATTGTACGGCTGTATAGTGTTGCCATGGCTTGGCTAACTGCAAGTCAGCTCTGGTGAGCCGCGACTTCGGGTCTGACTCAGCTCAGCAGGTAAAGCCGAGCTGATTTATTCAGCTAAGCCTGTTTGGGCCGACTAAACTGGTCACCAAGCCGGCTCTCGGACCTGTTCAGCGACAGCAAAATGCTGTTGAGGCACATGCATCGTCATCGTTTGGCTTATGTGGGGAGTCGAAATGTGCTGGTGTAGTGTAGAAAAAGTAACCTGTATTTCGTTCGTGTTAAATAGACAATATTAGTTTGTTTTGTTCATCTCCTCGTTATAATACTGCCCCGTCATTCGTAAAATGTCATCCATGATCGATGAATCAGCATCACCAGCCAGTCTGGCAAGCAAATCGCTGTCACTAGGCATCAAGTCCGAAATCGGAGTAAGGAGGCCTTGCATGAAATTGATGCGATCCTTCTTGTATGCGAATTTGAGTAACTGAAGGGCTTCCATAAGTGCTGGATGAATGCAATTGCGTTTTTTTGTGTCTGTTTCGCTGGCTGATGAGAATATTCACTCTGACAGAACAGCTGAGGCAGGTACAGAGAGATAGTTGAGTGCCATAGCGTAAAGGGTAGGAAAGACCATTTCGTTCGCCTGGATAAATTCATGAGAGGTCATTCGAATATTCAATATTTATTAACTTACCTGCCAAAATCGAAGTGGAACAATTTCACCTATATTATGCAATGGGCCCATGATGTACCGTTGAAATTCTTCCTCGATGCTCTGGGTTCCGGTCGAGATGCCACATCCTTCTGTCACCTTCAACATCAGTTTCTGCCAGGCGAGTTGTCATGGAGTGACGCGACGTGGCTTAGCAGGGGCATTGCTCGTGATCCACGTGACTGGTTGATTACACCAATATTCTATCATCTACTTGAATATCAGCAGTCGATCAAATAGAAACACAACCGAATGTACTGTTTCCTTGATCACTTTCTCAGCCTCGTCAGCGTATTCCCGTTCCCAGTGGACTCGAAACCACGACATCCGCACAGTCGGATTTAGAACTAGACAATGCTGTCAGTAAATGTCCACGTCACAATGGGCTACTCACATAATGCGATTGCATAGGCTTGGGTATTGTCGATTTTTCAGTAGTACTTGATAGCATAGTCCAAACCGACATCAATGAAAGGACCAAGATGCGGTTTCTTCTTGTGGAGCTCTTCCCAGAGAGTCATGAATGTCTCTATGGCAGGGATTGTATCACATAGTGTAGGTACCCGCTCAAACGATAAGACATTGTACACATTATGTGGCACCTAAGGAGGAATAAATGAAAAAAGTCTGTTAATAGAATGCTCCAGCTACAATACCTCGAGGATGCTCTTAATATCGGCCAAAACCTGCCATTCACATGACGTTAAACGTAGTTTGTGAAGAGCTTTCTGTTCCGGCAATGACAAAAAGACTTCGATCGGCTATTTGGGATTCATTGTAAGATTGTGAATCCGTGACCAAGTTGGATTGGTAATACATATCTGACAGAGATAAAGGAATCGCTCAACCATCAGGAACATTGAATCCCATCATGTCCTGACATCGAGGAGAAGCTCGTAGACAGTTAATAATAGGCCTTCATCGTCCTTGAATCTTCCACGTGTGATGCCATCTTGAATGACTTGAAAAAACGCTTCTTTTCATTGACCAGATGAACGCACAGCATAGCAAACATTCCGGACCAAGGCGAGCGGATTACAAGCCATGGCTTCCTCATATGTTTGACAAGCTTCGTTATCCCAGCTAGGAGGGGGTGGAATGGAGTGCAGAATACTCTCATTGAAATCTTGGTCATTACTTAGATCTGAGGTATCCAAGAAAACGTTTGGGATCGCGGATGCGTCAAGGGGAATGGTAAAAGCATCAGATGTTGACGGTTCAATACAAATGTTGGCGCGTTCTTCTGGTTTGCTTGAGAACATCTTAATAACATGTGTCACACAAATGTGCACAACATGAGGAAAGCATCGTATACGATTCTCTTGGTGGTGAAATGGGATATCGCGTTGTCAGAGGAGGGACTCGAGATGTTGAAGAGTAGTCACGTTGTTGGATGCATTGTCAAGAGTGAAAAGTCCAACCTACTTAAATGTTAGAGCTAGCACTTCTTGTATGTAAAATGGCATTATCTTGACAGTTACTCCGACGCGGTCCAAAAGAGGGAGGACGACTCTAGCAAGACGTTCTCCGGAGTGTGTGCCATGCAGATGATGAAAAGCAATCAGGGAACACTTGAGACTGAGAGCACGACTGTCACTGTCGCGGCTTATCCAATGCGCTGTGATAGCCAAGAACGGGCGTAAAGATGATGAGGACCAAATATCCATTGTGAAGTTCACTTTTCTGGGTGCTACGCAAAACCAAATCTGCGCGCAGGTCACTCTAACTATCTCTGAGAGCAAGAGGCGGGGAGAAGAATGCTATTTACTAGCCAGCTCAAAGCTGAGTTCTACTACGTACATTCTAGCTATTTATATGCTACAGCCCTTGAGCACGGACCATGACATACATATGCTACCCTCGTGTTGTGTAGAGCCCTTTACCCTATTCCATAGTCTGAACTAAAATATGACTGCGCTCCTCATGTTGTCCTGCAGGCATTATATTGTAACCCTTTACCCTGGCAGGTGCTGACGCGTCGTCATTATAGGGTTTCCTTCGAGTCATCGTCTCTTGTCAGTCGCGTCGCATTTGTATCACATGTCTTGTCAGGTGATTGTTGGATCACGTGTCTGTCGTCAAGATAACGATTGGCATTGAAATCATAACATTACCCCCCCTTTAGGGATTGTGTCCTTGCAATCATGTTCTTTTTCGCTGTCATCATCTTAGTCTTTCTGGCGCTCACCCTCTCTTACGATTGCCTTATTCCAACGCTTCTGCCATGCCTGCCATGCCACCTCAAGTCGATCTTCGACTTCTTTCGGGTCTGACATCCATCTGGTAAGGGTCTGCTTTTTCAGCTCCGCTTTCATTTGCTGACTTCGCGGGCAGACCCAGATTTCATTAGCTGTGTGGTCGAAGAGGACCTTCGGCGTTTGGGATTGATGGAGGTGGGTGCATACTATCTTTCTTGGCGGCATCCAGGGCGATAACTGACGTTGTCCTCATTCCAGGGATGGCGCCTCTGGATTCTTGTGATGAAATTTCGCGACCGTGTCTAGCGCATCTTCGATAACATTTTTTGCTGGTTCCCATATAGCATCCTCCATAGGGTAACCTTTCCAATGTATTCTGTACTGTAATTTTCCTCTATTCCATTGAGAATTGATTACAGTCTCTACTTCATACCGCTCCTCTCCCTCCATGATGATGGGGGGAGGTCATTTAAGAATCGTTACCGCTTTTTGTTGCGGGAACGCTGGTGCCATGTATGGTGTGAGTTCGGACTCATTTCAGATGGGGTGAATTTTCCAATGTTCCAGTAAATCAAGTTTGTACGCCGATTCTCCAATTCGTCGTTTGACTTTGAAAGGACCAAATCGCTTGTCATTTAATTTATCAGTCGGCTGGTCAGTGGTGATGTTGGTTCCTTCCAACCAGACCTGATCGCCCTCGTGGTATTCCCAAGCAGGTTTCTGTTTTCAGTCATGGGTCCATTTCATCGTCTCAGCGGCTTTTGTCAGAGAAGCCTCAGCCTCGGTTCGAATCTCTTTCATCATGTCTGCGAATTCCTCTGCAGTTTGCAACTTGACATCACACTTCGGGGGTTCCTTTCCAGTATGCAGGTGTCATCCGTAATTTAGATAGAATGGGGAGTATCCCATTGCAGAGTGAATCTGGTTGTTGTAAGAGAATTCGGCCATAGGTAGCCAGTCTGCCCAGTCTGTTTGCCGATGATTCACGAAGAGTTTCAGGTATTGCTCGAGTTCCTGGTTAACTCTTTCCGTCTGTCCATCAGTTTGTGGATGATACGGCGTCGAAGGGGCTCCTTTGATTCCCAAAAGTGCATAGAGATCCTTCATAAAGTTCGAAATGAACTGTGGTCCTCTGTTACTGATGACTTTCTTGGGAAGTCTATAATTCGAGAATACGGTGTCGCGTAGTTTACGAGTGACTCCTTCTGCCGTGATTTCCATGTTGACCGGTATGAATTTGGCTCCTTTGGTGAACCGATCTACCGTTACCATTATGCCGCCGAATCCCTGGAATATGGGAAGAGGTCCGATGAGATCTACCGAGATAATCTCCCATGGTTCCTTCGGTACTTCATTTGGGTGAAGCGGAGCATGCTTCCGATCTCTGATGATCTTCATTCGCTGGCATTTGTCACATCCTCTGACATATGCCTTGATATCATTCATCATTTTGGGCCACCAGAAGTTATGCGTGATCAGTTCATGCATCTTCGTCTGTCCTGAGTGTCCCAAGATTTGATCGGAATGATGGATTTCAATGATCCATTCCCTTATCTTTTGGCTTTTGGGGACGTAGTACCATTTTAACCATGTGACAATTTGGTCATTTTCCTCCCAGCCATGTTCGCCTGTGTCAAGACGCTTCTGAACTTCGGGTTCTCTTTGTTTCCAAGCCCATTTTATTTGGTTCAGCATATTTTGGAATTCTGGTATCAGCGTGACTTTTGCCATAAAAAGTCGGCGAAAATTTTCTGGCTTTAGGAGTACGACGTTCTTATTATCATTTTCCCCCTTCTCATGGTCCGGTCATCTCGACAGACTGTCTGCCTTCATCATTGATTTTCCGGGTTTGTGCTCTAGGATAAAGTCATAATCCTGAAGTTCTGAGATCCAACGAGCTTGTCGACGATTTAGCTTCGGAGGCTTTCGGAAGTATTCGAGATTTTTGTGATCTGTCCAAATCTCGAATTTTTGCTTAGCGCCACAGAGGTATTGATGCCATTCCTCAAGTCCTGTCATGATCACGAGCATCTCTTTATCGTAGATCTCGTAGTTTCATTCCGTCGGATTCAATGACTTTGACATGAATGCGACTGGTCTCCAGGTACCATTGGATTGTTCCTGTGAAAGGACGCCTCCTATTGCGTAATTCGAAGCATCGACTTCTATTCGGAACCTTCCATTGTCTCGAGGCATCGCAATGATCGGTGCCGAACAGATCCGATTCTTTAATCCATTGAATGCATCATTTTGGGCTTTTTCCCACGTTCAGTTGGCTTTTCCGGTTAATTCTGTCAAGGGTTTCGCAATCTTCATGAATCCTTCGATGAAACGCTGGTAGAAGTTACAGAAGCCTAGAAACTGTTGGACATCTCGTTTACATGTGGGTTTTGGCCAGTCTTTGACGCCTTCGACTTTGACGGGATCCATTTTGATGCCATTCTCCGAGACAATCATTCCGAGGTACTCTACTTCCAATTGATGAAATGAACATTTCTTGGGTTTCAGGTAAAGCTTGTTGTTCTTTAGCTTTTCCAGTACATGTCGGACAAGTTGTCTATGTTTGTCCAGATCTTTGTTGAAGATAAGGATATCGTCCATATAGATTATTACATGTCCCTGATTGATCTCGTCCTTGAAGATCGTGTTCATCATCATTTGGAAAGTAGCTGGTGAATTCGTCAGTCCGAAGAACATGACTAGGGGTTCGAACATTCCCCGGTTTGTCCAAAACGCGGCCTTCCATTCGTCGCCTTCTTTCATGCGGACATTATTATATCCCCATCGGATATCGAGCTTTGTAAAGAACTTTGCCCCTTTCAGTTTGTCGATCAGTTCCTGGATCAGGGGTAATGGGTATTTGTTCTTTATTGTTACGTCGTTCAATTTCCGATAATCCTGTACAGGTTGTAGGGATCCGTCCTTCTTTTTCACGAAGAAGAAAGGTGAGGCCATTGGCGACTTCGATGGTCTGATTTGTCCAGTGTTCAGGTTTTCGTCTAAGAATGCATCCAGCTGTTTCTGTTCATCCAGCGTCAGAGGGTAGACCTTGCAATCCTGGAGTTTGGCTCCTGGGATAAGTTCGATCACATGGTCCCAAGGTCGTCATGGTGGTAATTCGTCAAACGACTCTTTTCCGAACACTGAATCCTTGAAACAGTGGTATTCTTCCAGTACGATTTCTTCAAAGGTTTTCGCCTTTGCCGTCTTTGTCGTTGCTTCTGCCAGTTTGGAAGCCATCATCTGGAAAGCCCTTAGATGAAACTCTTGGTTTATGTCGATCATCAAGAGTTTTTCTCCATTTTCGAAATCAACCTCATTCGTCTTGGTAGAGGTGTCATCATCTTCGGGGTTTCCTATTCGGATAATTCATTGGCACTCTTCAGGGCATCAGTCGAACGTGATCTTTTCTGTTTTCCAATCGATTCGAGGGTTGTGATGTTTAACCCACTCGTAACCGATGAAAATCTGGCCCTTTCCAAGTTCAGTGACTGAGAAGACCATCCGCTTGACATGGTCCTGGATGCAGACTCTTAGTTCAACATATTCGTGTATATCGCCTGCTCTGTTACGGGTTCCATCTGCATTATGAACCGGGATAGGAATAGGATATCGTTTTGTGTTGATCTCTTTTTCCTTAACGAACTTCCAGTCTATACAGGATCCAGTGCATCCTGTATCGAGCAGCGCTTTCACGCTGTGTGTCTGTCCAGTATCCAAAGTCGTGATCGTCAGGGCTACATCCATCTGGTTTCCGTTTCCTCCTCTGACAAATTGTGGCTTTTGTCTGAGGTCGAATAGTGTATGGAGAGCATTGTGATCGTTCATTTGATTGATCTCATGGAGTCTTTCCAGAGAGATGTCCTTCTGTCGCGATTGGTCCGTCCATGCCTTAAGGATCGAGTATGCCTTAGACTCGTCCTGCCGATAAATCTGTTGTGCCACCCAGGGTAAGGTATATCCTTTTACGAGACCGAACTCTCGTGCACCTTCTCGTTCGAAATATTCTTTAAGGTCAGGAATGTCCCTTATATTAATATTCAACGATACATAGTCAGCCAGTGAAGCGGTGCTTCTTCCCAGCTCTACTGAAAATCCTGGTTCATTTCTTTGATGTGGGCGGCGGCAGGTTCGTCCTTAGCCTCCACATTCCTTGTCGTATATCTCGGCCGGATGTTCGTTGGGCAGTTTCATCCGAGATGTCCTTTCTCGCTGCACCAGAAGCAGCGTCCTTTGCGTTTCAACTGGTCAACATCCATGGCGTTAGGGTCGGGCCATCCTTGAGCATTACCAGTTACTGGTGCCAGAGTTTGCCCCTTAGGTGCCGTTGTCTCCTGTGCCGGTTTCTGTATTGGTTTGGGAGCGAATCGCTCCTTCACCCCAAATTCCTTTTGGGCCTGGTGATATTGTCGGTCCAATTCCATTGCGCATCTATACCACCAGTCGATGTCCTCCTTGTGGACACCTCCTAGTTTGATAATCCATTGTCCGAGTGCCTGGTCGAGTCCGTGTTTAAAGATGTCGATGAGTGTGATGTCATTGTATTCCATCAAGGGAGCCCAGCTCCGGAATTCAACAATATAATCCTCGACCAGTTGTCGGTGTTGCGACAGTCCTTTAATCCGAATGATCGCATTGTTCCAGGTTTCCGTGGTCATGAAGAATTCTCTGGCTTCTGCTTTGAACTCTTCCCAGTCTTTGAATGGTGGGAGGTGTCCAAGCGGGTTCGTCCTGACTTCGGGAGTGTTAGCCATTGCCGGCGTAACGACGCATCCATGTTCCCAGTCGTCGTAGGTGGAGTGATATCCAAACTTCTGCCTGCGACCGTTCAATTCCGTTTTGAACTCCAGCCACTCTTGTAGCTTAGAGTCCGCCCAGTTCTGTGCATGTTCAGCCTTGCCTCCCGTAATCCGTTGCAGTGTGTAGGTGATCATATCCCATTTGTTCGTGATCTCCTCTTTGTCGAAGTAGACTTCCATTCGTCGAAGCCAACTTCCGATCAAGCCGGGTTCCCCTTTATATGGATCCGGTGGTTCCGATTTCATTCTTTTGGGCTTCTTGCCCAAATCCAGTTCTTCTTTGATCACATTGACCAAAGTCCGAGTCGCGTTCTGTACCTGTTCTGCTTGTTGAGGGTTGTTCTGAAAGGTGCCCCAAGCTAAGGCAAGTGGGTGTGCGGCGAAGAGGGTAGTGAGGATGACTGTAATGAAGGCGAAGAGTGCAGGGATGAATTCCATTATAAATGTCATTCAGGTGTTTCTCTTTTCTTTTCGAGGGTAGAAGTAGAGTTCCAGGGGGTCTTCGTCCCAGATAAAGTTACCAGGAATGTGTCGTGGGGATAGGTCAGGGTAGTAGTTGGTCCAATATTCATATTTGACCTCGACTACTTGGTTTCGAAGGTGAAGGTTCTTTCAGATGAGGGTGTAACTGATATGGCTTCAGTAAAGGGGGTTGCGGCGGATTCGTGTGCAGAAGGAGGAAAGGTTGGTGACTGGGTAATTCCGTCCAATAGAATAGTCGATTAGTACCATGCAGGCGGTGCGCGACCGTCGACTCCTGCTTTGGTTTAGGTCCGGGAGAGGTGGAGGGTGCCTGTTAAACTGCGGAAGGGTCAGCTCAAATCCTCGTGGCTACAAGGATGCCCCAAACGGCAGTCAAGGAAGGTTTCGTCATCAGAAGTTCCAGCGGTCTGGCAACTCCTTTCTTGTTTCGGGTCAACACACATCCCCGACAATGACTTTCAAGGGTGTGTTTGAGGGGTCGGTTGAAGGGTGGGGACTATCCACATGTCCGAGTCCTCTGATCTCTCTTGCTTCGGTATGTCCCGGGTCAACAAACTACCTGGTCAGACATGCGGTAGGGCTCTCTGAAGATCACCCTAGCACAGCCTTTTGATGTTCGATTTGGACAGGGTTGGACTCAACGTTACCCTTAGTCCTCTCGCACTTCCAAATGCAATGAACAAGGACCATGGACAGAGATCAGAATATGGGTTGGCGCGGGGTAGGGAATAGGGATTGGTGTTTGAAAAGGTTAGTAATGGTTGATGAAAAAGGTATAACGATGCAGTGGGTTCCTTTGGTCGCACAGCACTCGGGGCCATCAGGCAACGAAGGAAGGGCAGCGGAGAGCTAAGAGCAGTGAGGTGCGCAATGAGTAGCTTGAAGCTTTTGCTATGCAAAACCAAATCTGCGTGCAGGTCACTCTAACTATCTCTGAGAGCAAGAGGCAGGGAGAAGAATGCTATTTACTAGCCAGCTCAAAGCTGAGTTCTACTACGTACATTCTAGCTATTTATATGCTACAGCCCTCAAGCACGGACCATGACATACATATGCTACCCTCGTATTGTGTAGAGCCCTTTACCCTATTCCGTAGTCTGAACTAAAATACGACTGCGCTCCTCATGTTGTCCTGCAGGCATTACATTGTAACCCTTTACCCTGGCAGGCGCTGACGCGTCATCGTTATAGGGTTTCCTTCGAGTCATTGTCTCTTGTCAGTTGTGTTGCATTTGTATCACGTGTCTTGTCAGGTGATTGTTGGATCACATGTCTGTCATCAAGATAATGATTGGCATTGAAATCGTAACACCGGGAGCATTCTGAAAAATCTGATGAATAACAAGACAGAAATATGTAAATCAAAAACAAACTGCAAAGTTCTGCCTTAATTCAGGTAGAAGATGGTGTACTCACTGCATAATCGATTCCCTTATCTTTGTCTGATGAGGAATGTCTGCATCATGCAGTGCTTCCCACAGAAGGAGGAGCAGCATCTGGAACTCTGGGCATTCAATGATGCTGATGGACTAAACGGGAATAACAGTCAGTGTCAGGCTGTCATGTACAAACTATGGGCCTACCTGATCATCGACGATGATGAATCTGACGAGATACTCATGAAACCTCTCGAGCATGAAAGGTAGTCTGTTGGCATCTAGTGCTGATAAGGCTGGAGCGTTCCTTGTATCGGCACTCTGAACTTTCCATCCCTTACTTGCGCAAATATTGAGGTACTCGTTCCGGTGCTTGCTGAACAAGTGGTCACGAAGGGGAGAGTTCAAAGTCGTGGAACTAAAGACCTTGTTGATTCCGTTCTTCCTACAATATGGCAAGCATTAGGGAGATGAATTCAGGGCTATTGAGATCGACTTACTTGCACAAAAGGCACACGGTGCCTATAGTCTTGTCCGATTTATCGAAGAAGTGTTGTATATCATAGGCGATATTTCGTCCTTTGGACTTCGCAGGGCCCGTGAAATTGACGACTGGAAGGGGTGAAGAGCCAGCTTTGGTTGCCAGACTCTCTGACAGTGGTGGCGCATTAGTAGAACCTTCATCATCACTGTACTGCTGGCCATCAACGCCTCCATAGTCGAACTCCTCACCAGAGGAAAGGTCGGGGGGAGATGCAGCTTGGCGTCTAGTGGGACGAGGCAGCAGAAGGGTCTGAGGCGGAAAGATCTCAGGCGGAATAGGACATGGAGTGGAATCTGCTGAGGAAATCGTAGAAGGCTGGAGAGAATGTGGAGCAGACTGCTGGGCTGCCAGACGAGTGGTGGGGTGAGTTGGCCATGAAGGGATAGCCTGCTGTCTCCTTGTCTTTATTCCAGCACCACCTTCAGTTTCCGGAGTGTAAGGTTCGGGTGTAGAATTGATGGGAACTGTTGGTGAAGCATCCGTCGATGGCTCTGTAGTCGCTTGGCATCATGGTTTGCGAGGCATTACTGACTGGGTGGAGATGGCACAAGTCTGAAACGCTCGCCTGGTCATATAAGGTGGAACATGCCACCTGATGATGCAGACGGGAGGGATTGAATGCGGTATGCATGCTACATCCTGCATGGCAAAGATAAGAGGCTCGATTACGTTTAGAGAGTATGCTGGCAAGGGACGTACTTGAATGTTCCCCTCCTCGAGGTCCTCCCTAAGCTGCATGTATAGTGGTGCTTTATCATCATGCATTCAGATTATCTGACCTACTTGGGTGTCATTGACCCATTTATCCTCCTCATTGTCCGTTAACTTCTCAGACAGTCACTTCATTTCATAACATTCAAGTTACTCAGGTACTATCTAATGTAAATCGATGCCTAACTACAATGGGATGGCAACTTGGTACACTATGAGGAGGGATGGTGGTGGTAGCGGATGAAGAGTGGAAGCATGCGAAAGCAGAGTTGGGCAGCATCATAGGGTAGTGGGAAGTTGAAACGTCGGGTATTGCCCGAGTTGGGAACTCGGTCCTGGGCAATACCCGATGTTTCAACTTCCCACTATCCTATGATGCTGCCCAACTCTGCTTTCACACGCTTCCACTCCTCATCCGCTACTACTACTATTCCCCTTCATGGTGTGGTCATCCACTTCCAGTAAGTCAACGTTCGTTCTAGTAGTCAGTAAATAGTTATTGCAATGAAAATGAGTGAGAAAAAAAATGAAAGGCAAAGAAGAACACGTGAAATCAGTCATTGCACGATGTATGTGTCATTCGCAATGATCATTGCCGTCATTTTACCCATTGGTTTCGTGCGGCAGGATGCTGATAATGATTCTTAGCCTCTACGCCACACTCAAAGTTGCTGCAATGCCCCGATACGTTTCAGATGCAGCTTTATGATTCTTCGACGTTGAGGCAGAGGTGGACGACCAAAATGACAGTGATGATGAGGAGGAGGACGATCTTGGTGAGCTGGACTGACTCTGTGAAATGACACAAGATAACTATTCTATCTCCAGACAACTTCATAGACGATATGATCCCTGATGTGCAAACTGGTCCCTCCACACGCTGGTTACTGGAGGACAATGAAAACGAGGACAGCTTTGAAAGCCTGCTGTCGCACATTGCACAGTATGCGCATCAACCTCGAAATATGTCTCTGTGTCCCCTGGACAAAGAAATCAGTGTGGGCGTTCCGTTGGAGGGCATATTGAAAGACGATGACTATCCATTATGGCATATTCCTTGCCACATAAGTGGACCTTAAGCATTTCGATGGCTACTAATGTTCTCTGTGTAGATTGGCATGGAGGATCAGGCATTGATGTCATTATTCCTGGTAGCCAAACCTGAGCATCAACTCTGTACTGCTTTCCATAGGGGTCTACCTCGCGGCTCCATCTATGTAGAAGCAATGATGAATCAAGCCCTCCGCCAGCTCCTCAAAATAATCCCAGGTATTTCTCATCGTACCCTGGAAATCAACGTAAAGCAGATCGACGTAAAGGATTGGCAGTGGACCTTGACAGTATTGGAGCCTGTGGATACTCCTACAGTCGGGTCATGGGTGAGGGTTCTCCGGAGCTGGTACAAGGGCGATGTAGGCTTAATCCGCAACTGTGCCGGCCCCTTCGTAGGTGTCTTGCTGATACCTCGCCTGACTTTCAATGATCCACCCCACCCGAAGAAGAGGAAACAATCAACTATTCCTCCCATCCCCAAGCTATTCGATCCCTCCACTCTCCCTGAATGCTTATGCCTTCAGCTCAGGCACATGGAGGAGGATCAAGTATTCCAGCTTTGTGGTATGAATTTGGAACACGGACTCCTGTTGAAGGACTTCGACTCTCATTCCGTGACTCGTGCTGACATTCACTTGTCCAGTGAGGTGTTTCTGACATACCATGTCAGCAGTCATCCGGTGGTCTAGACTGCCAAGTTCATATGTCCTGCAGAGTGGAAATTTGCAGAGCAGGAAATTGTCGATATCACATCCTCAGGCAAGTGAGGAACTATTCGCTCTCTTTCTGAGAATGGCATTGAAGTAGATTTGGAAAATGGGGAGGGCTTGGTCAACGTTCCCTGGCGTGATCTTCACAAAGCGATTGTGGCAGGAAATTTCATTGAAATGACGGGCGGACCACGTATAGGCCAAAAGGTGTGGGTCGTGGGCATGGTTGATACAACTGTGCACCTTCTTGAGCAGCCGGATGGCCTGGCACAATCCATGGGGAGCAACTTAGTTGTAAGGACGCCTGCGATATTTCTATCACTATTTCTGATATCTTTCCCAGTCGTATTCCATGCACATCAATTGCCTAAGGATTATTGAGCCAGAAAATCTGCTAAACCCGCCACCGCTGTGCGAAACGATGCAGGACTGAGAGTACATTCCATGGAGGGGACATGAGGTGTTGATAACGAAGCAGCACCACTCCATGAAGGGTGCTTGCGCTATGGTCCGGGATGTCATATGCGATGAATCTACTGCAAGCGGCATCAAATTAGTTGTCCAACTTCTGCGCTTCAATCCCGCCGCCCCATTTCAAAACTACACATTCGATTATGATGATGTGGTTGATCCACCGTAAGTTCTGGTTGCATTGGCATAAGTTCTTGCTGATTCGAATCTAACAGGTCCAGTCAAAAACTTTTCACCTGCCTTCCACATGGCAATCCTCGATTTAAGCCTCACAATCACCCCGAGGCATCAAGCTCTTCTCATTCACTGGCCCCACCCACACTTGGGATGACAGGTGGTCAAACACTGATGCCAAACTTTGGCTTGTCGAGCCCAGCCTGGAATCCCAGCGCGTGGATGCCCTATTCACCTCTCCCTGCACTGACTCCATGACAACCTGCTCCCAGCCTGCATCCCAGTTCCACAAGCCAACAATCTGAGGTGCAGCATTTTTTGCTCGATCCACGTCTTGTCGGTTGTATGGTACGGGTCAAGGTGAACGGCGGCGGATACAACAAGAAGCTGGCAATCTCGATTGTATCCAATGAAAACAGCAATGTCTCTCTGCGACACCAGCACTACAAAACGTCGGAAAATATCCCAATGCAATGGGTTACGGTTGAACCGGCTCATCCAACTTGCGACAATGGTCTTTTAGTGGTCGTGAGAGGTGAGCACCGAGGTAAATATGTGCATCGCATCCATCACCGGTATGATGATGACACGGCAATCATCCGGTGCGCCGTCATGAACCGAGACGAGAGCGGCGAGGACAGCCTGTCAGGAGAGATAGTCGAGTTGACTTCTGTGGACTTATGCCAGGGTTACGAGATGCCAGAGCAAAAAAAGATTAACAATGGACTTATGCAGGCAATGCGCACTGAAGCTCCAAAGTTACGTGCCAAATAATAGCTGTCAATACTACATCTAATTTCTAGGACTATGATACCATGACATTTAGTATTACCATAATTCTTGGAAGTATACACGTAATCTAATGTGCATTTTTACTTTTTCTTCTCTGGAATGCCCAGCTCCATCAGTTCAGTGGCTGTAGTTGACTCCAACCGACTTGGCAAATGAGCCGCAGCTGTTCAGTTCCCCTGAGCCGACGTTAGCGGTTATTGCTGATCTGGCTCGGCTTCGGCTTGGCCCCAACTCAGCTCCGGTTCTTAGTCGGTTCCGAGTTGGAGCCGTGGCAACACTATGGCTATAACCTTCTCCGGTTCCATTTCCACTTTCCCTTCTCCTACAACATACCCTAGTACTGGGACTTTTGATGATTCCCAGATACATTTTGGTCCTTTGATGAACAGGTCGTTCTTGTTCAGTATCTCCATGACTTCTACTGTGTTCTTTTGGAGTTCCTCTCGTGTTCGTCCGATGATTATGATGTTGTCCATATAGATTATGCATACTCTTCTTCGTATTTGGTCTTGGAAGAGGCTTGCCATCATTTGGCTGAAAGTGCCTGGTGCATTGCACTGTCCAAAGTATATGACTGTTGGTTCGAAGAGCCCTCTTGCCATTAGAAAGGCTGCTTTCCATTTGTCTCCCTTTCGGATGCGAATGTTGTTGTATCCCCAGATAATATCGATCTTGTTAAAGTACTTTCCTCCTTGTAGTACATTGAGGAGTTCACTGATGCGTGGTAGTGGGAACTTGTCCTTGACCGTATACTTGTTTATTTCTTGATAGTCTTGGATGAGCTGTTTGCTACTGTCCTTCTTATTGCGAAAGAAGCAGGGTGCTGCATAAGGTGATTTTGAGGGGCATATCTTCCCTGTTCTTAGTCCTTCTTCAATGAAAGTGTCTAGTTCTTCTAGTTCTCTCTGCGTCATTGGATAGACCTTGCTTGGTATCGTCTTGAGTGCATCTTTTGTCAAGTTTATTTCGTGGTCCCACTCCTTGTGGTCCAGTAGTCGATCGAAGTTCTTCTCCTTAAAGAGGTGTTTGAATCTTGTCAGATATGAAGGTATCTGAGTTCCCGTCCTGTCATTGGCTGTGGTCTTCGCTGGTTCAGCCACTTTCTGTATTTTGATCATCTGGTGGTTTATCTTGCATGTTTTGGGGCATCTGTTAAAGATAATCTCTCCTGTCCTCCATTTGATTGTTGGGTTGTGATAGACAAGCCAGTCATGTCCCAGTAGCATGTCAGTTTTTCCAATATCGAGTACAATGGTGTTACGGACCGTTCATTTTCTTTATCTTATCTTCCTTCCCTTATCTTCTCCCCTATCTCCCCCACTCCCATCATGCTGCGCAGCGCACAGTCATCGAGTCATCCCCTTCCCCTAGTCATGCTGCGCAGCACGCAGTCATCGAGTCATCCCTTTTCCCTAGTCACTCCGAGTCATCCTATTCCAACCTTACTCATCCGTAGTCCGCAGCATTGTGCAGCCCATGGTCCGTGCTCGGGTACTGTAGGATATATAAGGACTTCCGGATGTACCAGTAGCGCTAGGTTTAATATTCCATTTGCCATCGTCTTAAACCGCTCTCGCACTTAGTCTGCCCGAGTCCTTTAAGATTTGTCTAGCTTAACAAGATATTAAACCTCGTCGAGACTCGCCCAGACTTACACACACCACGTCGCACTTTATCAAAGACCTAATCAACATTCGACGATGAACGGTCGCCGACCCAGCGAGCACTAGCACGAGCGACAAGAACACCTGGTTCAGAGAAGTAGATCACACATTGCAGTCCACGCCATTCGCAGAGACAGTCCACGCCAACCGCAGAGACACTAGCAATTCGAACAATCGAGAAAGGGAGCATACGCCTACACCAAGTAGCGACGAAGAAGAAGAACAGGCACTTCTGAGAGAACTTGCCCTCACTACCGCAGACGAGCTTACTGAAAACTTCAGTAACGAGACAGCACAGCTCATCGCAGAACTCTTACTAGAAGGAGAATACGGGATAAGCCTAGAAGAGCTGTGGTCAGACCAGAATCTTCCGGCCAAAGAAGAGGACGAACCAATCCGCAAGAGAACTAGAGAAGAACGAACACAAGCCCAAAGCTTCAGACAACAGCAGATTGCAAATTACAATCGCCGAATACAAGAAGAGGACACACTAATACAGAAGGGACACAACGCACAGAGCGTACGCCAACGATACCAGAGCCAGGGCCACATAGGAACGAAATTACTGAACCCCTTCAAAAGACCGACCCGCCGAAGTACAGCATAAAGGAAATCGCACCATCGTGGCGAAAGTAAGCGACAGCGACTGGAACGAATACTATCGGTGGAGGGAGCGAAAGAGACTACCCAAGACAGACGGACCAACCGCCGCAGAGTGGAACGAATTTGAACAAGCCTGTAGAATCGCAGGAATCGACCTAGACTATTGGAAAGAGCAACGAGAAGAGCAAAGACAAAAGCAGATCCAAGAACAGCAAGCCCAAGCACAACAAGCTCAAGAACAGGAAAGCCAAGACCAAGACAGTGACGAAGAAATCCCGCAAACAATGGCGACAGAATACAAAGGGATTATCGCAGACCCAAAGTCCTTTACAGGAGACCGAACAGCTTTCGACATTTGGTGGAGAAAGATGAAGCTCTACATAACCGCACATGGAGACCTCACCGATACACAAAAGATCGGAGCGGTACTATCCAGAATGACCGACGGACTGGGAGCCCACTGGGCGTCGAAGAAAATCGACACTACAACCAACCAAAGCACATGGGCCGATTTCGTAACCGAAATACAGACACGATTCAGCAATGTCATGTCACTATCGCAAGCAGGAAGCAAATTATTCAACATCAGACAGGGAAACCGACCGATCGATGAATTCCTAGATGAATTCGTAGACCTCGCAGGAAAAGCAGGAATGACAGGAACAGCTCCGCGCTTCCTACTCGAGAAGAGCCTAAACAGGAGGACAGCAGAAGCCATACACTCGATCTCCGAACTCCCAACAGATGGAGACGAATATATCAAGACAGTTCGAGCAATTGGACGAAACATCAATGAACATAGGAACGTGATGAGAGGGGAATTTACAAACAACCAATGCAAGCCAGGAAACCCAAGCCGAGGAACAGGACAGGCCATGGAAGTCGACAAAGTACGAAGCAACAATTGCTTCAACTGTAACAAACCAGGACACCTTTCACGAAATTGCCCGGAACCGCGAAAAGGAGCAGCGAATGTCACATGCTATAATTGCGGCCTGAAAGGACACTATGCACGAAACTGCAGAAAGAAGAAGAAGGGAAAATCCCGAGTCAGAGAAGTGAAAGAAGAAGGAGAAGAAGATGAAGAAGACAAGGACGAAGAAAGCTCTGACAAAGAGGGTTTTGTCGAAGGGTCCGATTAAGAGGTGCTAAATCGCGACTCATACAGCTGAAACAGACTCGCTTCGATACAGGATGTAGATCATCCCATACTCTGAAATACACCATTCCTGCAAAGCGATCTGAAGCACCAAGGAAAACCATCCAAGGCAACAAACCACCCAGAAGAAAGGAACTCGCGGTACCAGCGAAGATACGAACACGAAAAGGGATAGCAACGATAACACCAGAAGTCGATAGCGGAGCAGACAGGACCTGCATCAACACCGCCATAGTAACGAAAACAGGATTGAAGACACGGCGAATCAAGAAGATTCCAATCATAAATGCAGACGGATCACCCAACCGCCAGAAAACAGCAGACCGAGTAGCGGAGGTCCACATCGACATCAAAGGACACAAAGAGCATATGGAAGCCATCGTACTCGACATTGGGAAAACCGACATGCTACTGGGACACGACTGGCTTGTCTATCACAACCCAACGATCAAATGGAGGACGGGAGAGATTGTCTTTAACAGATGCCCCAAGACATGCAAGATAAACCACCAGACAATCAAAATACAGAAAGTGGCTGAACCAGCGAAGACCACAGCCAATGACAGGACGGGAACTCAGATACCTTCATATCTGACGAGATTCAAACACCTCTTTAAGGAGAAGAACTTCGATCGACTGCCGGACCATAAGGAGTGGGACCACGAAATAAACTTAACAAAAGATGCACCGAAAACGATACCGAGCAAGGTCTACCCGATGACGCAGAAGGAGCTAGAAGAACTAGACGCCTTTGTCGAAGAAGGACTAAGAACAGGGAAGATACGCCCCTCAAAATCACCTTACGCAGCACCCTGTTTCTTTCATAACAAGAAGGATGGTAGCAAACGACTCATCCAAGACTATCGAGAGATAAACAAATATACGGTCAAGGACAAGTTCCCACTACCACGCATCAGCAAACTCCTTGACGTACTACAAGGAGCAAAGTACTTTAACAAGATCGACATTATCTGGGGATACAACAACGTTCGCATTCGAAAAGGAGATGAATGGAAAGCAGCCTTTCTAACAGCAAGAGGACTCTTCGAACCAACGGTCATGTACTTTGGACAGTGCAATGCACCAGGCACTTTCAGCCGAATGATGGCAAGCCTCTTCCAAGACCAAATACGAAGAAGAGTATGCATAATCTATATGGACGACATTATAATCATCGGACGAACACGAGAGGAACTTCAAAAGAACACAGTAGAAGTCATGGAGATACTGAACAAGAACGACCTATTCATCAAAGGACCGAAATGTGTCTGGGAATCATCAAAAGTCCCAGTACTAGGGTATATCATAGGAGAGGGGAAAGTGGAAATGGAACCGGAGAAGATTACAGCCGTACAATCCTGGCCGACGCCGAAAACAAAGAAAGAACTACAAAAGTTCTTAGGGTTCACAAACTTTTATCGACGGTTCATCAAAGGATATGCAAAAGTCGCTAAACCTTTAACGGAATTGATGGGAAACAAAACATTCCAGTGGACAGACAAGCAACAAAGCGCTTTCAAGGAGCTAATCCGATATATAACCTCGGCACCCATTCTAGCACTACCACAAACAGAGGGAAAATTCTGAGTTGAAACGGACGCCTCAGGATATGCCATCGGAGCGGTATTATCGCAGCAACAGAAAGGACTATAGCACCCAATTGCCTTCATATCAAGATGCATGACTCCAGCGGAACAGAACTACGAAATCTATGACAAAGAACTTCTTGCGATAATGGTGGCACTGAAGACATGGAGACAATACCTCCTAGAAGCTCGAGAGAAGTTCGAAATATTAACGGACCACAAGAACCTGTCGTACTTCCGAAAACCACAACGACTCAACTTGAGACAGACTGGCTGGTATTTGAAACTACAAGAGTATGACTACGAACTACGACACGTACCAGGAAAAGCGAATGGAAAAGCAGATGTCCTATCACGAATGGCGGGATATGAAGACAACCTAGCAGAAAAAGATGACATACAAATGATCAAAGAAGCCACATTCATCCGACACCTGGAAGAGAATAATGAATGAGATTTCGACTTTATGATGTTCGAGGACGAACACCCACCGAAAGGGGAAGCAGGAAATAACAAAACAATGCAGACAAGAGGAATCACGATGATCGAAACTCCAAGAATGGAACAAATTCGACAATGCACACGGAGAGAAACAATCGTAACAACAGGACTGAAAGAAAAACCACACTGGTTCACAGAAGAAAACCACATTGTATACGCAGGAGGGAAGATCTACGTCCCCCAGACAACAAACTGAAGGAAGACATCATGTTCGAACACCATGACACACCCATCGGAGGACACCCAGGACAATACCGCATGCACGAACTCATAAACCGCACCTATTGGTAGCCATCAATGCTAACAGACATCAAGAAGTATGTCAATGGATGCGAAACATGCCAGCGAAACAAAATCATCCGACAAAAGAAACACGCACCACTACACCTGCACGAGGTCCCGCAGCAACCATGGGAAGATATCGGAGTAGACCTTATAGGACCGCTACCCAGCTCGAATGGCTTTAACGCCATCGCCGCAGTCACAGACCGCCTGACCAAGATGATCCATCTAATTCCCACCAACACCGAACTCACAGCAGAAGGTCTCGCACGACTATACCGAGACAACGTGTGGAGACTCCATGGAATCCCACGAAAGATCATCAGTGACCGAGGACCCCAATTCACAGCATGATTCATGACAGCGCTTCTAAAACTGCTTGGAACAAAGCAAAACCTATCAACGGCCTATCACCCACAAACAGATGGACAGGCGGAGCGATCCCATCAGGAAACAGAAGTTTTCCTTAGAAACTTCACAAACAACCTGCAGAACGACTGGGCAGAATGGATAGCAATCGCAGAGTACCAATACAATGACAAGACACATCAGGGAACAAAGGAGACACCATTCTACCTCAACTATGGAATGCACCCCTGGAAGGGAGAACCACAGACAACGGAAGGGAATAACCCCGCGGCCAAGAACTTTGTCGAGAGAATGAACCAAATCCGGAAGGAAGCAAATGCCGCGCTGCAGTATGCGCAAACACGAGCCAAGGACAATTACGACGCAAGGCGAAAACCAGCCCGTGAATACAAGAAAGGGGACGGAGTGTGGCTTGAAGCCACCAATATTGCAGTCAATCAACCATCAAAGAAGTTATCGGCACTCCGATACAGACCGTTCAAGGTGATCGAAAAGAAAGGAGCCTCAGCATATCGCCTGGAACTCCCAGCATCATGGCAGCTGATACACCCCGTGTTCAATGAAGCGCTACTCACACCCTACAAAGGACCCCGTTTCAAGATACAAGAACGACCATCGCCGCCACCCCCTGAGATCATAAATGATGAAGAAGAGTACGAAATAGAAGAAATTCTAAAAAGAAGGAAACAAGGAAGAGGAACGCTATTCCTGGTCAAATGGAAAGGATACGGACATGAGGAAAACACATGGATCAAAGAGAAGGAACTGGAGAATGCGCAGCAAGCTCTAGACCGTTTCCTGAAGAAGACTACGGAGCAAGATAAAAGGACCACGAAAAGAGGGAAGAAGGTCAGAAAACGCACATCATAACCACCAATGCCCCCATCAGCATCGAAAGCAGCGACGACAGCCGCGCACCCACCCCCATCATGAACGACGCCGAGAATCTGGTGAAGATCCTCGACGCCAAAGACTACATGGACCCCCTCGCCATCACCCTCGGCGCATACCTGCGCTATGTCATGACCATCCGTATGCACCTTTGGAGCGGACGAACCCCCGACGGGACTGCCCCCACAACAGCGGAATGCATCGCGCTTCGCGAAGCAATGGAAACGCTTCGCACCGAAAACCGGCGACTCAAACTCCTCGCCACTACACTTCACCACATCCGCTCCTACAACGAGGAGCTCATTCACACGTGGGCCCCACGCGCGATGAGCACCTGGGAAAACAACGGGTGGGGATAGCTGGATTAAGGGTTTTCGTGAGGACGCGAATCTAAAGAGAGGGTGATGTTACGGACCGTTCATTTTCTTTATCTTATCTTCCTTCCCTTATCTTCTCCCCTATCTCCCCCACTCCCATCATGCTGCGCAGCGCACAGTCATCGAGTCATCCCCTTCCCCTAGTCATGCTGCGCAGCGCGCAGTCATCGAGTCATCCCTTTTCCCTAGTCACTCCGAGTCATCCTATTCCAACCTTACTCATCCGTAGTCTGCAGCATTGCGCAGCCCATGGTCCGTGCTCGAGTACTGTAAGATATATAAGGACTTCCAGATGTACCAGTAGCGCTAGGTTTAATATTCCATTTGCCATCGTCTTAAACCGCTCTCGCACTTAGTCTGCCCGAGTCCTTTAAGATTCGTCTAGCTTAACAAATGGCTTCCATATGCTCCTTGTGCCCTTTAATATTGATGTGGACTTCTGCTACTCGGTCTGCTGTTTTCTGGCGGTTGAGTGATCTGTCTGCATTTATGATTGGAATCTTCTTGATTCGCCATGTCTTCAATCCCATTTTTGTTACTATGGCAGTATTGATGCAGGTCCTGTTTGCTCCACTATCGACTTCTGGTGTTATCGTTGCTATCCCCTTTCATGTTCGTATTTTCACTGGTACTGTGAGTTCTTTTCTTCTGGGTGGTTTGTTGCCTCAGATGGTTTTTCTTGGTGCTTCCGGTCACTTTGCAGGAATGGTGTATTTCAGAGTATGGGATGATCTACATCCTGTATCGAAGCGAGTCTGTTTCAGCTGTATGGGTCGCAATTTAGCACCTCTTAATTGGACCCTTCGACAAAACCCTCTTTGTCAGAGCTTTCTTCGTCCTTGTCTTCTTCATTTTCTTCTCCTTCTTCTTTCACTTCTCTGACTTGGGATTTTCCCTTCTTCTTCTTCCTGCAGTTTCGTGCATAGTGTCCTTTCAAGCCGCAATTGTAACATGTGACATTTGCTGCTCCTTTTCGTGGCTCTGGGCAATTTCATGATAGATGTCCTGGTTTATTGCAGTTGAAGCAATTGTTGCTTCGCACTTTGTCGACTTCCATGGCCTGTCCTGTTCCTTGGCTTGGGTTTCCTGGCTTGCATTGGTTGTTTGCGAATTCTCCCCTCATTACGTTCCTATGTTCATCAATGTTGCATTCTATTGCTCGCACTGTCTTGATATATTCGTCTCCATCTATTGGAAGTTTGGAGATCGAATGTACAGCTTCTGCTGTTCTCCGGTTTAGGCTCTTCTTGAGTAGGAAATGAGGAGCTGTTCCCGTCATTCCTGCTTTTTCTGCGAGGTCTACAAATTCATTTAGGAATTTATCGATCGGTCGGTTTCCCTGTCTGATGTTGAATAATTTGCTTCCTGCTTGCGACGGTGACATGACATTGCTGAATCGTGTCTGTATTTTGGTTACAAAATTGGCCCATGTGCTTTGATTGGTTGTGGTGTCAATTTTCTTTGATGCCCAGTGGGCTCCTGGTCCGTCGGTCATTCTGGATAGCACTGCTCCGATCTTTTGTGTATCAGTGAGGTCTTCATGTGCAGTTATGTAGAGTTTCATCTTTCTCCACCAAATGTTGAAAGCTGTTTGGTCTCCTGTGAAGGACTTTGGGTCTGCGATAATTCCTTTATATTCTGTCGCCATTGTTTGCAGAATTTCTTCATCGCTGTCTTGGTCTTGGCTTTCCTATTCTTGAGCTTGTTGTACTTGGGCCTGCTGTTCTTGGATCTGCTTTTGTCTTTGTTCTTCTCATTGCTCTTTCCAATAGTCTAGGTCGATTCCTGTGATTCTACAGGCTTGTTCGAATTCGTTCTACTCTGCAGCGGTTGGTCCGTCTGTCTTGGGTAGTCTCTTTCTCTCCCTCCACTGATAGTATTCATTCCAGTCACTGTTGGTTACTTTCGCTACGATGGTGCAATTTTCTTTATGCTGTGCTTCGGCAGGTCAGTCTTCTGAGAGGTTTAACAATTTCGTTCCTATGTGTTCCTGGCTTTGGTATTATTCTTGTTGGTTCTGTCGTATGCTTTGTGCATCATGTCCCTTCTGTATTAGTGTATCCTCTTCTTGTACTCGGCGATTGTAGTTTGCAATCTGCTGTTGTCTGAAGCTTTGGGCTCGTGTTCGTTCTTCTCTTGTTCTCTTGTGGATTGGTTCGTTCTCTTCTTTGGCAGGAAGATTCTGGTCTGACTACAGCTCTTCTAGGCTTATTCCGTATTCTCCTTCTAGTAAGAGTTCTGCAATGAGCTGTGCTTGTTACGATTTCAATGCCAATCGTTATCTTGACGACAGACATGTGACCCAACAATTACTTGACAAGACACGTGATACAAATGCGATGCGACTGGCAAGATACGATGTGAAGATTCGAAGGAAAACCCTATAACAACGACGCGTCATCAGGGCAAAGGGTCATGACGAAATGCCTACAGGACAACATGAGGAGCGGAGTCGTATTTTAGCTCAAACGACGGAATAGGGTAAAGGGTTCTACATAACACGAAGATAGCATGTGTATGTCGTGGTCTGTGCTCAAGGATCATAGCATATAAATAGCTAGAATGTACATAGTAGAACTCAGCTTCGAGCTGGCTAGTAAATAGCATTCTTCTCCCTGCCTCTCACTTTCTGAGATAGTTAGAGTGACCTGCGCGCAGATTTGGTTTTGCATAGCAGTGCTGTTTCATTACTGAAGTTTTCAGTAGGCTCGTCTGCAGTAGTAAAGGCAAGTTCTCTCAGAAGTGCCTGTTCTTCTTCTTCATTGCTACTTGGTGTAGGCGTACGCTCCCTTTTTCGATTGTTCAAATTGCTAGTGTCTCTGCAGTTGGCATGGACTGTTTCTGCGAATAGCGTGGACTGCAATGTGTGATCTACTTCTCTAAACCAGGTGTTCTTGTCGCTCGTGTTAGTGCTCGCTAGGTCGGTGACTGTTCATCATCGAATGTTGATTAGGTCTTTGATAAAGTGCGACGTGGTGTGTGAGTCTGGATGAGTCTCGATGAAGTTTAATATCTTGTTAAGCTAGATGAATCTTAAAGGACTTGGGCAGACTAAGTGTGAGAGTGGTTTAAGACGATGGCAAAAGGAATATTAAACCTAGCGCTACTGGTACATCTGGAAGTCCTTATGTATACTACAGTACTCGAGCACGGACCATGGGCTGTGCAATGCTGCGGACTGCAGATGAGTAAGGCTGGGGTGGGATGACTCAGAGTGACTAGGAAAGTGAAGATGACTCAATGACTGCACGCTGCGCAGCATGATGGGGAAGGATGCACAGCATGATGGGAGTGGAGGAGATAAAGGAAAAGATAAGAGAAAGGAAGATAAGATAAAGAAAATGAATAGTCCATAACAAATAATATTACGAGTCCTTTCTTTAGAAAGGCTCGTTCTAATCATCTGCAATATGCGGGGAGGAACTCCAGCTTGTTTGTACACAGTTACGTTGCATTGTTTCGAGCATGGGATATAAACAGACCCTGCGTTATTGTTCGCTCTTTCGGGCCTTGTTTTGTTTTGGTTTATGTAGCTATGATTATGAAAAAGCGCCGGTGTCGGCCGGCGATACCTTGCATGCTGTCCAGCCAAACCAAGCGCGCAAGAACAAACACTGGAACAGGCCATCATCGACATTGCTCCACCACCGGTAGGTGGTGGCCTTACCTTGTTTAACCTGTATGTCACACCATCACGTGGACGTGGTCCAAATACTATACGGTTGCTGCGACCGTTTGATGAGACGAATCTGCAGGCAGCGCACGAGTTGAATTTACTGGCAGAGGACGAACGGTTAAAGGCACTCGACAAAAACACCAGAGAACGACTGGCCAACAATAGCCTATTCTAAATATTTATTTTGTATCACGGACGTGGTGTTGGAAGTGAGAAAGGCAGTGGAAAGGCAGGAAGGGAGGAACTGGTCGCTGATTGGCTGCTGTTTGTTTGTTCTGGCAGATTGTTTGTCATGTACAGGTAGATACCTTGCATAAGCATGCAAGGTAATCTAATCCTTTTTTGCCTTGTGCCCTACCCCTTCCGTGAACTTGTACGATATTCCGCGTTGCTATTCACCGACATATTCTGTGTTTACTGTCCACGCTTGTACGTCTTTATTTCTGGTGAGGCTATTGTTATTGTCCATACTGATTGTTGCTTTTTCAGATGCTCTTCCGTGCCTTACTCTATGTGTAATTTTTTTTTTTTTTTTTTTTTATCAAATTTACTAACTCGCGTATCCCTCCTTCTTGTTAGTGTTTCCTACGGAGTAGCTATTTTGAACTCCTTCCTAGCTCCAGTCGGTCTGTCTCTCTCGGACTTCGAGCCCATTGCGCTGTACGTCTTCATTTACTTACTCTCTTTAAAAACATCGCCTATCTCTGTCTTGCCCAGTGCCTCTCATACCAAAACTTTACTCCGAGTGGTCTCTATATGCGTTTTTTTGCTCTGTCTACCTGCCAAGCTTGCTATCAGGACTGATTTTCTCATGTCCTTGTGTGTGCCTTTGTTTTTCCTATTGATTCACTCGTTGTTGACTACCTGCTTCGTTGCAAGTGACTTTTCTTCGCACATCCGCGCATCTGCATCTATGGCTTATGCCGATGCCTATCAATCTGTGTGCCTGCCAGGCACATGTATCCATACTTGTATCCAACTCTTAATATTGTCCTTGGTCTTGAGTGCCGCCTCTGCTTTTGCTATACTCATTTATACCCGTTTTCTTTATTCACCGTTGAACCATGTTCAGCCAGTGTCCGCTTTGCTATGTCCTGTCGTCGGTGGAGGACATCCTTTCAAATCTGTCTCTTATCGTACATTAAAACTGTACATACGCCATCAACTGTCTGGTTCCAATGTCGTATCCGAAACCCTGTTCAAGTTTGTCGATCAAGTCAAAGATGATGACGCAGACACTCTTTTCCCCCTTGATGCTGGTTATGTACATTCCAAGATGCCTTTATCCTTTCTTCTGTCTGTGATACCTGTCAAGCGGTACACCCCTGTTGCCCGTGCACACGGCGTCACCATTAGCAGTCGTGCCAAATTCGAAAGAGCAATCACTATTGCTCAATCCCATAGCTGCATTCACTGCTCTCTCACATCTGTATTTCTTGTTTCAGAATGCACTTCTTCTCCAGCACTCACGCCATCTCATCCTGCTACTAGTGACCCCTCGAAATGCTCGCGTTCTTCTCCTTTTACATCTTCAGAAAAAACTGACGTTGCCAACTCTGTTGAACAAGTATGTGCATCATCATCTGCGGCTTACGACAGTGGTCAACTTGATCCTGCTGATCGTGAAAGCATCCTCGCTGATTGTATTATATCTGAAACTCTCAGACACATTCAAAGTTATGACTCATGCACTACGTTAATTGATCCGTCTTTTAATTCGTTAGCCGCTCAATCCGAACTCACCGCTTGTGTCAGACGTCTCGCCTCTCTCTCTACCATCGAGCTTGAGAACTCCCTCGCCCTTTCGAATTCCCAACATGAGCATACACAAGATTTGTCCTCAGATGTTGAAGACACGTCCATCATCGACCTATCCTTGACCTGTGTACAAGACTGTGGGATTTCAATGGATAGGCAGTCTTTAACCCAGTTCTGGCGACGAATTTATCATCACAGGAAATACAAGATTAAGAAAGAATCACATCTTTTTCCACCGCCTCCTATGTCTGATGAACACGTCGCAGATGTTATTCGCAAGTTTTGTTCCAAATTGGATCCCAGTGTATTCGAGGAAGAAGGTTGCGCCGTTTGCGGACTCCTCACTCCCTGTAAGGATTTGTCTCCGTTGAAAACCGTTAAGGGCTTGTTGACTGTACTCGAGGTACCTGGCATTACCAGACTGGAGCGCAAACATCCTAGTGAATCTGAATGTGAACTCAACGGTCCCATCATCGACCATAAGTGCAGTAAGGTCTGTTCTAAATGCCGTGCTTATTTGTATAAGGGTGAGATTCCTCCCCACAGTTTGGCCACCGGCTTGTGGTTGGGTGATGTGCCAGAAGAGCTCTATTCTTTGAATTATGTAGAGAGGTTGTTGGTTGCTCGTATTCGACATAATGCATGTTTCGTTCATGTGTCTTCTGGTTTGCAAAAACTCGTGGCTCATGTAGTTGCTTTCGAATCGCCTACTTGTGAGATACACGCTGCTCTGCCGCCTCCCCTAGAGAATATGCAAGATGTTCTGGCTGTCATGTATACAGGCCCTTCTAAGCCCACTGCTTCGGAATATCAGCACACTCCATTATTGGTACGCCGTTTCTACGTCGGTCGAGCACTTGAATGGCTTAAGCTTAATCATTCTGATTACAAGGACCTGAAAATATCTTACGAAAATCTAAGCCGCTATCCTGAGGATCGTCCTCCCGTTGTTGTTACTTATAAAGAGATGCTAACTAACAAGAATCCTGTTGCATCAAGTGTTCATGACATGAGTGCTGAAGAAGGCGTTGATGATGGCGAATGCCCTTTCATCATACATGGTCTTACCGCTGACAGCATGGATGCGTTGAGTACAGAAGAACTTAAAGGCATCGCATTGCAACATTTCAATAGCAATTAAAGGGTCTTGGCCATTACACCCGGTTCTGTCCCCCAGCCTTCTTTTGGAAACACCGCACTGTATCCTCAGATGTTTCCCTGGCTATTTCCTTATGGGTACGGTGGAATTGGTTGCACGTCAATGTCAGTCCCTGCCCATGTGCGACATCTACTTATGTATCACAACAAGCGTTTTCAATTGGATGCATCATTCCCTATGGTCGCGTTCAGCCATTCTCAAGTTAAAAAGGCCACCACTGGTGGGTTTCTCCTCGTCGATAAGCCCCGCTTCGCTGACATATCTTCACGGCTCCTGTCCCTTGATAAACGTGTTCTTCACGATTTGGCCTCGCGCATGGCAAAAGGTGAATATGTTTCCCCCGTAACAGATGCAGAGAAACAGGCCTTTCATGTTATTCAGGACCTAGATCAGATGGCGTCGCATGTTCCTGGCTCTACTACCATCAAAAAATGGCAACGCAATGAACTCTGGTCTCTAATCTCTTACAAAAGTTCCCCAAACTGGTTTGTTACTCTTTCTCCCGCTGACAATTATCACCCATTGTGCTTGTACTTTGCCGACACTGACATTTCCTTCTCGCCAGACCTGCGAGCTGCTGATGAACGGTTTCGTCTGATTTCACGTAATCCCGTGGCGTGTGCCCGTTTTTTTGACTTTATGGTATGCTCAACTCTCAAGTATGTGTTCGGTATTGATGCTGATTTAATGGGACTATACGGCACACCGTCCGCAATATACGGCATCGTCGAACAACAGGGTCGACTTACCCTACATCTCCACTTGCTCCTCTGGATATGCCATTCTCTGTTATTTCAAGAGATTCGTGATAGAATCATGGACCCCAATGGTGAATTCTCCAAGCGTATCATTGCATATTTGGAAAGTTGTTGTCGTGGTGAATTTTTAACGGGGACACAGCAGGAGGTTTTGGAGCGCATGTCCGCTGAATCTCAGATGCCTTCCTATCGTGACCCCTCGCAATCTCTGCCTGAGAAACCGCCAATGCCTTGCTCGCATACAGATCCTTCATCGTGCGCCTGTCCGGATGCTGTTCCCTATACGTCCTGGTGGTCACGTTTTCATTCAACAGTCGATGCGATTGTTGCGGCCACCGCTATTCATACGTGCTCCACTAACCTCACTCGTGAAGGAGTTCAAAACAAGGCGAAGTCGTGGGTCGGTTGTCTTAACAATAAATGGGGCCATTGCCGAGCGCGTTTTCCTCGACCAATCGTTCCGGTTTCTGTTGTCGATAAACTGACTGGTTATATCACTTTACAAAAGAACGAGGCGTGGATCAACACGTTTACACCTGCCTTAACTTATCTTGTTCGATGCAACACAGACGTAACCAGTTTGCAATCTGGAACGGGTATGAAAGGTGTTGTCGCCTATGTTACCAACTATATCTCGAAATTTCCTCTTAAAACGTATACCATTTTCGACACTATACGCAGTACGCTGATAAAAAATGCAGAATCTATTGATCCTGTAGATGCATCCTCACCTGAAATGCGAGATCGAGCAAGAAAGTTAGTAACTCAGATCGTAAACACTCTGACTATGAAAATGGAGATTGGGTCTCCGATGGCGTCTTTATATCTGCTAGGCAATCCGGACCATTATATGGATCATCAGTTTAAAGTTTGCTTTTGGCAGTCATTCGTATCCAACGTAAAATTGTCATGGGATTCACAAGTTAGCGACAAGAACACTCGCCATAAATTAGTGATTGTTAGAAAGAAAAATCGCGTAGTGGGCCTGTCACCTGTGGTTGACTATGTTCAACATCCGCCTATCCTCGAAAACATGAGCAGTTATGATTGGATCAGGCGATGTAAAAGACAAACCTTATCCAAGCGGTTTAAATTGCGCAACTCATCGGCTGATGAGGATCTTAACACTGCGGCCTCGACGAAAAAGCTACTGCATGTTTCCGGTATATTACCTTTTCATCCTTCACATCCTCTGTATTCATCTCATGGTGTTCATTGCATTGCTGAAAATGATAAGGTTGTCCCTAATTTCGTCGGCGCCCCCCTTCCACGCAGGGATACAGGCGATCGAGAATATTACTGTATGACGATGCTAACTTTGTTCAAACCATGGAGGGACGGTCTGCAGCTCAAATCCAAAACACAATCGTGGGATGAGGCTCTTCATAGTCATGACTTTAGTGCTCGCGAACTACAGTTTATGGACAATTTCCAGTTGCGGTATGAGTGTTTAGATGCAAGAGACGATTATAGATCCCAACTAAAAAAAGGCCATGTTGACAGTGGTGTGCCTTCTGCTCTTGCAGATGAAGACACGTTGAACTTGCTTCAGTCACAAGAAGGCGATCCGACCTTTAACTTTCCTGATTATATTGATGAGTCTGAGGATAAATTGTCAACTAAAGCACGCAAGCGAATAGAGAGCGTCAATGAGATGCGGAACATCCTGAACAATTTGGGTTGGCTTGAAGAGCGCCCTGATCTTACTTTGACATCCCACTTGCATAGTGTGGAAGATATTGCGAGTGACAACTCATCCTCTGAATGGAAAAGTATCGTTAACACTGCACGTCTACAAATACTGGACGCTCGCAGGCGAGATGCCCTTCTTTCTATCTCTTCTGCGAGTATGACTGCGACAGCATTGTCCGGGTTGGAACCTCACATCGAGGTGGTCACCAAAGCCCATTTGCAGAAAAGTTTGCATAGCCCCATTCACCTTCAGCTGATTGAACGCATTGCCGCTGAATTTTCTTTAAATTCCGAACAGGATCATGTGTTTAGAGTTATCGCCAACCATGCAAGCTCGCCTTATTCGGATCAACTTCGTATGTACCTCGGAGGTATGGGCGGCACTGGTAAAACTCGAGTATTGACTGCCGTAGTCAAATTTTTCGAGCTTCGTCATGAATCACACCGCATCGTTATAGTTGCGCCTACCGGAACTGCAGCTGCGCTGCTTGGCGGTTCGACTTATCATTACATGTTCAGCATTGATGACTTTAACGGCCAGAATCCTTCAGCCAAGGTGGTTTCTCGAATTAAAAGCAGACTTGCTGGTATCGATTATGTGTTCATGGATGAGGTTTCCATGCTTTCTTGCCGTGATATGTACACAATTGGCGCACGCTTGTCTCTGGTAAGGAATAACGCTTCAGAACCTTTTGGTGGTATGAACATGGTATTTGCAGGCGATTTCGCTCAGCTGCCTCCTGCAATAGGCGGTGAAGGCAGGTCTCTATACACACAAAGCACGATTAAAAACCCTGTCAAACTGGATGCTTTGTTAAATGCCCTTGGAAAAGCATTGTGGCTTCAGATTACAACGGTCATTATTCTTCATGTAAATATGCGACAGTCTGGCGCCACCCAATATGACATCAAGCTGCGGGATGCTCTCAATAACATGAGATATAAATCCTGTACTCCCGCAGACATTGCGTTTTTGAGGACTTTGGTCTCCAGCCCGAATCCCAATAGACAATCAATAACCGCTGCAGAGTTTCGATCATCTTCTATTATAATGGCGCATAATATCCATAAGGATGAAATAAATCGTCTGGGCTGCCTGCGTTTCGCTGTGGAAACCGGCCAAAAACTTGAGGTATTTTTCAGTGATGATGCTATCTCTGTGCCTGACGATTCCCCTCTTGCAGTCGTAAATAAAAAGCGACCTAATAATAAGAGAACGGCTTTGACTGATGACGTCCAGCGTTTTCTTTGGACCCAATATCCTTCTTCGAACAAATCGCAATGCCCTGCTTGTTTGACACTATGCATAGGCATGCCCGTTCTAATCAGATCGAACATAGCGATGGAATTGTGTATCATGAAAGGTCAAGAAGGCACCGTGTATGGTTGGAATGATTCCACCGGTATAAAAGGACAGAGGACGTTGGAAACTCTTTTCATTAAACTGACGGCTCCGCCGAAAACAGTTCAGCTACCAAATCTACCGTCGAATGTTGTTCCGATCGTACCGGTGACGTTGGCTATCAAAGAGGAATTGCCCGATGGAAGTGTACTTTCGTTATCCCGAAAACAAGTTCCCATTTTACCTAATTTTGCTATGACCGATTATTCTTCCCAAGGAAAAACCCGCATCCACAACGTCGTCGATTTAAATAACAGCCGCTCACACCAAGCTATGTATGTTGCTTTGTCGCGTAGCTCTTCAGCCAAAGGTACGCTGATTTTGCAAGGTTTTGATCTGTCTAAAGTAACCGGTGGTGCTACAGGTGCTCTGCGTCAAGAGTTCCGTGATCTTGAACTTCTTGACGAGATTACATGCCTTCATTATGAGAGTAAGCTCTCTCCAGATGTTTATGGAGATAATCGATATACGCTCATCGAACGCTTCAGAAATATCCAAGGCGCTTCTTATGTGCCTTCCCGACTACACCACTCCCTGAAATGGGGCAAGAATAATCCATACGAAATGCCCGATGTCAATAGCGACTGGAAATCTTTACAGGAATTCATGGACAATCCTGTCCGATCTGGAAACAAAATCAGTAAATCTGAAGCAGCACCCAAAATCCATCAGCCTGTATCTGCGCATACGAAACGTAAAGCTCATACTCTGCCCGTGCAGGATGTTCAGCCTCTCAAGCGAACAAAAAAGGATGATTCGAGTAATGGTGCGTCGGCGTTGTCTTCTGGATCGATTGCACAGGTTCGTCCTACTGGTCCCCGTTGGTTGGCTAACAGTTGTGCCTACGATTCTGTTGTTTCCATTTTGCATGCCATTTGGTGCGCCGATCCTGTACACTGGTCATCCGCATTTTCTGACATTAATATGTCGTATCTCGGTATGGTAACTAGCGCCTTCAATCTTGAGGGCGTCAATTTTGCCAGAGACAAGCTGCGCTCTAAGCTATGCGACGATTTCCCTGAACGTCATATTTTCGGTTTGTACGCCGCTATTGATCATGTCCTTGATCCGATTTTGCAGTGCGATGATGCTGAGCCTATAGCTTCCAGCCAGCTGACTTGCAACAACCAGCATCAGTTGGGGGCGGCGAATGAAATCACCTCATTGTGGATGTCTTTGCGTTTCAGGGACCATGAAGGCAGTCTACAGAGCTATTTGAACACTCTCTCGTCCCAGCCTCCCGGTCCTAGAAACCACTCTTGTAGCGCATGCGGCAATGCTGTTTATCGCATATTCCGCATCGACAAGGCTGCGCCTCTGTTATGCTTTGATTGGGATCCCTCATTGAATATCAGCATCAATCGTGTGCTGTCTATTACCGCAGATTCATACACTGATTGTGTGTATCATTTGGCAGGCATTATATATTACGGCGACAGTCACTTCGTATCTCGCGTTTTTCTTAAAAACGGTTCAGTCTGGATGTATGATGGTTTAATAGGCGAGACCATGATGAATGAACCCGACATTCTGCAGTTGAACTATTGCAGCGGAAGATCGGCCACAGCTATATTCTATGTTAGAGATTAGCACCGCTGCATCACGATACTCAAATAGCGAACATGGGTATGTCGCTTGTCCTACAGCGGTCACTTTGTCATTCTTCTTGATTTGTCTTTATATTATAATTTCTGAAGCTATTCGATTTTTCGCAAGAGCACTCGACACTCCTGGCGCTGTGGCGAATTGGGCAGACATGGTCGACTGTTACAACAGCATAATCTATCGACTAAGGGGTAATTCAAACTGCATTCGTCAATCTCATTCCACGCTGAGATAGTGGAAGACATGTATTTGTATGCCTGTAAATGACAAGTGTCGTTAAATGTGCTCTTCAATCACATTGATAATACTTACGGGCCGGATTCCCCATAATGTTCAGGGTCATAACTTCATTTCTGCTCTGATATGCGTTCCATATCGCTTCAGCCTGCACCTGCTCAGACCCTCCTCGCAAGAACAATGCATGGGGAATGCCGGCGCACAGGAATCATGCTGATGATCTAGAAACAAAAAGAAAATAAAACGTAAAAAACAGTGAATACCTCTCGGAAACAACGACATCGACTGACAATCCATAGACAATACCGATGTTGAGACCACATATGACAGTGTACCATGTCGCTTCGGGGTCTCTGACTGCTTTCGCTGTGGCCGGTGCATCTGATCGCATCGCTCATATTAGTATTTTTTTCGTCGCAAAGAAGCGTATTGCATACTTTCTGGGGTCGTGTTCTCGCAGCCTTGATCGTCGTTTGACGCGTTGTCCTTCAGAATGGAGCCGTTATCTGTAGGGATCGGGCTGGTGGTAGTGGAGGTCGGCATGATGAACACCTGGCTGCTGCCTTCCATCAGCCATCCTTTTATATGCTTATGCAGGTACATGCCAGTAAAATTTTCGAATATTCGTCAGCAATTAAACAAAAAAAAAAAAGGTAAAAGGTAAACACCTTCTTTTGCGGTGCCTTTCTTCTTACGGCGATCATCTTCTTTTTTTCCCTTTGCATAATGGAGTCATTCGAATGTTCCTTCTGCTGCGTCGTGCATTGGTGTACGCGCAATAGAATCGATGTCCTGGTCATTGAACCGTATCGCATATTCGCCTCCATGTCAGATGTTTCGCATTTGTATTCACACCGCGTATAGCTGCGATGCATTCATCTGTTTCCTTGCTTCATTAGCGCCTGTTGTCGCACTTTAACTGAGGCCACGTCTGCCGTGACCCGTTGGACGCCGTTCACCATTCGCCACATTGTGTATTTCGAATTCGCCTCATCCTAAATATGCTTGACATTGAGATGCAACGCAATACACAAACTCTACGGAGGTTTGATCACTCGTGACATAATTCTTGCTGTGTACACATCCCTTTCAAACCCTTGACACGTTAGGATCTAGTAAAAGCACTGAGTGCAGTTAATGTTTCTTAATACTTTATTACAATGCATATGGTCGTTACCTTCACATATATTGAAACATGTTCATGCCGTTTGCCCATTTTTCGCTTTTCTGTTGGCAGTAGACTGTATATTCAGTCTCCGACGTGTTCTTGATCGAAGCCTCCGTGCGGAAATCGCTGTCAATGTATCTGAATAGAGATCCTGGGCAGAACTGCGTAATTGAAGCGCGTGTCTCTCCCTCCTGAATCGGAGAGTTTCCATGTGTGACTATTGCCGACGGGATAAAGATTGTGGAGCCTGGGGGGAACTCTATAATGGTTTGCAGGTGGGGAAACACAATGTGGCCGCCTTTCTTCGGATCGAATTGTCCCAACGCTGTGATAGAACACCACCCAAATGCCAAGTTCATGCAGTCACGGTGGGGTTTGCAAACGACGTTAGAACCGAAATTAAACACCGTACATGGCCAGGCACTGCCGGCAAACGCTGGTTTGAGATTTTTGTCATGATTCCACAACTTGTTGAGATTTCGAGTGTAATAGTCGTATAGACGCGGCGCATGGCGCTGAAATTGAGCTGTAATCATCATATTGGCTTCAGCGATATGGAGACATTTGAAAGTGAGCATCTTAACCGTTGTGGAAATCGATGATTCTCAAAATGCTAGGGTGGTTTCTCAACATTGCCAGATATTCATCGAGTCCTTTGTTTTGTATGTTGATTGGCTGTAATGTTCCTATTCCGTGCGTGACGCCTACGTTGACGGCAGGAAATGAACCCCGACAGTGGCCCAGATGAGCGTTTGTAAACATCAGGCCCTCTGCTTGAAGGAGATCAAACGTTATGTCGCAGCTCTCGTCATAATCCGGATCTGGTGATTTTCCAACCAACATGCCGAAAATGACGTCCTGTCGATCCACAAGCGGTATGCACGTCCGACCATCCCATGGCGAGTATTTCCATCCGCAGTTCAGCCACAGCCTCAATATGGTCGCTGCATCTCGGTTTGACCATGAATCGGTTTCACTGTCGTGTTCTTCAAGTTCATCAATGCCGCTGCCGTTGGCCGTGTATCCGCAAGTTTTGTTCATCACGCGAACCACATTGAACGGTATTTGTATGGCCTGCTTGCGATTTCCGCCCATTAGTTTGCCCACAGCAACAGCCTGTTGCGTGGATATGAACTCGCCTGGCCACGATATAGAGACTGTTTTGTGCAGACGCACCTTAATAATGTCATCTCCACGTCTTCAAGATCTGCCGCCGACGTTCGCGATGGCCGTTGAGGCTATGGTCTCTTGTTGTGGGATGTTTCTAAATCGGGTATTCTATTATAACCGGACTTCGAGCTACGCTAGTTGCATCATTCTTTGGTATTTTGTCGCTTCAACCCACTCGGTATATAGCCGTTATCAATCTTTGTATTTCGATAGTGAAATAGATGCAACATTCAATGCAATACATCGCAAGCAAAAAAGATGGGAGCCAATAACAATAGTTTACTACCTTAGACGCACCGCCACATACGACGCTATTTCGAGGTAACAGCATGTCTGCTGCTGCTGGTGATCAGTGGCTGCTCGTGGCCTTTCCCTCCTCCCATTGTTTTAGCGCCTTGATCGTATGTGCGTTAGCAATCTTCTCAAGTAATCTAAGCGAAATGAGATGTTGGCAATGGCATTATTGCTCAAGGAAACTGACTCGATGGCCGTGTCGATAGCATCTTCTACATCCCAGGTCGTTGCAGGGAGTATTGGACCCTCGGAGTCCATCTTGCTCGTTAATAGCATGTTGCCGCCTTGAAATATATGTTCCGCCTGCTCATCACGGTACCCGAGTAGCAAATTGTTGGTTTTGTCAACCGCCTATTAAATATGAGGACAGGGTGTGAGCGATTAGTCCACATGTTACCGATACAAAACAGAAAATGAACAAAAAATCACACATCAAAAGAATGATAGCAGTAGAACTTGGGCATTTCAATCGCGTGTACGCATTCGGTTTCATCGTCATAGCCGGGGTTGCCTCGAGAACATGGGTGGACCCAAATGGTATAGTCGACGTAGTCCATAAACGCTGATCCGCCTGGACCGATGGCTGTCAGTACAGGAACGATAACCGGTCCTGGTGCATTACATGCCAACAGTATGCCGTTGACCAAGTTTTGCCATGGCTTGCTATCGCATGAGCATATCATGCGGAGTCGTGGTGCACGATGCAACTTACAAACTCCGCATACATGTCCTTGATTTTTAGTATACGTCTCTCAATTTCTTGCGCGGTTTCTGGAGTCGTATCGGTAGCCATGATAAGAAAGAGGAAGAGCTCTGTTACGGCAGAAGGTGCCCTCAACCTTTATGTAATAAATAAGAAGCCCTACATGTACGGCACGACCTTGTGACCTGATAACGACTCGTGCTGCTTGATGCTATAGCCATAAATAAAATCAGCACCGACGAGGTCGCAACCCGAATGTGATTGCATGGCTTAGTCAGTAGGCCACTTCTCAGAGGTAATACGCTAGTTTGTACGGGTAATTGACTGAATAGGTTGTACCTATAGTAGGTGGGTATGTCGGACCCATAGCTCATTCGTGGGTATTGCACGTTCCCAGCGATTGGTGAGTTTATTGTGGTGCATAGCTTAATTGGCATCGTTGCTTCCATGCCCGCTTAAAAACCCCTGTGCTTTTTAGATCTTTTGCACCAGTTCTATCTCACTCTACCTCCCGTTGCGATGTCCACAGTGCCGGTGACCCTTAGGGCTATTCAGCGACGCAGCCAGGAGGTAGTAACCTACTACGAGGTGAGATCTATTATATCCTTATAAATCACAGATCACAGTTTCTGACTCGATTGCGTCCTCGTTGCGTCGACTTCAGGAAAATACCACACCGTGCACCTTGCTTTCAGGCATTCTATTTGCTTGCAAAGCGGCCATGCTGGTGCTCATTCCCGTCCCCGTCACGCTGAGCGGCTCTCCTGCCTATGGTTTTATCGAGGACGTGAACTCAAAGGCTTGGATACAACCCTGCCCTTGGGAAAACGTGCCCGACTATAGGGAGACGAAGTCATGCAGGCATAGTATCGAAATATATGAACCAGGGACTGACGAAGGCTACTGCGCCCATCATTCATGGGATGTTCGTTCGTTCCATGTCTCGACCTATTATCTGCATTCATGTAAATATGCAGGCTGACAGGACCAACAATTTGCTACTGAGCCTCCGTGGCAACACTCTAGCGCGATGTATTCAAGGCGGTAACCTGCTCATGATGAAGATGGCGACTCCGTATGACACTATCACCAATGCAACATCCGACGATTTTCCATCCGCAAACTGTACTGCTATCGAGTAATATTTGGTTCACCTTTCTGCCCGTTAACGGTCTCATTTTTTTTTTTTTTTTTTTTTTTCCAGCTTACTGGAGAGGATTAACAATGGCTACATGAGCAAGCTCGCGGAAATTAGCGATGCGGAGAAGGAGAGTGATTGGCGGTGGCATAATGGCACAGCATAGTATATGTTGCGGATAATGTGAAATGGCCTGTTCCCGAATTCAGCCCAAATTTTATTATGTTCGCGGCTTATGCCTCTTCCTTCATTGCGATCTGTGGGAATAACGTGACCGCGTGCATTACGTAACTCGGGGACTCTCCCCTATTTACATAATACATGCAGTCACGTTATTCGTGCCTCCAAACACTTCACCAAGTCTGATGGCCCAATCGCTGTTGCAACACGACATATGCTCTCACACGTGCGTCAGGAGGACAGGAGCTACGAAATGCTTCGTTTGTCTTTCAAAAAGGACCAGCGACTCCTGCCGCTTCGTTGGTATCCGGAGTTTGGTCCTCGATGACAGCGGCGCCGTCATGAGCTATTCATTCTCTTCACCAGCATCGGCATTGATCAAGGCGCTGGATATACGATATCCGAAATGCTGGTATAACGCGGTGGATGCCAGTGAAATTATATATGTCAAAGTGCGTCTGATCGCTCGTGATTATATTTCTAACCGTGTTATTCCTGTCTTTTTTATATTCTTGGGTGCCTTTTTGGTCATCTTCGTGTTTCTGATGCATCACTCCTTCAGGCTGCCGTGGCGTCTGCACTACTGCCTATTCTCGAGCGCGAATTGGACCATGTTTCGAAGGGCAGTGTGATCTTCAGGCTTTCGGATCCGACTGTACGCCCTACATGCGGTAAATATGGTGCTCTTGCTATATCCCTACTGAATGTACGTGTTGACGTTTTTGGTGATAGATTATTGCTCAACGTCGCTATTCACATGCTGTCGGATCTGTTATCATTGTGGGAGAGAATTATGCTCCAACTGTTTTGAAGCAATCGAACACCTGTCAGGTATTGGAGGAGATGCAGACGGTGAACGTCGTCAAAGGAGAAAGTTGAACTCATTGGCACAGCCTGCTCTCTTTTGCATGCCAGGGATGCCTCATTATGAGGTTTCGTTTGCTCCTGTCTCTTACCTTTCGACTGACGACATCAAACAAACAATCAATGACATGAAACCTTTGCTCAATTACCCTCCTCTCACGTCTTTAAAATGCCTACCGTTTACGTTGAAAGGTGAGCCGTCTTCGTTTGCAGTAGCATCTTGGTACTGAATAGTTTTTTAGATTCTAACGCATCTGATGCGTACTTTCCTGATGGCGCATCCGTCATTCATGCCCATTACCTGAATCGAGTTCCACATCTCGAATTGTCAGATGACGTGTTTACCTATTTTTTGTCTACTCGTCGTCCGTTCGTCATCACTGGCCTCGCAGATTGTTTCAAGTTATCGTGGACCCCTCAGTACTTCATAGAAAATTATGGCTCGCAATCGTGCCACATCGTGGAGTGTCAGACCGGACAAAACAAGCATACGACTGTTCGAGAGTTCTTCAAAATGTTCGGTCATTACCAAGACAGGCAAGGTACATGGAAATTAAAGGTACTGCATCGTTCGCAACGGAATGCGGCACATATTGAAAGCACTAATTTTAGGATTGGCCGCCGTCCCATGATTTCAAATCCGCATTTCCTGACCTGTACGTGGATTTTCAGGACGCCGTGCCGGCGCCCAAGTTTGTGAGAAGAGATGCGGTGCTCAATATTGCTTCTCACTTTCCTTCATGGTCTACAGCACCCGACTTAGGTCGTTATGTCCGTGGCTGCCTCTTGTTCTTTGTATGTTGACTTGTTTTTTTTTTTTTTTTTACAGGTCCTAAAATGTACAATGCTATGGCCACATGTTCCACTGCCGGAAGTCACGGAATGACGCGCCTTCACATGGATGTCGCTGACGCCGTCAATGTCATGATGTTTGCATCCCCTTGTCCAGATGGATCTACCGGCTGCGCAGCTTGGGACATTTTCCCAGCCGAAAACAGCAATAACATTCGCATGTTTCTTCGTGATCGGCAACCGTTGCGATGGCAAACTGACGAGGACCCGATCCATAGCCAGGATATATATTTGGACGACAATGCGATAGCCTCGCTGTATGAAGACCTCGGCATAATGAGCTACAGATTCTATCAAAGACCTGGCGAAGCGGTTTTTATACCTGCCGGCTGCGCCCATCAGGTAATGACATCATGTCGTGCTGGCTTGCATTTTTTCATCGATTTGCTTTCAGGTCGCAAATCTCAGCGACTGCATCAAAGTTGCAGTTGATTTCCTGAATGCTGACAGCATCGCTCAATGTCTGCAATTAACCGAAGAGTTTTGTCGGCAAAATATCGGCGGTCAATGGAAGGAGGATGTGCTGCAAATTCAGCGTTCAATGTGGTTCGCTTGGCACTCGTTGTGTGCCTGGGATCGTGGCTCGTAGACAGCTTAGTTCATCTCTATCGCATATATATTCTTGTTAAAACCGGTGCATTTTTGCTGACATTTCGGTACACTAGCTATGTATCATACTAATAAATCCCTTTGTTCGTTTTTTTGTCCCGGACTTTGCAGCGCGTCATCGATACTATGTGCCCAATGAGGGTCACAATATAAGCCGTGCTGATAAACAGGCGTCATACCTCGTATCGTCATCGCATTCCCCCATGCCCAAGCCGCGAAGGCCCACTGAGGGACTCTATAGTTAATGGAATGCATTGCAGCAATCACATCGAAGGCTGGTCGATGCGAATGCAGATAACGGACGGTTTCCCTTCTTCGCAGCAGGGGGGAACAACGTAGCCGTTCTTCTGCGTGAGGCAAATAGTAGAATCGGCCACTGCTGGACAGATTCGTCAGCAACAGCATCGCAAAGCCCTTGATTGCAGCAGTCCACCGTTGTAGCGAGGGCGCTCTGCGCGGTTGTTTGCCTTCACATGCCCTTGCTCAATATGTGAATCTTACGTAAACATATCCTCCGGAAAATTTCCGTCGCGTTACTGCGTCACGTCACTATGCCTCCTAAGACCCGTCATGCGTCATCCAAAGATGGTTGGCTTGCCCTGGTTATCGGATGCATTTGAAGGAGAAAAACTCAACGTTTCGAGGCCTGAATTCGAACACGTCAGAGTGCGCACGCTTCACCTTTCGTCATTGTTATTTTTTCGTCATTCTGATTATATCACAGCACATAGCTGCATATCTGAATGGACAAGATCAAGTGGATGAAGATGCAGAAGACCTCGAGACGCGAGCGTTCAACACATGGCTGGACGCAGAATCCTCAACCTTGAGTTCGCTCAATGCAAAATATGTGCTTATGAGATTACTCATGTGCCGCATATTGGACATCTCCGTTTGGCACAAGGGCGGCAGGCGGAAAACCCAGGCAAAAATCAAACCCGCCCAGAACTGTCTTCCTTTCGCAGAATTCACTGTAAGTCTCCGCGTTTTGCATTGGATTCGTTTAAACAGCGCATTAGGACTGGTTCGCATTCATAAGTGAACAGAAAAGGGATTTCGACGCAGACGTTAAGAAAACACAAGTCACAACTTCTTCCTCGTCCCTCGCCTTAAAAAGTCTTCTAGACTTCATAGTAAAAACTAACGTCAAGATAAAGAATATGAGCAGGATGTCAAACATATCGACCGCGGCGTTTTATTTGACATACTTGTTCTTGGTACGTGCCTTGCAATCTGTGCTCATTTAACCAGCCTAATTCTTGTAACCAGGGTCAACGAGAATTAAAAACTATCGCGGAACTGGTTGCGTTCATCAACAATAAGATCCCGGCCTCCGAACCGCAAATCGCCAACGACGTTGAGCTTCCTCAACCTCGTCATATACGAGGACTGCTTGAAGTTGCTTTGCTTATTTATCCTGGCTGCTTGTTCTTGCTACAGCGGTTCAGCAGTAAACCTCCCAACGCGAATGCGTTGATAGACGTAAGATCAAATTATAGTGTTTTTTTAAACTCGCTGATATTGGCCAATAGGGTTTCTGTAGCATGAATCCTCATCTTTGTGAATCCGTTGAGAGCTCATGGCAAATATTCACAGACATGATTTGGGACCTCGCCACTCTGTCTTTGCCCATATATCCGCGTGTGCGCGATGCCTTTGACGCTTTATTGCGCCAAGACCCACCTGCTGCCGATCGTGGATGGTTCAATCCAGGTAATCATACCATGTTGTTACATTATCTGCGTGTTAATCCGCCACGTCTGTTCATTTTAGTGCATGCGATTTCAAACATGGTCGATAAACCCGGGGAAATTCAATTGTCGCATTCATCGCCTCCGAATTTGCCTGACAGCATTGAAACGCACGTTAGCAGCTTCACGGTACACGGTCCCTTCTCTCATTCCTCAGAAGATGATGCCGAAGCGGATATCGACAACGAGGCCAACGGCTCTGACGTTGGTGGCACAGATGCGTATGATCATTCGCAGACAGTCATGCAGCCACATTCTGCTGAGACCTCGAGTCATGCAAAATCTCCCTCTGCACCTGTTGTGGACCACGCCATTGGCCGCACAGGTTCCGCATCATCAGCCCGCATTAGAAGCTTATCAACCATTGCTATTAACCATGGACCCGTTCTTCGTGAACATGTCAACACTCGACCTACATCCGTGGCCTCATCTCCAACCGTCAGGGAAACACAATCTGATGAGAGTACGAGCTCTGCGAAATCACACTCTGCACCCGTCGTGGACGAATCTAGTAGTGACTCAGATCATGCGGCATCATCCCGCATTAGAACCAGATCAATCACTGCTAACAACCACAGACCGGTTATTCGTGAACAAGACAGCTCTCAACCTACGCCCATAGCCCCTTCCAGGCACCTCACGCGTCAACCCCGAAACATCGAACGACGGCTCACTGCCATTAAAGCTCCTATCCGTCGTGGAAAGACCATTGGCCGCGCTAATAACAACATCCACGTTAGGGCAAATAAAAAAAATCGATCATCGTTTTTGACACCAGCTCATGTAAAGAAAACATCACCTTTGATGTCAGCTCGCCCTAAACTGGTCCCCGATATCGTCCCTTTACGTATCAGCAATATCTTCGACTTCAGTTCACAGTATGTCAGTGACTTCGCATCTGACCTCATATTTTAGATTCGTTACCTGATTCCCCCCCCCAGATTGATCTTACCGTTGACGATGGTGACGACGTCATCGCTAACGATGTCCAGCCTTCCTTCAACTTCCATTCTCAATCAGTAACCATAGCCGTTCCAGGAAATAGCGAATCGTTTGTTTTAGCCATGGGCTTCACAGTATGTTTCTTATTTGGTTATTCATTTATTTGACTAAGTGCCGTGGCAGCATCAGGCAGAGTTGGACTGGTTTAATGATCTAATCATTTCCACTGGATTATGCGACAACTCACCGGACAATCCAGCAAACTATCCATTCATCAAGACCATTTCACACGACGAATGGAATCAATCCTGTTTGAGTGAATTACTCGACGACTTTGCAGGGCATCATTTTTTGTTATATGGACGATCCGCGGAGTCTGTGCCTTTTGACAGGAAGACATTTCGAGATTTGTTTTGTGTGGATGCAATCACAACTTACAACGGTGACGTTTCACACACTCATTCGACGTTTCTTTTGATCCTTACTTCTGGTCTTCTTATAGATTTGTCCCGACCTCGTGAGCCGTCAAGCATGGAATCCGCATATGTTAAGGGAACGTTGGGTGATTTCCTCGACAACGATGGCGGCCCGGTGTCAAGGCCATTAATAGGATTCGAATTCGTTCGAAAGACGTTCAGCACACCAACATGCCCTTTGTCGACAGAGGCTGTTGCTTATACTGAAGCTATACAATTACTGTGGTGTCCGATCACCGAACCCATACCCTATCCGAGCATGCAGATGGGCATGTGCTGCACTGCTAATTCTTACTCTGGCTTTCGAACATTTCCAGATGGATTCGCGGCAAATGTACAGGTCGTCTGCGGCGTGCAGATGTGGTTCATCATCGTGCCTGATGGCGACGACTTTGAACAGTTCGCCTCTTGTGACGCATTTGATTCACTATCTATTTCAGATTGTGTGTCCCTTCGCAGTCGTCGGATTGTGGCTTTGGTTGTTCGTGCAGGAATGGAACTGTAAGTCCATGTCGCGAAGCCACTACAATGTTACTTACAATATTGCGTCACAGTTTTATCCATCCCAATACGTCTTTCACCGTGTTTTCGCCTGAACCATCTGTGGTGTTCATTCGTTATTTCTATTCTACCCCTGTCATCGCAGACACCGTTTACGGCGTGTTGCACTCCTTCCTTGATGACACGCCCAACAAACCAAATTCTACATGACAATGGGCGTTTCAAGTTCTCACTCGCATAGTGGCTCTATACCACAAGGATCTATTTCTCAAGCGATGTCAGCAAGGTTCGTACACCCACTATGTGTTGCCTTGATACACTCTCTCTGATTTAAGGCACAGATGTTACTGACAACGAAATGCATTACTTGCGACCGTCGGATTTTGCTGACGTCACTCGATTATTGCAATTGAGAGCACTAATTCACCTCAGCAACGTTCTTCACGCGTGGCAATATACAGACGTCGATGAACCAGTTGCCCAACGTCGCCGTTTGGTGTATGCTCGAAAGAGATGCAGCAAAATTTGCTCTTGGTTTTTCGGTTCCTTTTCCTTGGTCAACGATCGTGACATAGTCATTAATTGCGAGCGCAAGCTCTATCGCCCATACGTTACTCAAGTCGCATCTGCAATTGTCAGCCATAAAATCTTGCTAGAAAAACGTGGCCTATCGGGATTTCCCTATTGCACGTCTGATGACATAAAACAGGCCCTTTTTCGTTGTTTCAAGAACACCAGAGGTTTACCCGAGCTGTTCGAAGATCTACTCTGCCATTCTCCATCAACCTCCACTTTTGCTTGGAATCCTTCTCTTCAAGGGTTATATGTACAAAATCAGCCCCAAGCCAGGGAAGAAATTCGTTCGTTGTTCAACTTGCATTATTTCCTCGTTTTTGGGTTTTGATCAAGTTGCATTTACTTCTTAGCACTGTCAGATGGTTTGACCTACGACGATATACATTTCGACTGTGAACTGTCGCGGTTACAGAAAAATCTCACATCTAATCCGGCTGGCGAATCCGATGCCATTTCGAATTCATCTATCGAATCCGAATCCGAAGACAGCGACGGTGACGTTTGACAATGGGTGCCTCATTGCCTCAGAACTCTAGCTTTCATTTACGCGTCTGTCCTCACGTTATTACTTCTATTACGTTTTTGTACCGTCTTTATAATACAACGTGTGTGGAATCCTCTCGACATCGCATCCACTCAACGACCATCGAGGTAACTCAACCCTGCTCAGTATGCTTGTTTTCCAATGATTTTGGCGGCAGCCCAAGTTCACGTCGATATACATTGCAGATATGCTGGTCATAGGTGTCCGATCGGGTGCAACCCGTGAGCCTGATGCTCTGTGGCCTGAGATGTACTTTTTTATCGAGCGGATATTTCCCGCATACAAGATTGCCGTCGACACCAATGTGAAACGCGACGTAGACGTATTAATGACTTGGGCTTTCGCAGACTGGTTTGGATTGTTCCCGGACGAAAGTCAAAGCAAATATAATCGAACTGTGGTGCGTTAGATCCTTATTCGTTCGATTTTCCTCTTATTGAAATTTGCTAGGATATCATGGACTTGTTGCGACTGAGGGATCTAGAGGACACATTTTGCGTTAGCTGGTGTCGTAACATCTGCTCTGCATACAATTCCTCTTGGCAGCAAGTTTATACAGAAGCAATCGAGAATTGGAACGCTGAATCTGCGAGACGAAACCCATTCCCTCCACCTCCCCTTTCACCAGCACGTCACGCTATTGTTCCACGAAGTGATCTATTGTATGACATACCCAACCCGGATCCCGCTTACAATGCTGCTGTACCCTCCCGATTTATTCCTTTCCGTGATTATAAGTCCTATATTTCCTACGTCAGTACTCTGATGGAAACATTCACTTCCATCGACTAGCATGCATTCCTCTCGGGGGGGGGGGGGGGGTTTTTTATCCACTGTTTCTTTTGGTCGATTTGGCTCTCGTTGTAAACAAAAAAAAATTTTTTGGTCGATTTTGTTCTTGGTGCAAACTGATGTGCATGTACATTGTAACATTGTCAATTTGTCAATTACATCGTCGTACATGTTCAAAAAATATTTATAACAAAGGAGACAAAGAAAAAAAAGAAGAAACAAAAAAAGGATGCATGCCGTTGACGTCATTCTTTACGACCTTTCATTGCTTCGCTCATGACTACATCCTCTTCCAAGATCGCACCCGCTGTCTCAAGCACTGAAACCTTGACCTGTTTTATAATGCCTTCACTGTCTTTGTCGTATCCGACCTTTCTTTTTATAATCGTTTTGACGTCTTTGTCAACCTTGTTCTTGTTCTTCCGTTGTTCATAGGCAGCCTGTATAACATGGTCAAAAGTCAATAGGTTCGTACGATCATATCGAGGGGTGGGGGCGGGGATCTGTACCTTTCTGTACTTGCTATTCAACAGAGCCACTGATCTCAGTATCGCTTTCACCTTCCACTTTCCTTGCTGTGCTGGCACGGCGATGAAGGATGCTTGAATCTGCGCAATATCGCCAACATGGAAAACATTGGAATGCGAGTTTGTCATTGTCCTGCGGCTCCTTCAGTACTGTGTTTGCTAACATATGTAGCAACCTACTCTTCTTGACCGTTTGTTCTCTGGTAATATTCAACTTGATTCTCGGGCGTCCTAATAACGTCAAATTGTTCAACAGCCTTTTCGAGAGCACCGTGTTTGTCTTCCATGGCTAAAAATGGTACGTGTGCTTCATTTGCTGCCTGCTTGACTGGCGTGTACACGTGGTTGCTGATCTCGATGGCGGCGCATTTCTCATCGAATAGTTCCTTGGGAAATTTGACATCGACGCTCCACGAACATTCAGCATCAACACCCATCTGGTCCGAGAATTGTTGGTAAATGGCGTTACACGTCGCCAAGGCCTGATCAAATTCCGGAATTCCAAGGCCAGTGAGTCAGACTCTCTGCATTAAATGCAATGCTGCTTTGAGCATACATGGGTCGCCTGCTGGTCTACAATCCCAGCGGGTGTTAAAAGCCGGTTTTCAAATCGATTGCAATGGCAGCATATTAGGCCATAGACTTACAAGCTGCGTTCGAACGGAAGAAGCTCAACGTGTGCGATAACACCTTTGACAGTGAATACCGCTTCCTGCCTTTCGACAGTACCCGTATGACTGTCTACAGGATAAAGCAATCTCCAGCAGGTCGGGTTGCTTGTCTTGACAATGTCAAAATCCTTGATCGTATCGTCGGGCTGCCATGGATTCACAATTGCCGTAAGTTTCTAACCAAGTTTCGAGGGAATGCTGCTTGCCTCTTTGTAATCGTGGAGCTCGCAGGCTCCCTCTACGAGTTTTTGCATTTCTGTCACGAGCGCTTGTCCTGTCCGGGTCATTATCAATATTGCTGCACGGCGTAGGAATCACTTACGGGCGCCGTTGAAATCGTAATATTCGTCCATGTGTACAGTGTCTATTTGCAGCGGGCATTCACAATGTGAGTCTCAGTCTTTGATTCTCTGAATCCACTGAAGCCACCCTTTTTCTTGGGCTATTTTTGCAACGACGTGCCTGCGTGCCCGCACGGACAGGCACCGTTGATCCTCGAAACTGGGACCACTCCATTAATTAAAGAAGCATGACCGCTTCTATTTCAAAGTATGTCAGGTCGCTTCTTGGTAGTTGTGTATTTTGATTTCTCGGTAGCTCGACTTTTCGTCACTTAGCTTCTGTTAACTACTTCAAATCGACTTGACGAAGCTTTTGAGTGCGACATCACGTACATGAAGAATTAATGGCTGCTCGTCGGTGGAGAATTGACCGTGCGTCTGCAGCTCGCGCTTATATCACAAATTTGATATTGGCATGTCTATACCTGCCTCTGTTAATCGAAGTCTGCATTCCGTGGTCAGAGCACGAACTTTCTCACCTAGCTCCGAGGAAAGCAAAACCCTCTACCCCGATTTTGTTCTCTATTTATAGGTCATTCCACTGCGCCTCAATTGCATCGCCAACCACTCCTTCTGCGGAGTTTTATTGACCTTTCTGGATGAACCTGGCACGTAAACGTAATGGAGAAACAAGCATGCCCTTTGCCCCATTTTTTTTTTTTTCTCCGTTTATAGGTTGCCATCGCGCTGCGCCGCGGACACTGATTATCATAAAGGTATATAAGTCAGCGCCTTCCCCATCTTTTTTTTTTTTTTCGACCCGCGTCCTGCTTCCTCCTCTGTTGATCAACGTGCCATCGAACCTATCATCACTATATCGCCAGCCCTACCATGCCACCGAAAGGTTCCAGGTCTAATGCAAAAAGGTGTGCAGCCTACCGTCTTGCCCATCTCAAATTCGTTCCCTTTCGACGTCTAGGTGTTTCACAACATCAACGGCCGTAATTGTGCGTCTAAACATTTATTCAGTAAAAGACCTGCCAATGCTGCAGATGGTTCCACCGACGGAGACGTGTGCGTATATCCATCGAACTAACCACCTGTGCCTTATACACCGTACTTGATCTGTTGTTTTTGATAGGTTTCTCATCGACCAACCATCTTCTCCTACAAAGCGGGTGCGAATTCAATCTGCCGATGCCAAAAAGAAAAAGAATAATGTGGAAGCGTAAGAAGTCGTCGCCGTTTTTCATTAACTCTTGTTACAACTTTGAGTAGAGCCGAGGTTCTCGACGCCGATGATGATGATGAACCTGCATCTTTGGAGACTGCAGCTACTGCAGCGCTCGCACAGCTGCAAGCCCTACTCACACAGAATCCTGGCCTCTTGTCGTATGTTCAGTATTTGCATATGACTAGCTGATTGCAGCTGACATCATCTTTCGACAGTGAATTAATGGGCAAAACAAAGCCCGCCGCTCCTAAGATTATGCCGTCCAACGTTGTTACTAGCGCGCCTGTATCCAGCGTGTCCAAATCTCTGGAGTACGATATGTAATATTTTCTTTTAAAGTTCACCGACCTCACTGAATAATCATTTTGTAGGAATAAACTCAAGTCTGCGACGCGTAAGCAGGGTAAACTGGTCATGGACAAAATCAGTACATATGAGTGCGTATTCGTTTGCTTGCTTATTGGCCTCAATGAAAATGGATGTGCGTACATATGTAGAACGTCCGATGGTGTTCCGGCAACATCTCCGCCATCCACCCCTCCTCCGTCTTCGCTTCCTGTTACACCTACTCCAACTCCAGTTGGGTACGTGCTAGCTTCTTGTATATTGTTCTTAACATATACCGAACCCTCATTTTCATGATTGTTTGACCTTAGTAAGGGTGCCCTTCAAGCGGGTACAGAGCTAGCAGATGCTCCTATGTCGTTGGTGCCAACCTTTATGGTCTCGTCGTATGTCTAATGCTACCTATCTATCATCGATTTTTTTCTAAAATTGTTTGGTTGATGCAATGTCACAGCGGCGACGTCAGTGAAACCGCCACCGTTACTGGCGACGGGGTAGCCGTCGACACAGAACTGGCGGATGCTGAAAACATCGAAAAAGGTGCAGATCTTATTGAATTGAATGTAGGAGCATGCAACGGTTTATTGACATGATTCTGCTACCAGCGGGTCCTTCTGGCCTTGACAAATTGGACAAGCTCCTTTTGGATGGCAGCCTGATAGTTGGCGATGATAACTGGAAGCCTTCAGCACCCACCGTCATCACCGATCCTATGGATGTGATGCAAGATTCATTGCAAACTGAGTTCACCAAGAGCCTTGGGTTATACGAGAAATTGCCCGATATTGGGTAAGTGTATCTACTTCTATAGTGAGTCGCATACTGATATGCCCTTTTTTTCATTTTTCAGTCAGTTTCGTGTGATCGATGGCTACGGCCATCGAAATGGTAATGACGCTCGTATCAACATCGATATCATCTTAAAATGTTATGGATATATCGTCCTACGGTGAGCTAGATTGCTTGCTCGAGTAGGCATGGTCGCTCACTCACATTTAACGTTCAGTGCTGCTGCTTTAGCGTTGTTGTGGGAGTCGAGCCCGCCGTTTTATAACTTCGGGTGATGCGATCCAAATGACTTTGGCATCGGCAAAGGCGGGCTCATCGCGGACATCGCTGACGATAACAGCATTGCATATGGTGTAATGCTGGGTGTTGTAACCGGTTCGTTTTTGGACACTGCTCGTCCCTCTTTTCAACAGCAGTATCAGTTCTGCGTCACCATATCGCCTGACGCGCAGTTTTGCCGTCGAGAGTTTACATTCATCAATAGCGTTTTCGGTAACCCCAGGTGTGTCTCTGGTAGTTGCATTGGGCAACTTGGATTGGCTATGGGTTCGCGCGTCACCAGTATGTCTTCTTCATCTCTTTGGTATCTTGTTCTAATCTTCACTTTTTAACCATATTAACTTCGGAATTTAAAGGCACAGAGCCGAAAAGGGTACCGAAAAAATCCTCGGCTATCAGCTCGCCCAAGAAGAAAAGTACCGCCTCTGCTGCGTCGCAGTCTCTAAAGAGCCCCGTGCCTCTCTTGAACCTTAAGGAGCATTCTCCCTATGATGACGCTGCCATGGAAGAAACCGCATCTGAAGGTGCCTCAAACGAACCCCCTCCGTTCAAGCCCGACCTTTATGTCAACGAAAGGAGTGCATTTATGCTTGTATTTACATGGCATATGCTAACCTAATTGACTAGTCCCCGTGTTCGACGGCCGGAAGCGTATCGGTGCTCCTGGTTTCATGTTCAGCGATGATGATTTTCACAAGCTTTCGATGCACGACTGGCCCACTTATCAAAATGAACTTCCCCTTGGTTCTCTCGTCGTTGTCGGATATTGTCCGTCCGCTTATGAAACTAACTCGGGTGACCCTGGCGTTTCCCTCAATGCTGCGTTCGTCATCCTGCTAGGCAATGCCAATAAAGAGGAAAAGGAGGACAAGAAAGCGAAAAAATAAGCCATGTCGTTGGACGGCATTTTTTTCCTAAATGATTTCTTTCCTGATATTTGCTTCTCCTTTTTTTTTTTGGTATTGTTCGTGCATTTCGCTATGCCTTTGTCTGTCCTTACAGTATGTCGTCGCTCTTTAGGTTGAATGTCATTTGTGTTTGCACCAAGTTGTTTTTTGCCAGCCATTGACGTTCTATAAAGTAAGCGTCGCCTGCGCCGACAGAGAAACTCGTATGCAAGTGGGGTGCTGAATAATGTATTTGATTCTCACGTTTCACGAGCCACTGAAGTGCCTTGGCACATGTAGGTAGTAGTGCGCAAATTGGGAAAACCATGTACACATTGTAATATTCTGGATTGAAAACCAAGCTATGTAGAGTAATGTTGTGTATCCATAGCTGGCGCCTCATGGCTAGGCAGGTGTGGTCTACACAACAAAAACGATTTATTTTCCTGCATCTGTTGATGGAACATGAATATACCACAGCAACAACTTTCATTGTCAATCAGCGTCATCGGCCTGTCAAAAAAAAACTTGTAAAGGTATGTAAATTTGGCAGCGCATGCAATACGCACGTTGATGACATACAACCTCCACATAACTTCTTCCGCTAACTTCTTGACGCGTTTCTGGCATACTTCCACCTCTAGCTGTGCCAATTCTATTCTGTCCACTGCGTCAATCATTTTTTTGTCCAACTGTGCGGTATGTTTTCGGCGCTGGCGTTTCTGTAGGCATTTCAGTCGTCTCTTTTCGTGTTTTATGACCTCCTTTAAATCCAGCAAGTCGACCTCGGCACTTTTGTGTTTCCGTTCCCATATTTTTAACGCTTCTTCGTCTTTTGGCATGCGATTGCTGGCTTTAAATTTTTCATATTTGGCCTCTGCCTTTATCGAACACGGGACGTCGTCGTTTATATTGTCGCCCTCGCTGATATTAGAACTTGTATTTTCACGAACAGGCATTGAGCGAATGACATTTGCGTTTGGTTCCTTGGAAATATCGTCGGGCATGCGCGCCGTGCAGGTCTGCTCTTTATGATGTTGCCTGCAGAGACTACATCCTATTTTGTTAATATGAATGCAACAAGACGTGGCATTATGATCTTTGCATAAGTTGCACTGCCATCTTTTGCATTAATGCGGAATTATGCATGCTACTATAACTTACACGTTCGTCACCATAAAATTCGTCTATCAACGTTCGATCTGTGCGTTTTTTACTCAGGCGTTTGCTCTATTACTGGCGTCATTCATCTAGTGCACTGATATCGCAAAATTGTACTCACTGACATGATGCTTGCGGGGAAGTAGACGTATGTTGCTGCTAATTTAATCGTTCCCTTGTCTTTATATCGCTTTTCGATTTTTTTAAACTCAGTGTCTTCCATTTTCGACATTGTCCTGCTCAAGATATTGCATATCCTTTCTCATATTCAACACTGCAAACGAACCTGATTATGTAACACAGTGGTGAATTGGCAACACCGAATTCAGTCAGTCAGTCAGTTTCATTGCCAGTGTCAAAGTCTTTGTTGCACATCAAATTCTGATGGCACGTCAATCAAACGCGACTCTCATTTATCGTTCGCAGACAGATTCACTTTCAAATACATGCCACGGCTTGTCTTTTCGATGATGCCACTGATACTCTAATTTGCACGGAGGGGGGCACATGCATACCGCTGTCGTCATACGAGCCTTCGTTCGCCTTGAAGTGGCAGAATAAGTGTATGCAGCAGTGGGTTTTTCAGTCGACCGCCATTGGAGGGTACCGTTGTCTGTGGGACCGAAGAGGAAGATCGATAGTCAAGTTATTAGTGGGATAGTGGGGATGATTGTCATCCGTGCCACGGAGTGGTCGGAAATGCTTTAGTGCACAGGCTGGCAGTAGCACAATGGGACCCACGTGATTACGTGGCGTGTCAGACAGTGTGTAAGGACTCGTACATGCCACTTGGTGGCCCATGCGAGATAAATAGATATATTTGATATATCTATGTGAACAAAGAATGGCCCAGTGCCATTGATCCACTCACACTCGGTGTGCTGCCCATTGTATTGCCTGCATCACCAGCTTGTTGTTGGTCCCATTCCTCCTCTGTCCCAGTGAACATTGCATCTTCCATTTTCTCTATGAAACCCTTGTCAGCAGAAGGCAGAGAAGAAAGAGACAGGAATACCCACAATCTTGTCTGTCCAAGAAAACCATGTGTTGGATTTGTCGAATGTGAGTTGCGATTGTGCACGCCCACTGGTCTGCATGTTCAAGGATGAAGCTATGTGTGATATGAGTGGCGAACAATGTCATTGTGGTAAAAATGGTAGACAAACTGTTATTATTCTCCAATTCACTGTCGACATCTGATAGTTCCTCGGCTTCACTACTGGAACTCAAGTCCTTGATGTCCAGATGATGTTGAAGCAGATGGCGAGCATGTTCAAGTGCCTGATCCTTGGTAGAGTTGTCAAGCATGGTGCTCTCACTAAAGGCTGCGAAGGCATCAGCATCTTCGATAGGAACTGTGTGAAGGCTTTGGGCAAACTCTAGAGGGTCAGGATAAGCTTCATAAACCAGGGGTGATGGTGACTGCCTATCAGGTGCAGGGAGGCCCTGCACATTGCAAATCACTTCGAGAAATGATGGCGCAGTAGTGAGTGACAGGTCCGGCGGAGGCATTGGGTCATCAAAATTGTTGATAACTTCGGTGGATGCTTGGGCTTCATACAGAAGAGCATGCTGGTGGCTTGCACTCTGTTCATGTCGGGCGCAGTGTCGCGGTTGAGATACGGACATGTTGCAGATTCGACATCTCCCAACGAAAGCCCTATCGGAGGTCATGACTTGCCACACTGAAGGCCGGTGAGTGCAGCCAAGAGTCAGGGTGACGTCAATCACATACCTGTAGGATCTAAGCGAGACGAGCTCATTGTGATTTTCTCAACAGATGTTGGTTTGAGTGGAACGTGGGTTGGCGTATTACGCCCATTGCTCATTCTTGATGTACTCTAAAATTTTTGAAAATTTTTTTGAAAGCGATCGCATTCAAAGTCAATAGAGTTGGGCATAATAGGAAATGCAATCCGCTGAATATTTGTTTGTATGCTAAACACATCCAACGTGACTCGAAACAAACTCAAACGAGGCGTTGGCCGTGTAATTATACGCGCCTGCTCCTTCGTCACGTGTTCAAATTCCAAACGCACGCGTTTTTCACATGATGCGCGTCTAAGTTTTAGGACAACTTGAAAACGCCGTTTGCAAGTACTCGTTCGTGGAGCACTGATGTATTGGAGTAAAACATCGGATGGTTGCAAAGCATAGGTTTCGACACTATCCGTCTTCTAATCATGCTAGAGCGCTAGTCCACTCTTGAGCCACTAGGCTGTCATTTTTGGGAGGGCGTTGATGACGTCCTGAGCGTCTGCAGGCGTGATATTGCGTCCCACAAGCTCTGCAGATAGCTCTTCGTCCATGATTGGCAGTTCTGGAACAGGACTTGTCGGCCTTGGGCATCCTGCATACAAAACGCATCAATAAGCCAACCTGCGCGCATGCCACTTTCCCAGTCCATGGTACGGTGGCCTGACGATTGGTTTCGGGCATAGAACTGCTTCATCTTGTCTATGTATAATTAAGACCGGGGAACTAGGAAGGTCTTCGACTACCCTGTGCAGCACCACTCCGTTTAAGAACGCAACAGCCTCCTCTCACCGTGCCAGTCACAGCCCTATCGAGAAAATCAGAGCACAGTCCTAATGCGCAAAATTTCAACCAAAAAAACGAACCCCTAACACTGCTCCGCGCCTCCATCTTCCTGCGCAAGTAACTAACGAGCTGCGCAATGTCGGTCCACATGAACAGCGGAATGATACCCGCCATGAGTGGGACAGCAATGACCCAAAAGCTGAAGAAAAAAGAATAAAGTGATCAAAGACTCGGCCGGATAGAACAAAAGGGAGTCGAAACGCACTAGCTCTCTGAATGATTCGTATTGACGATGTTCATGCCCTGCGAGTTTCAGACAATTGTCAGGTTCCCGAATAGACCATTAGAAGGAACGCAAACGCACAAAGTATCCGGTCAACAGAGTTAGTGGGAGAAATAGGATCGTCGCGAGCGTCAGTCTTCGCCTGCATAGCCAAATGGTCAGATGTCATAAACGTTACAGCAAGCGAGGCACGTACATGACCATATTCAACTCATAGGAGGCCATCTGGAACAACAGCAAAAAGTAAGCCCCACGCCATTAACATAGACATTCTCGGCGCACATTGAATGCATAATTGATGAGGTTCTCGGAGATCCCAGCGAACATGTCCAAGGAAGTCAGGATATAGTCGATATGATCGCAGACGTCCGCCTAGACAGATTCAACAAGAGGATAGAAAGAGATGTAGGCAATGGAAGAAACGGGTGGACTGACCAGATAGACCTTGGTCTTGTAACTCAGATACCCCTGCACCTGCTTCGACCTCGTCCTCCGGCGTCTCCGTTTCCGGGGCTTATTCCGCGCACGCGTCCAGGGTCCCCCAAACATAGCATCGCCTATGCCTCTTTGCTCCTCCTCACCCTCGGGCTCTGCAACCTTCCGGACATCCTCGGCATCTACATCCGCATCGCCGGCCTCGAGCCCTGCTGCTCGACCCTCACTCCAGTCGTCCCATCCCATGGCCGTCCCAGCTGTATGGACCGTATCTGCGCGCGCTCGGCCAGTGCTGCCGCGGTCCCGCGCGGTCAGGGACGGTGCGCCGCCTACCTCGCCTTCCGCGAGAGCGACACATCGGTCTTGGTCGTACATGCGCAGGCCAAACAACATCGCCCTCATTGGCTGTAGCGTTCGCTTGTGCATAATCAGGTCACCCGAGAGGATGTGCACTGGAGTCACAGACGAGATGTGAGATGTCAAGACATCCTCAGCGATAATCAAGGGGATAACACACTTACGACTTCGGACGTAGTGCATCTGCGGTCTCAGGAGAACGTCGTGCTCAAGCTTGTTTATCCTGGCCTGGTATTCATCTGTCACCTCCAGTACCCTATCCACAACTTTATGCCTTTTCATTCCTCACTCAGGAAAAGAAAAGAGAAAATAGTCTTACCCAGATCAAGCAAACTTTCCACCAAGAGCGACGCATCTTCCGACATACGCAGGACCGACTCAGGCCTATGCAGTCGGCACTTTATCGGCGCGGTCATGCTGAGCCCTGCTGTTGGATGGATTGAAATGACAGTGCCCCCATTCCGCAGGAGGAATATTGACATGGGCTCGTGTCGGACATTAACCCTGTCACCCTTCATAAGAGCATTGATCGGGGGCAAACTTCCTGGGCGGATCTGTGGACAGCTCGCATCAAGGAAAGTGAGCGACGCACACGGAGCTAGGAAGGGACTTGCGAATCTAACCTGTCTCGGCGATACTGCGAGCCCTGTGAAACGCCGTTTGATGACCTCCGTCGACCTGGGCTTGCGCAAGCGTCTGAAATTTTGTGTGTTGCCGTCATGATCGTCCATGCGAAGCCCCGATGCATCAAGAATCTCCGCAGGTTCCAGTGGCTGGCACCTTTGGAGTCCGATCTTCTCTCCTGTATTTTGGATGCCATTGACGCCATCGGGAATTGGAGGCTGACCGCGTTCCAAGTCGTCCATGGCTTTGGAAGAAGACGTTTGGAGAGAGGGCCGTTCCGAAGGCGGTGATAAATCTGCCTGGCCATCACCTCGTTTTCTTCTGAATATCGACTTGAGCTTCTGCATGAACGAGGGGGAGTAAGGGGAGTGGTCGGATGAAGGAGGTTCCGTTGTCGGATGCAACATCTCGAGAATCCTGGGCGGGTGGCTTGCTCTTGGGTGGTTTTGCTGCGAGGGGAGGGTTGCGCCAGGGGGTAAGAGGATATGACAAAGGATGCGGATGAAAAGGTGCGCCTGATAATAGTCTGCTTTGGATTGGTTGTGTCTCTGTTCGCGGAGAACGTCTTCGAGGGCCAAGTCATGAAGCTCTGTAATTGAGTGAGAACAATCGATAGAGTGACCACCATATTGTATTACCATATTTCAGCGCGAGGGCTCTAATGACCTTCCAGTCGATGCCACCGATGTTGATCCACCGGACCCACTTTGGCGTTGTCGATGCGTTCCTCCGCTTGCCTCTTCCATTTTCCTCCGAACCAGAGCTCGCGTCCTCGTCCACAGCGCTGGTGGGGTCATCTTCATTCATGAAATCGAGAAAGTCCTTGTTCCCAAATCGCATGAATATGGCGTCCTCGCTGCAGTAGTCGACGACCTCTATTACGCATTCCTGCTTGAAATGGATACCGAAACGCTCAGAGACCCATCTCTGGCGCGGGTTGATGCCAGGCTCGGCGCCCGCGAAGCTTTCTGTGACGGTGGATTCTGTAGGCTGACATCGCCCGTCTCCATCATAATCATGCTCGCTGGCTCTGCCGCGACCCTCTTCGCCATCCTCGGAATCATCGCTTTCGTCATGCGATATCGTTACCGCCCCTCGACGCGCAGAAGGGCCGGAATTGTCAGGACGCTGGACAACGGAAGATTCTGTGTGACGTCTCGTGATGGGCTGGTGGTGAGCAAACATCTGGGTGCCGCGGATAGCTGAATCTGGACTAGAACGATCACCGTGCCGAGCCATGGCCTACACGCCCGCGAATCTGGCGGAGTGTATGATAGATAGTTAAGCAGTCCGCGAGGAACATGTGTGACTGATGACGTCATGACCAGGAATTTGATTTGCACCGCGTTCGATGTGGGGAGTGACACTGACGCGCCTCACAGCGACGCGTGACGTCTGGTGTCAGAGGCGCACCTTCCTGTCGTCAAGTCAACCATTGTTTCGCCTCAGGAATCCATTTCGTGAGGTGCACAGAGAACCAGATGCAATTGATTCGAAGTATTCGTAAAGTCCCTGAGAGCAGTAAGCAGAGTCGAGCAATTCAACATATCTAAAAGGCGTTATCGTATATGCCGTGGTGGAATCGATCGTGTTCACAGAGCTGTCTTGAAGACACACATCGACTATACAAACCATACTTCTAAGTTTCCAGCACCAAAGGTATATGAAGATCTTACCGATTGGAGGTGGCAAGCATTCGCATGTCGATTTCCGGGACCTGGGAATGAGACGATGTGTGGTTGGTAGCGCTACAAGCCACGGGTGCAAATCTCAACGTGGTCAACAAGGACAAATATGCACCGGCTATAGACACAACCTTGATCGGCGAGACATATGTTTTTTGGAATCGCCATATCATCCTATTTACTTCCCCTGGTCCAACAGTAATCCAACCGGGTTTTCAACAATCAAACGAGATGAAGGAGCTTGCATATACTTCATTACAAGATATTGATGAAGTGAGTGCAGCTTTAGCACCATTCGAACGATTGCGCGGCGGTCTGAGAGTCTCTGCCCAACAGATTCATTCCGCTCTGCAGGCTGGCTTCAAGTCTGGGAAGCTTAAATCTATTGCATACCGAAAGCATCAGCTGCTTCAACTCGCCTACATGCTCAAGGACAACGCAAAGGCATTTCAGGAGGCGTTGACGGCGGATCTGGGCAGGCCTGAGCTAGAATGCTACTTGTGCGTTTCAGTGCGTCCAAGGAACATCCATACCATCCACTGACATGGTTGTTTTTCGTTTCTATTAGCCTTGAAATCAACCCCAGCATCGGAGACGTTAAAGCAGCATACAGTTCTGTCGAGAAATGGGCGAAGCCCACAAGAGCGCCATTTTCGCTCACCTTTGGAGCCATGAGGCCGACTATCTACAAGGAAGCGAAGGGCGTCGTGTTGATCATTAGTCCATTCAATTATCCCATCTGGTTGACCATCGGTCCTCTTGTGAGTGACGGTCTCATTCGCGACACAGAGCCGCGCATACATGCATTTTCTGACCTCTTTCACTCCTTACAGGTCGGCGCGATTGCAGCTGGGAACGCGGTCGTCATAAAGCCTTCGGAGTCGACGCCAAACGTAAGCTCCCTTTTCGCCGAGCTTGTTCCAAAATATTTGGACCAAGACCTCGTACGAGTTGTGAATGGCTCCGTTGCCGAGAGCACAAAAGTAAAGACATTGCCAACCTGTGACTATATTCGCATATTGACATTCTCCGCTAATCCCAGCTTCTTTCCCTTCCCTGGGATCATAGTGCGTTGTTTAACGCTCCCTTTTGACTATGTCGGTAAGAGGGATATCCCATAGTCCTGTATACCGGAGGCGGACGCGTCGGAAGAATTGTTGCCACAGCCGCTGCTCACCATCTCACACCTGTGACCCTAGAGGTGAATATTCTCTACGTCGTTTCCATTCCAAACTCACGTTATATCCAGCTCGGAGGTCAAATTCCAAGATTTTTTATTGAAGCCATATCTCACGCATACATCTAGGCAAATCTCCCGTGATTATCGATCCTAAATGCGACCTGCAGACGGCGGCCCGTAGGATTCTGTGGGGCAAAGTCGTCAATGCAGGCCAGACCTGCGTTGCTCCGGATTACATCCTAGTCCCGCGTTCCTTCCAAGATAAATTCGTTGAGGCTTTAAAAGACACGTTGAGTTTAAAAATAATGTTAGGCCTTCTTAATCGATTTTAACGTCTCTTTTCCAGGTACAAAACGTTCTATCCGTCGGAAGAATTGGCTCCCAAGAAAGAAGGCACGTATTCACGCATTGTCACTCCGCAAGCCTTCAAGCGCATCAAAACTTTGCTGGATAACACAAAAGGAATTATTGTCTTTGGAGGAGACACAGATGAAGAGAAGAAGTACATTGAACCGACTGTCGTCAAGGATGTAGGTCCTGACGATTCATTGATGAGCGAGTGCGTTTCGCGTCTTTTGGTCTTGGATTCATCTTCACAGCCATCTGTTGCAGAGAAATCTTTGGCCCCATTTTACCCATTGTTCCGGTGGAAGACGTGGATGAGGCCATCGCTTTTGTGAATGCCCGGTTCGTTCCATTCCTTCCGGTTATCTCTTCCTGCTCATGATACGCAGCGATCATCCACTTGCACTATATGTCTTTTCACAAGACTCTGCGTTCAAGCAAAAAGGTACATATTATCCGCTCTTGGTAGTGGAAAGGAGTCCGACCGTAATATTCAGTTTTCAGCAATACGCAGAGTGGGGCTGCTATAGCGAATGAAACCGTCATCCATCCAGGAGGCAGGTTCCTCTTGTCTATCAGCTTCTACCGTACCACTTATCATCCCACACACAGCCGACGGTCTTCCTTTTGGCGGCGTGGGCCCAAGCGGATGTAAAATATTTCTCACCTTGAATAGAGCTCCGTCTTTCTGACACATCCCTTCTAGACGGCGCTCATACCGGCAAGTACTCCTTTGACTTGTTCACTCATCTTCGAGCATCGCTCGACAATCCGAGCTGGTACGTTTGTGCATCTGACATGATCATGAACGTCATTCCATTTGCCGCTTTAGGGTTGATATCTTCCTTTCGTTCCGATTCCCCCCATACAACGTTAGTCCCGGCCGTCACTGATTGTCAGCTCCTTGCTGACGATCTTGTCTTTGATTAATTGGACGCAGGCCTCTAAAGAGAAGCGTGCACGCGTCCTATTCCCAAGCCTGCCTTCTCGACCCACTGGGCCACCGACTGCGGAATCAAAGTCCAAATGGTGGGGCAAATGGTTGCTTTTGGCTTTCGCCGTCGCCGTCCTCGTGAAACTGACCAAGAGCGGGAAGACCTTGGGGCTCATCGGCCGATCATGATTCCTTTTCATCTTCCTTGCTTTCATCCTTTTAATTATTTCCCTTCTTAATCATTTTTAGCAAACTTCGTTTCTTGGTTCCATCTTGTAACGCGATGTATGTACTTGTATCAGACCAATCCGTCATCAAAGGATGACATCTCTCCGTTTTCCTCCAAATCTTCTTTCTTTCCTATTGCTTGTATTGTCGCGCCCTGATGCCCCAAGGTCTTTTGGCTCGGATATACCCTCTAGTTGTTAGCTAGGCGTTGGCATCATGACGTCCAAAAATTTCGGGATTGTGTTTTATGTAGGGTTCGTTCTACGATTGTGCATGTGATAAGACTAAAGAAATGAGAAAAATTTTGTTATTTGTCATTTTATGAGATTCGTAATGGACATGCGTCTTTCTACATTTTTATTTTTATTCTCTTTTGATAGAAGCCCTTATTCTCATCAAATTTTCTCGACTACTTTATTTTCTACTCCCCTATATACAAAAAGAAACATGACAAGGCGGAACCGAATAAAGATAGCAGAAAAATCAAACCAAAAAAAAAAATCCCAAAAAAATCCCGAAAGAATAACCATAAATATCCCAGTGAAATAAAATAGATTGTTTGAACTCCTGAGTGCGATTAAGACTGCAAATATGGGGATGGTGTGACGAAAAAAAAAAAAAAAAGAGCGCCACGCACCACGGAATTGAGCCAGTCTTCGAACGTCATGGTCACGGGCTCGAGCAGCTTTTCGTCCTCGGCGACTTCGACGCTGGCAGCGGGCTGATCTTGGTCTTGCCCCGGCGCTACGTCATCGCCGCTCTGCAGCTGAGCCTCCTCGCTTTCGACTGCCATTGTCGCGCGATGGTTCGGCGGGTTGTCGCCGTCGTGCGATGCGTGAAGCAGGTCGCTGCGGAAAGATTCCGAGTCGTCGGACGCCGCGGTGTCGTGGCGGTAATATGTCCCGAACTCGGGCTGCCGTGGGTCCTGAACCAGGGGGACCCATTCCTCGCCGTCGTCCTGGGACTCGGACGGCGTCAGCGTCAGCGTGGGCTGGACCGGTGTGTGTGTATTTCGTCAACCGAAGGAGAAAAGGCGAGATTTTGATATGAAACACTTACGATGCCTTCGTGTTCGATCGTAAGGTCGTTGTCTACTTGAAGCCATGCGTATTCGGGGTCATCTTCGCCTTCCTCTTCTTCCTCCTCCTCCTCCTCCTCTTCGAAGCCTTCAGCAGGAGGCGGTTGATAGTTGACCGGGAACCAATAAGGATGGAGAAGGTCCTCGCAGAAATCTTCGTCGACTTCATCGTTGTGGAGGCCGCCGAACTCGGGGCATCTTGGATCAAGGACGACGGGCATCCAAGAGTCACCAAAATCCGGGTCGGATTCGGATAGCGTGAGCGTCAAGGTAGGCTACAAACAAGGATCGTGTCGGGAGGATTGGAACACAAAAGAGATGGGCACGACACTCACGATGTCTTCGCGCTCGGGTTCGATTGGGTCATCTTCGTAGAGCCACTCATAACCGGTGTTATCTTGCTCTTCCTCGGCATCTTCCTCGGCAACTTCTTCGTATTCCTCTTCAATCTCTTGTTCGACGTATTCATCATTTTCAGTGATCGCCCCGTCTTGCTGGGTGCTGTCCACAATTTCTTCGTCAGCTCCCTCAAGAGTGTCTTGGCATTCTGCCGTAGTGTCTAAGCCTTCGCCGAGAGTCTCGTCTTGTTGGTCTGCCTCCTCTGGCGCCTCTTCCACCGATGCTTCCTCCTCACTCCCGGAACCATCGTTCGTGGGATCGGGGCGGTCTGCACAAGGTGCATCTCCAAGCCCATTTTCCTCACTGCAGACGGTAGGTAATCCGCCCTCCATCGGCGGTTGCTCTTCGCAATTCTCGTGCTCCTTTTCCGCGAGATTCCCGGTGCCGGGCTCATCCATAGTGGCATCGTTCTCGGACGGACTAGATGAATCAGGGTTATCGCCGAGTTCGGCAATGGATGTATTCTTCGTTTCAGGGTCGCCATTGTCGGAGACGGGAACATCCTTTAGGACGATGATTTCGCTCATGGAGGCTTGAAGGTGTTGAACCAAGGGTGCCAGAGTGGGATCTTTGGCGGAAACGAAATCAAAGGCGCTTTTCTTCTCGCTGTGTTCGTTGATCAGGGTTAGTTCGGCGCAGCTGATGTACGATTCGAAAACGCCGCCTTGAGGTGCTGAGGAAATTGCCTCCACTGGAGCGAATGTCAGATCAAAGTCGAGGGAAAGTACAGGTACTACATACCAGGCTTGCCATGATGGACAGTATGAGCGGAGGACTGTCGATGAACAGGTGAACTATCGAGAAGACGGCTAGATGGCTGACAAACCTGTTCCGCAGAGAAGGAATCCAGAATCACCGTGCTTGATAGGTCAGACAGGTCGAGGCCTCCTGAAGTGCTAGCTACATCTCGCTTCACAAATTCACTACCAGGAGAGTCCACCACATCACCCAAGAGAAGGCGGCTGACACCTGTGCCCGCGATGCTGACAATTGCAAAGAACCAGTCGAGAGTGCCGTCGATGAGCCATTCGAACAGGTGAGACAAATAGAGCGTTGGACCGTCCTCCTGTTGTCGCCGATGTTGAGCAGATTTGCGCGCGGTGATGATGCGCCAACGGATACGCTTTTCAAACTCCTCCAGATCGGCTGAGGACAGGTCGATCAACGACGACAATAGCAGGGCACACAACAGAACGTCCAGGAACAAGACAGCTATTCCATGTTTGTGGATGGCGCCCAGTCGCTTGATAACAGCCACATACGACAACGAAGCAGAGCGTGCTTTGCAGCATAGCCTTTCCGCAAGAAGCCGAATGACGTGCGCAGAGCGGATGACAAGATACTTCTGGACGTTGGGACTGTTTCCAAAGGCAATGAATGAGGTGAAGACGACAAGGAGAGACAAGATCCCAAGAAGAACAATCAAGATGACGTATGGGTGAAGAAGGAAGTCAGCGAGTTCAAAAATGCCCATTGTGATCCAGCTGATGCCGATAACGAACGCGGCGATGGCTGACTTGACAGCCGGATAGACACAGTGGACCAGAGAGTAGATGATGACGAGCTTCAGAAATGCCGAAGGGTCGTTGGTTTGATCCTGAGGGAACGACGTTGACAGAGGTTTGTCGGGCATATTGATAGCTACTAGTTTGAGATACGGTTGCTGATGTTGGACGAAGCGGTAACGGATGGGATAGATTGGCGGCGTGTCATCCTCGAGCATGATATACCGAGCCAGCGGAGGCTGACGGGCCAAGTTTTATATCTGCCTTGTGCGGGAGCAAGCCTCATCAGTATGCATCGAAATGTTGTGACCGCGTTTCTAGGTCAGCATGAGACTCATCAGGATGCTAAATGACGATTCGACATAGCAAGCGCCTCAGCTACCAGGCCAACCCATCCCTCTCACGCCGTGCCCCGGCTGTTGTTGATTTTGCGATTTTCACATACCGCAATGTCAGAACATCAGCAGCATTGGTGGTCTACCAGTCCTTGGTTACGCCATTCAAGTCCATGGCGCTAGAATGGCTAGAATGTTCGAGGGACGTCCAGGAGTATGTACGTCGGCGGACAAAGCTTCCTACGTATACGTATGCGCGTTGAAAGCAAGATTCGGACCTGACTGCTCTGGCAGGGGCCAAACAGTGAACCTAATCTTGTTTATGGGCAAAGCTCTGCAAGCGCCAATTCATGGTCCGCGTCAAAGACCCAAAATACTTTTCGTTGCTATTTCCGCTACAAAGGAAGAGCTGTCGACGCTCTTTTGAAAAATAAAATCCCAATGATGGTCATGCCAATGTGTAAGTTTGCATTTGCAAAGTCCATTGCGAACGTAGTTTTCTTAACCCTGAAAGGACGCGTACTTCGGGTGCCTCATTTGTGTGGGTTGACAACAAGACCCTGTGGCAAGCGCTGGACAAAGATGGTTCTTTAATCTTGTTCCATTAGAACCCTGCGCTTTCAAAGTATACCTGGGCAATGTGCAGGCATGAGCCAATTCAATCGGGAGAGCGCGGAATGGTGTCTGGTCTGAGGGGAACCTGCGTCACCGAGAATTGAAACTTGAGGAGGTGCGTCTGGCGTAACTTCTTTTCTTGAGATGATCGGAGCTGATACGAATCAGTCAGGGCATGCAGTCTATCGCATGCTATTCAGAGCGAACATAGAAACGCGCTTTTGACACGTTCTGTATTGCTTTCTGATAACCTACGCTGGCTTTTGCAGACCAAGTATTCTTGCCAGCATGGTGACAATGCAAACTGGATATTCTCCTGTGCAGAACAAAAATGTAATCAGTGCTCCTACGATCTAGAGCATATGGAGATACGTCCTTGGCGTCTAGGACAATTCATAATCAGTTGCCGGCATGAGCTTTGGCCAGCTGCCCAGAATTACAACGGCACCTCAGGGCCCGCCAAAACATTTCCGAAAGCAAAGTCGGAGTGAGAACGGAACTATCAGAGAGGACCTCGGTATGTGTACCAGAAGTCGTTGGAGCAACTTGTTTGGGGCCTGATATACATATGTAATTGAAGTCGATTTTGCGACTCTGGTTCTGGTGGAGGCGGTCCAGAACGTCCTAACGGAGGTTTTGTAACAGTGAGGGAAAGTAAAATGCGAGAGGTCGCTTGGATCGCGTGGAAGGGAAGGCTCGAGCGTCGCCATCCCAGCCCGTATCGTGTGAGCGTTCCATCATCGCAGACGGAGGTAATACGTGCTTAGCCATTCAGACGGCGTTGTCACTCGAATACAGAACGATTGGGAACAAAGACACGCTGGCCCTCCATGTGAAGGAAGAAGCAGGCTCTGACCCGTGCTGAGAGCGACTTATACAGAACTCAATCGTCATGCTCCGCTCGGGAAAATTGCGGGTTCAGATGCAGGGTGAGCCATGAAACGTATGCAACCGGTGGTATCATTGAAAATTGCAATGCGATGACCTTTGTGAGAGTCAGTGCTGCGTGCCAAAGATGGAGGGACGCTCCTTCGGGAAGACAGTTGATTGTTGATGATATTGTCGATGATATTGGCTTGAGAATCAATTTTACAAACGTACCGCGGGATATCTCGAGTCGAGGTCAAAAATGAGTTTGAGAGGAAGTAATGTCCCTGGTGAGCCATTCAGGTCTGGTTGCTTTTGGAAGACAGCTTGAACCAGCTGGCCAATGGAACGCCCACCCTGGAAGTTTGATCGGGTTTCCCATTGCGTATTCAAATGCCAAGCCTCCCTAACTCCAACAACCTCCACGCGAATTTCCGAATGCTTGTTCATGTCGTTCGCTTTGGCCAAGTACCCAGCGGGGACGCGTCGCGAAGGAGAGGAAGTGAACCGAGGGAAAGGGTGCCACAAGTATCACCGATCGGTCAAATATCCATTTCACTCCAGACCTGACGGCGAATAGGAGCAACAGAAGAGTAGACGAAGAAGCTATGACCATTTTTGAGTCACTGTAAGGAACCTGTTCAGGGTTAATGTGTATCAGGAATAAGATTGAGAGTTGGTTAGGATGAAAGAAGGGTTGGGTATAGAAACACGTGGCTAGGCCATTATGACCACGCGAGCGGCAGTCAATGGGTACCTGATTATTCAGTGCCGTCGTTACCCTCCCAACTCAATTTGCCCAGCCATGAAACCTCCATTCTTCTCAAAGATGCGCCAACAGATCAGATCTAATGGATGGCACGGAATTATTAGTTGATGCTAATTTTTTTTTCTTGGAAACGAAAATGGACACGGAACTGGTTTTTAAGCAGACGGACTCGGTCGAAGAGACTCACCAAACTTCCCCGCCTCGAGTCTTCTAGTTTCCCTCGTATCGCTCTGAAATGCCTGGCACACTCGCCAACAAGTCCAGTCATCAACTCGAAGATATCTCAGATGCTATTGATGAAGGTTAGCCTGTCTTTCAAGAGTCCGTCTCGGGGCACGTCTGATGCGTTTCATCCAAGTCAACGTTCTCAAGGGGACACTCTGGAACGACAATTCTGAATTCGACAAACATAAGGACAAGAGCCGCTTTCGAAATTATGATGACGCATGTGACCGCGTAAAGGCCTTTTATAAGGAGCAGCATGGTAGGCGACGCTTAGTGTCCGTCATTATTGTCCTGACGCGGTATCACCGCAGAAAAGCAAACTGTAGAATTTAACATCAAAGCCCGAGTAGATTTTAAAACTGAGAAAAGAGCTCGAATGGGTGTTTGGGAAGCCATCGAGCTTCTGAATACCTTAATCGACGAATCCGATCCCGATGTCAGTACAGCGTCCTTTTCGAGTGCCGAAGTAAAACGGCTAATCATGATTTCCAGACGAGTCTTTCGCAAATCGAACACCTTCTCCAGACAGCTGAAGCTATCCGGCGCGACAGCAAACCTGAATGGATGCAGGTCGGTTATTGATCGCGGACTCGACATTAATTTCGGCAACTGAGAAATGAGCGGTTTTGGCAGGTCGTCGGCCTCGTGCATGATCTTGGGAAATTACTTTTGCTGTTTGGCTCCGAGGGCCAATGGGACGTGGTCGGGGTGAGTCTAGGCCATTGTTTAGTCCGCAATACGATGCTGAGATGTTATCTTCCAGGATACTTTTGGTAAAAAGATCATGCTCTCTTTTACTCATGTGCCGTACATTGACTGTGGGCTGGACAGTTGTCGGTTGCAAATTTTCTGACAAGATCATCTATCCTGAGACCTTTGCCGGCAATCCCGACTCCTACGACAAGGTCTATTCCACTGAATACGGCGTCTACAAGCCACACTGCGGTCTTGACAACGTGATGCTCTCTTGGGGTCACGATGAGGTGCGACATTCGTTTCTTTGTCGCCGATTCTGTCCTTACTTACGATGCGGATGCAGTACTTGTATAATGTCTTCAAGGATCAGAGTACGCTCCCACAGGAAGGTCTCGCTATGATACGCTATCACAGCTTCTACCCATGGCATCGCGAAGGTGCATATATGCATCTGACGAACGAAAAGGACGAAGCGATCCTCGAGGCAGTCCGCGCATTCAATCCGTACGACCTCTACAGCAAGAGTGACTCGCCATGTGATGTGGAGAAACTCGCCCCGTACTACAAGAGCTTGATCGCCAAGTTCTTCCCTCCCGAACTCGACTGGTAAATCCCAGAACGCAGACCGCACGCGATTCGACTGTATCCTTGTGCCTGTAACTTATTTCTATCTTCTCGCTGTTGTCGATCTTCTGTGCATTGCTGTCTTAGGTTGAGATAATAGCCCTACCACACTTACGTAGAACACCATACTGTTTAGATTCCGGATTATAGAGTTTTGTATCTCTACTCGGTAAATAATGGTCAAGTATATAATTTCTGCCATACTTAACTGGAATGCTACATTTCACGGATTTTTGTGTGATATGATGGAGAGAAGTATATCTGATTAGATAACGATCGGCGCTGATAAGATCATCGATGCTCCACCGTTCCGGCTGCCGAATTATTAGCAGCGTTGTGCGCCGCCGTCGTCTCCCGCAACATCAACGACCACGACGCGATGGCAGATGCGCCAGAGAGCACTCTGCCTTACCCTCCAGTCCATGCTGATAAGAAATTTGTGGTGTTGTCCGATTGGTACGAATTTCCAGACAACTCGTCGTCAACGTCTTCTCACACCTCCCAGGGATGGCACCATCACCATGGTGGATTCGAATGACTGTCAGAGTATCCTTTAATGCTGCCCTACCGCCTTTGCTGAAACCACTTCTTTGTCCGACGTAGATATGACGGATAATCTCGGTTTCGGAAAGGAAAAACGCAGGCAAGGAAATTTAGACATTCTCGCTGGACGAGTGACCTTTAGGTTCGTGCCGGGAATTGCGTATGGTTCCAGCTCTGAGGATCTCTGTGAACTTTAGAGATGAATTTCGAAAGATGCTAGAGAGCGTCAAAGATAACGGGCACACGTTCGACGAATGTAAAGATGTGCTTCGCAAAAGTACGTACGACTCCAGAAATCGCGCGAGCTTCCCAAAGTGAAGCGCCAATCTAATCCAACTATATGCATAGATATGGAATTAGACTCTGGATTCAAGAACTTTTATGCGTGGTGCAAATCTCAGGATATTCCCATCATTATCGTTTCCAGGTGAGAAGGCCAGACAGATGTTATCCCTTCCGCACGAGACTGAATTGTTCTTGTTTTCTAATGACATTCAGTGGTATGGCGCCGCTGATCAGAGCCGTGCTTTCCAGCCTCATTGGTGAGGAAGCCGCTAACGAGATAGAGATCATCTCCAACGACGTAACGATCCACCCTGATGGCAAATGGGACATCAAGTTCCGCCACCCTTCTAGGTGCGTGTTCTGCTTCTCGACAGAAAATTCTGCATGGTTGTTGTGTATTGATGGCCATTGTTCCTGACGATCGGTATACGCAAAATCGTCGTTTACAGCGGATTTGGGCACGACAAGTCTCAGGCGATCCTGCATTACAGAAATCTTCCGAATCCGCCGATACTGTTCTTCTTTGGAGACGGTGTTTCAGGTTGTTGTTTTTTCCCCGCCCTTTAACAGCGCCACGCTCATTTCTGCGGATTTCAGATATATCAGCCGCAAAACACGCCGACGCGCTCTTTGTCAAGCAGAAACCGGGCGCAGACAACGACTTAGCCGCGTACTGCGTGAGAGAAGGCATTAAGCACGTCGTGTTTGACGATTTCTCGAGAGCTCTGCCTGTGGTCCAGTCGATTGTAAATGGCGAGAAGACGATTGATCAGGTAGTCGCTTGAAAGTCTTTTTTTCCACTTGGATCATACCCCTGTTGCGGATGGCAGTTCAATAGATGGAAATCTTGAAAAGAACGTTCCAAAATGAGATTAGTACTTTGAGATGAAGTGACCATCATCACCTCAACGAACTGACCGTCGGTGCTTTACACCCCCATTGTCGAAATCGGTGTCCGCAATGCATTCTTGAAGGGGTCACGACCAGCGTTGACGATCTATAGCGCCTATTCTTCAAAATATACCTTCTCGGTCGTTCGAGAACGTCCATCGCCAGTGCATTAATTCCATCGATGTGACCCTGGTCTCCGGCAGTTCGCTCAGAGTCAAGGGTACAGTCATCTGACTCTGGAAATTATCAAGGCTTCTCAGGAGCTCTCCTCGTGATCTTGACCACCCCCACCCGCTTACACTTTCGCTCCAAAATCCTTGGGCACTGTTAACAGGTGACGCGTTGGAATAAAGTGTGTCCGTCGACGTGTCTCAGATTCCGGCTTCTACGACGGCTTATCAATTCCCGAACGGCGACATGCTTCCATTGCGTTCCTCGTGAGGAAACATCGCCGAGTGTCACTAACATGCTAGAAAGACTCACGCTCTATCTCCGTTAGTAATTTACGAAAGAACGTCGCTAATTAGGGTCCCTGATTTGACGAAGATTATAAATTCCTCTTTAGAGGGCGTAAATTTAATCGATAGCAGCTGCACCTCCAGATTTCTCTCTGATCCTTGATACCGACACAACTACGGACGCAAAATGCTTATTGACGATAAAGACATCCCCATCGTTCCTCTGCCCACGTTAGATAGGCTCGGGGCGACTATTCCTGCCGATCTGCAAGATAAGGAGGTCGCGAAGCAATGGTTCCAGTCCTTCGCAAAGGCGATGGAGGCAGGCGATGCCAAAGGCGTCGAGAGTCTGCTTTTACCGGGCGCCTTCTGGCGCGACATGTTAGCCTTGACTTGGGACTTTCGCACTTTCCATGGACTGCCAACGATCACGCAGTTCCTGACCGACCGTCTCGGCTCGGTGCATCCTCGCAACTTCAAGCTGAGAGACGACCAATACCTGGGTCTTCAGAAGCCCTTCCCCGATCTCGCATGGATCAATTTCATGTTCGATTTCGAGACCGATGCCGGCATCGCCTCTGGAATTGGCAGACTCGTGCTTACAGCCAACAACGAATGGAAACTGCACAATATATTCACCAATCTCGAAGACCTGAAAGGCTTCCCGGAGAAGAAGGGTGCTCTGCGGAATCCGGCCTCTAACCATGGAAAGTGGGAGGAACAAAGGCAGCGCGAACGCGAGTTCAAAGACACGCCTCCCACTGTTCTCATCGTCGGAGGAGGGCAAAGTGGACTAGAACTCGCCGCGCGACTGAAGGCACAAGGTATTCTATCGCTCGTGGTTGAAAAGAATCTGAGGATCGGGGATAACTGGAGGAATCGATATGATGCGTTATGCCTGCATGATCCTGTTTGTGAGTGACGTTTCTGGCACTCGGAAAGGATACCTCTGATATCATGGTCAGGGTATGATCACATGCCTTATCTATCGTATGTTGTCAATCAACAGTTACCGTTCTTGATCTGAGGCGAATTGGCCCTTTTTAAGTTTCCCAACGACCTGGCCGGTATATTGTCCAGCTCGAAAGGCTAGATAATTCTTCATTTCTGCAATGACGATTGTATGGCAGCTTACCCTTCCACCGATTTTCAGTTGGCAAAGTGGCTCGAGAATTACGCCGAATCTCTGGAACTCAATGTGTGGACAGATACCACAGTTGTCAATGCTAAACCTGATGCGGGAGGAAAGTGGAGCGTAACCGTCAAACGTGGGGATGGCACTGAGAGGACGTTGCTCGTCAACCACCTTGTTTTTGCAACGGGCCTCGGAAGCGGCGCGGAAAAAGTGCCTTCGTATCCTGGGATGGTACGAAATGCCGCATACCCTCTGATTGGTCGGAGTCTGACTAAACGGACCGAATCAGGATAAATTTAAAGGACAGATTCTCCATTCTACTCAGCATAAGAGGGCGACGGATCACCTGGGGAAGAAGGTTGTCGTGGTTGGAGCGTGCACATCTGGTTTTTTTCAGCTTACCTTATCTGATGGCGATGAATCTGATCTAGAGTTGATTCCAGGGCACGATATTGCCGAGGACTTTTATGAGCATGGCGTCGGTGAGCCTTCGTGCTCTGAAGCTGATAGACATGTATGAACGTGCCACCAACAGACGTGACCATGTACCAGAGAGGCTCAACGTACGTTATGAGTACCAAAAATGGTTTCAAAGTTGCCCTGGAAGGTGCGAAACGGTTATGGCGAATTTGACAAGCTCCCTTTCCTTACATCTCGCGAAGCCCTCTACTCTGAGCAGGGTCCGCCGACGGACATCGCCGATCGTTTGAACGCGTCGTTCCCTCATTTCATGAGCGTGGAGTTCAACCAACGTTTGGTGAAGGCCATCGCTGAACTCGACAAGTATGACCAGTTTCTGCTTGTGACCTCTTACTTTGGTAACTTTTGTCCAGAGACACACTGCAAGGGCTCGAAAAACGAGGCTTCAAACTGAACTACGGCATCCACGACACCGGATTCGGCTTACTGGCGTGGCACCATGCAGGGGGTTACTATCTCGGTATGATCCTTGTTCACTACACCCGCAGGCGTCTCGTTCGTTAAGCTGTACACAGACACCGGGGCGAGTCAACTTATAGTCGATGGAAAGATAAAATTGAAGAGCGGCACCCTCATCCAAACATTCACCGAGACTGGCATCAAATTCGAGGACGGAAGTGAACTCGAGGCGGATGTCGTCGTTTTCGCCACTGGGTGAGTCGTGTTCCACATATCAACGCCGTGGTCGGTCTGGAAAATCGCGTTGCAGGTTGGGAGACGCCAAGGAGTCGGCACGTAAGGTTCTCGGAGACGAGCTGGCCAACAAGTGCCACCCCGTCTGGGGTCTTGACAAAGAAGGCGAGATCAGCGGCATATACCGCTATACCGGCCTTCAGAATCTCTGGTTCATACTTGGTCTGTGTCCACGCCTTTCTAGCTGCAGGAACTGCGTCTGACTTTTGCACGACAGGTAACCTAGCGCTCTGTCGTTTCCATTCCAAGCATCTGGCTCTCCGTGAGTCCAACTGCTATCTTTGCACTTCTGTGAAGGTGCTGAACGATCCTTCACCACAGAAATCAAAGCCATTGAGGAAGGAGTCATGGGAGAGCGCTACAGTCCTGCTGCCTAAAGTTGTGAGGTGAAGAGGTGAATGTAGGACGACAATGCACAATGTAATATTGAAGACTTCAACAATTTTGTACGATTGGTTTCTACCATATACAAGGGGATCGGGAATGCACACGATCTCAAGTTATGGCCTGCCTTCGATAACGCATGAAGCACGGGTCACCAGACGGTCGTCCCTAAAAATGCAGATGCTAAAGTCAACGAAGGCCATGATAAACGCACAGAATAACTTCGGTGACAAACCTGGAGCATATTGTTCCTGTCTGGAAGGGGAAGCACCTTTGGGCACTTTCCAAACTGATCGACTATCTCATACTCGAACTCGGAGAGAATCAGCGTGATGATCCATTTCATCTCCAACGTCGCGTATTTCACGCCAGTGCACGGATGTCGGCCTGTTGCACCCTCCCAGTTACTTGAATCCGACGATATAGCAATGAAGGATCCTCACCGGCACCCCAACCCAAGAAGCCGAGAACAGCTTTCTTTCCTTCGTCTCGTTCCTTTGAGTGTCTGTCTGGATCGAATTTTGCCGGCTCGGGGTAGATCTTCGGGTCCATGTGGACTTCGGAGATGCAGTATGTCAAGAAATCGCCTTTGCGCATGACGGTATCAGCGATTGCGACATCCTTCGTGGTGTTGCGACGGAGCGCGGTGACGGCCAGCGTGAGGCGGATTGTCTCTCGCAGGACGCAATCCAGGATCGGCATCTCTTCCTCCCATGCACCCAGCGGCAAGGAAGCGAGGCGTTTGTGAAGAGGTTCGGCTGAGGTCGAATCAGTGTGCTTGGAGATCAGATCTCTGATTTCCTGCATCACTTTTTCTTTCCACTCTGGATGTGTTCCGAGAAACAAGAAAGTCCAACAGACTGGGATCGGTTGAGTTACCACGCAACGACCAGACAAAACGACGTTTCCGCACCTATTGCGCCAGTATTGATCACCGCGACGAATATGATGCTAAGAGCGAACTATCCGGCTGCGACGTCAGGGACCTTGACGGTTGAACAGAGTCGTCTTTACCTGTATTATTGATTTGTTGGAGTCGCCTTGCGCGATGAGAATGTCGAAGGCATCGTTGGAAGGTTGCGAGCTACGCCTAATGTTGACGTACTTGTTGAGTGTCATGTACATGCTTATCAACGCCTTCGCCTGGGCCAACCTAGCAGGGGTCGGAAGCCAGGGACATAGCACGGCCATAGGCGTGGCGCTCTTCTCGAGGATGAAGTAATTCCTTGCAAGTTTCGATACTGCCGCTCTATCATCGGACAGGTCACGGCAGGCCGCCAGCCGCACTGTTAAGAGAAAGACGAGCTACGGCAAATGCGCATGAACACCGGAAGGAAAAGCGTGAAGGGCGGTGTGAACTTACATCGTACAGGTCTTGGAAAGGGTTGATTTGTCCTAAAGGTCCCCATTCATGCATGGCAGCATGGACGTCGTCAAATAACGAAGGAAGGACTGGTTACTTGACGATGAGTCGCGAAGGAGGCTAGAATGTGAGGTCCCACCCAAGCTCACGTTCCGTTATCCTCTCTTTGCGCAGCATTAACGTGACTCTCCTGATAAATTCTGGGCTATCGGGGTCACCGCCCTCAGAATCAACATTGATGTCCTCAAGTCGAGGTGCGCCGCCCATCAAGATGGTGTATCCTTGGACGAGGTGGAATGGTCCATTGAAAAAGACCTTGCGGCCTTCTTCTCCCGACAGTGCAAAGACACGATGCTATGAGGGAAAAAGCATGAGTTCGTATGCGTGACACGCAGGGGAGGTTTCGTACATGAAGAATTCGGAATGGGAAAATATTCTTTCCCGTCTTCTTGAAGCCGTCTTGGAGAAAATCGTATCGGCGCATGAAAAATTGCCAAGTATCACGGATCGTGAACAGGGGATGTCCGCGCAATTGTTCTGGCAATTTGACATCGGTGAACTGAAGCAGCAATATAACCAGGAAGCCTGCGACGAAAACAGCTCCTACAGAAAACGAGACAGATACGACGCTAGGCATGTCGCTGGAGGGCGGGGCCGTCGCAAGATAAAAGCGATGTGTAATGATCAAGCAGGAAAATGGAAAACAACAGCTGAGCCAGTGTACAGCCTGAATTTATAGCGTCAGAAGGATAGTTTGCTGCTCGGAAAGGTACATTACCATTTGCTGATCGAGCACCAAGTTCGGTGTAGGAGACGCCACCTACATTCCATAAGAGATACGCCTACACAATATAGCTAGCGCGTCTGCATTTCAACGGGCAATTGCCGACGCTACTTCGGATGTTGATTTGCCGTATCACAAACGACTGGAGATCTTGCTGTTGATTCATACAGTACGCAACAGCCACAAACCTCCGAAAAGAGAGTGGTCGTTCATACAAAGAACATGACGCTCAAGACTGCTTCCTGTACTCGTCGAATCGTTTCATTTGGTAAGAAATGCAATGCGGTCAGAAAAACGGAAATCTTACCATGATTTTATCCATTCCAGAGAATTCAGTGGCGCAAAGGCCAATCTTCCTGACGAAAGACCTGTTTGAACGTGGTACGTTGGCAATTTTTGTGACGTTCCTAATCACGCCGTCATTCAAGCTGCTGACCAAGCCAGACACCTCTTTATGGCGGTGAATATCTGAACATTCGTTTCGAGGCGCGCCCATTCTCCGAAGCGAAATGGATCATCGCACGCGCCGCCTTGGCGCTCATCAGATGGTCTTGCTTTATCAGTGGCTGGAATGAAGCCCGGATCCCAGACGCTAAGAGATGGCCACGCCACAGTTTCTTGCTCTCCTTAGGGCATTTGCCATCGAGGGATGCGTTACGATTCTAGTCTTTAGAGATATCCGCTCTCCTGGTTACATTGCTGACACAGATTGCTTTTAAGCCCCTCAAGCTCAAACCAGCTTTGTGTCGATATAGTTGAAGCACCCTCCGATCACTATTCGCGATTCCAAACGTGATTCTAGCATCAAAACAAGCCATGCTACCGAGAAGCCCTCACTGTGTGTTACGTATACTGGCTTGGCTCAACAGCAATACCTGGGGTAGAGGTCGCATTCCCAATCTTCTATGGTCAGTAAGGATTCATTCCTTTGTTGACGATGCAAATGTTCTGTGTTTCTTGGTTATGCCTGTAACTTGCGACTTTTCAACTCTTTCGGTGTGTCGGTTTGCATATACCCCATGCCGCGCGTCGTGATCATATGAATGATGTGGCTCGGTGATGTCAGTGTCCTGTTCCATTGCGGCGTGTGATGGGGACCTGCGCATCATGGAGCTTGTTGATCATGATCATCACGGCCTGTCATATTCGCCCCATCCATGTACATGAACGCCCATGGTTGTCTTCAACTTGTCAAGGTTACTTATACCTGTCTAGTCATTGACCGGCCGATTCTAGTTAAGTTAGCTCATCTTATCGCTGTGTATTGTTGTTCATTTGACGACGTGTATGGTATTTTCCTGGGAGGAATATGCCGTTTGTCATTCATTCTCTATTTATTTGTCTTCTCCCATCAGGATCTAGTCCGTTAGCTTGCATCTAAGAAATGTCTGCTATCAATACATAACCCTGACTGCACAATCGTCCCTCAGGGTGAGAACCAAGGGGCTGAAAGTTTACGAAGGCCAGACTGTCTTCTGCTGGCCTTTTTTTTTTTGTTTGTTTCCCTGCTGTGGATGAGAAATTAAGTTGAGAGCCTCGTGGCACAGGAAGATCAAGTCCTTTTTATCTTCGATCAGGGTCCAGATGCACCGTGTGAAACTTTGAAATTAGCAGGGTTGATCGCGCTGTGAAAATGTGCACTCGCTCCCGTGGTTTTCCAGCCCATTCCTACCACCAACGGCCAACGGCGCGCGGCCAGGTCGCGTTTTCAAAGCTGCTTGTATTTTTACTCCAGGAAGGACGGCTTGCCGTGAGTAGTCTGATGACCAGGCTTCGTGTCACAAAGCATGCTGATAGTTTTGCTTCTCCGATCAACATGACCCGAAGTCCCCTGCGTCGCTGATTGTTGTGACATAGCCGCTGTCTCTCCGTTCTCGTTACCTAGGCCGGCGTAGTCATTGCTGCTCGTCATGACTAGCAAAGCCTCTGGCTCTGGCACCTTCGCCCGTCTATCTCGGATCGGCCTGAGTCTTGGCCTTAGACCAAGCTTCACGAACCAGAGGGAAAACAAGAAGCAACAGCGGGAGGACGAGGATTGGTACATCCCTTACAATGGGCCGTACGAGCCTCCTCCTGGGCAGCGAGGGCGAGCAGAGAGGAACAGCTTGGATGGCGAAGATGAAGAGACGGCCTTGGCAAGCCGCGAGCTCCACAAGACGTTCTCCATCGGTCACGGCTCGTATACGAGTGAAAACGCAAACGTTGTGGATCAAAAACTGCGAGGCAGAACACAATCATTTGTTTCTGGTCGGACCATCTCATCCGGTGCCATTGATCCCAGTCGGCCTGGCACCATCACGCAGAGAAGGTCGACGGTTTCAACTCCCCAGCGTCCTCCGGCACCGTCGTACATAAACCTGGATTCTTCAGGCGGCGTTGGAGAGTCACCCATGCCTCCCATCAGGCGTCTTCCCAAGGACCAAAATTCCCCGAACCGCGCCAGCATCATCAGTCTTTTTTCCTTCGGTTCGTCCAGCCACAAAGCGCTCCACTCGCCGAAGACAGCCTCCGCGAAAATTTCCCGCAATTCTAAAAAGTCCGAACGTACAGCTTCCAACCTGACGGCCGGCACCTTTGGACCGCGACCTCGCTGTTCGTCCGAGTCGCATGAGCATCGGCAGAGCAAACTCCGAACCAGCGTTTTTCCTCCGAACGCTGTCGACAGCGTGACCACTGACGAAGACTATTACAACTCGTACTACTCTACCCTAATACCATCACCAGGCCAACCGAACCCCTCCTCTCGTGTCAGCGACCCTCTCAGGCCGCCCGAATCTGAAAACGGGTCGCAGTCTCCCGTCACCCCTAGTTCAGCTTCCCAACACCCTTACGCTTATGTTTATTTACCAGAGCACGCAGCCGACGAGCCCCAGACGGCGCCCACGTGGTCGAACTCCCAATCTCCCAACGCCACGCGAAATATTCCCCGGCTCACTTTCACGGCACCAAAAAACGCAGCGAGCGCCGGCGGCTCGACCTCTTTCAACATTTCTCGATCATTTGCTGGTGGCATGAAAAAGCTCAGGAGCTCCATCTCCACCCCGAACCTGCAAGCTGCCAACGAACCGACGTCGCACCTGCGCAATCCCCATGCCACGAAACCCGCGCCGAAAATCAAGGATCGTTGGTTGTCTGCTGAAACGTGGTGTGATGCCTTGCTGTTTCCTCGGCCGCGTCTCAAGGTCAGGCAGGAGGGAGATGGAGCCAGGTTGACGACTGGGAGGATTGTCAGTCCGCCAGGAAGTCCTATTGGGGGTAACGAGAAACGCTTGCCCGAAGATGGTGTGCAGTCTCGCGTTCTGGCCCATTCGAGGTCCGTTGGGGAGCTTCGGAAAAGAACTAATGCAGCTTCCTCGGAAGCAGGTCCTTCCCGTGCGCCCGTTCCCGCTGTGCCATCTGATGCGACGAGGCAACGTCCTCCGAGACCAAAAAGCTTTGCTCAAGATGACCTCGCTCTTCCAAGTCCGGTGCCTTCCTTGGCCAAGTATGTCTTGAACTCTGTCGTTAATGTGGCGCTCTCACTAACTAACTTTTTGGATCAGGGTCCTAGAAGAAGGCGAGACTCTTGACAGGGAACGTAAGCAATGGCAGGCACAAGCGACACGTTCCTTCCAAAACAAGCAGACGCGCAGCGTGTCTCGCGGTCGTTCAAAATCTCTCACGAACAAGGGAAAGCGGAAAGAAGACCCGAGCAATCTCGAGTTTCTCGCTGTCCGTGCTTACCTCGGAAGCCAGGCTGAAATGCCGACGGTATCGACGCGTTCGCCGCCGCAGTCCAATTCACAGACGACCAGCACCAGTACGGGCACGTTCAGCCGGATATCCCATGCATATTCGAGCTCGCTCAGCAAGACGTTGTCCAAGTCGTCCAAGTCGCATTCTCGCGGCAACTCGAGGACAGACTCCTTTGGGCGAACGATGCTGAGGAAGCGAGATCGGAGCGCGACTGTCGGCGGCGCTTCCAACACCGAACATGTTCTGGACGCACGTGGCGTGAAGCTGGAGACGGTGCTCAAGGGGGACGAGACGACGTTTATCCGGCTGGCCGACCCTGCTCAGATCCAAGTGGAGAGTGGACCTTCGGTCAGTTCCACGTCTCCCGCGCCTTCCGGCGGCAGCGGCGATGTCAGGATGGGGATAGCCATTTCGACACCTCCCTTAGATGGCGACGCCCGCGATGCCCTCAAGATGCCCTCACATCCATATGCCCAAGGCGGCTTGTCGTATCGCACAGACGCGCGGCTCATGGCAGAAAGCCCGACGGATACCGGGCCCAAGCACTCTTCTGGCGAATCTTCGCAGGCGGCCAAGGCTCCACAACAGCAACAGGATGAAGGCCCACAGCGACACCGCCCGCCGCCGCATCTCCATCCATATGCCCAGGCGTCGCGCGATTCGTTCTACGAGGGCGCCGGCTTGGAACCTCAAGTACGGCCCGACAGCGACGTTCCTCCGCCCGCGAAGATGTGGGCGGCATGGTCGCCCGGCATCGTGCGGGAGATCCTGCCGCACGAGATCCAGTACTCGCCCTTCATTTCCGAGAGCGGCCACGAGTCTCTGCGCAACTCGACGATGATTCTGGACACGGTGGGCCTCGGCGAGGCGCTGGCGAATGCTGTCCGAGTGCCGGAGATCCCGAGAAAGGCGCCGAGCTCGGGTGTTGACGCTGTCAGGAACGAGGGCATGCGACAGGGGGTTCCTGCTTCGCCACAACCGAAGCGCGCGTATAGACAACCCGTGCAATATGATGCCTCGCGTCCGCCGTACCTCACGCAACTGCAAAAGACGAGCGATCCGAGCCCGAAGCACACGTTTGTGTCCTCGTCGACGTTGCCGCGGGAGGTCTCGGAAGCGACCTCGACGATGCGCCGGTCCTCGAGCATGGACGATCTTCGCCAGCTGAGCCTTTCGCCAGGCGTCGCGTCGGATAACTCGTCGCCGCAGCCTTCACCGCGGTTCTTTGACAACCCCGACGACATTCAAAACTTCCACGACTTGTTCTACCGGCCGCGGGCGTTTCGGGACAACGACACAACGGGGGCGACGGGGGTGACGACGATGGCGGCATCACTGGGGGCTACGACGCCGACGAGCTCGCTGCGCTCGCGGCTAGCGCGGACGGGCAGCGGGTTAACGAGCCTCGCGCGGCAGTTGAGCGAGGAGTACGAGCAGCTCGCGGCGGAGCGGGAGAGCAGCCAGTACTCGCGGTCGAGCATTGCGGTACCAAACACGGCGGACTTGAATGGTGGCGGCAGGCAGGGGGAGTCGAGCTTGGAGTTTGTGTTCGAGGAGGGTCCCCCGATGCAGGTGCGCGATCCGGGGCAGGCCGTGCTGATGGATCCGATACAGGCGTTCAAGCCCTCTGGGACGCTTCCTGTGGATGTGGAAGCTGAGGTAGAGGCGGTGTCATCAGGGTCGTCGTCGCCCACGGATCCAGATCACGATGGAACCGGTAAGAATCGCTCATGACGAGGATATACTCATGCTGATGTCCCGCGTGACGAACAAAGAACTGTTCAGAGTAGGTGTCATCGAGTCCGTGACGACGCCGCCCGCAGTGCAGACGGACCACCGGTCGTCCATGGCAGGCCAGATGTCGGAGGGCCACCACAGCAGGTCCGAGGGGCACGCCAGCGCGCATGAGCACGAAAACGAGCTCACGATCACGCAGCCGCGCGTCGCGTCGTCCAGCCTGCCGCTGCCCTCGGCCGACCCGACGCGGAGCAGCTACATGACGACCTCTACGGCGTCGCGCATGTCCAATCTGTCCGATTTCCCTGCGCCGCCGCGGCACGCGGGGCACATGTCGCTTTTGAGCTCGTACTTTGAGGAGGCCATGTCGCAGCGCGATTCACGCTCTTCGACGCCGCCGCCGCCGCTGCCTGAGCTTCCGCTGGATGACCGGAGTGCGGACGGTGATGCTGATCGCCGGTTCACGTTTGGTGGTGTGGACGAGGAGATTGACGAGATGATCGCCGCGTTCTCGAGCACGTCACATGCGCCGCACACACTTCACTCATAACGATGCCTCTCCTTTATCCTTCCTTTTTTTTTTCCAACGTTCGTTTGAGCTATCGGATTAATTCTTTACTTTACTGTACTTGTTGCCGCTAATCGTCGTGGGGAAGGCATGTGGGTCATTTCAAGGTATCTGTTGTTCTCAAAGGAAATTTTTCTTTTTCATTATTCATAATCGTCTGGGCTTTTTCATCGCGTTCATTTTGTTCCTATGTAGGTATTACTGCAACCATTTCGGAAATTCTGACGATGGGATATGTTTTCTTAGCGATGATCTGCAGTACTTACCCCAGTGTCACAAAGGCTCCCTTCTATCCACATGCCATCGCGCTTCAACGCACTCAGAGCTGACTTGATGATAAAACGCGACAGTCGCCACCTGGGTCAGTCCCCTCCCAGAAGGTCGAACGGGACGCAGACCGCCGGCTGGAAGCGTTAGAGCGCTTGATGGAGAGATTGAAAAGGTGTGAAATGCTTTGTGAGCGTCACTCATGCTCTGTGCATGGGTTCACGTTCAACGTTGTTTTTTTTTTTTTTTTCGAAATTGAAAGCCAGCTGGGCGGACGCCAGAGAAGGAGACACCCTGGTGCGAGCCGTGAAGAACGAGCGGCGCGCCGAGAAGAAAGCGTTTCGGTCTTTTTTTTTTTTCCTTCCAATCATGGCAAGCAATAGAGAGCGACCTGAAAGCGATTCTCGAGGAACGACTCGAGTTTCTCCCGGCCTAGCATCTGGCAACTCACGCGCAAGGAACCAGGTGTGGACGAATGCTCCCGCCAAGATAATATGACACTCCTCGTGGGATACCCTGTCTGTGGTGCTCCATTGGCTTTTTTTTCGCGGTTGTCTTTCAGCTTGGACATCTACGGTGTGGTGCAATTGGCCGCTGGCGCAAGTGCAATCTGCGGAGGACTCGTGCGTGCTACTGAGCTTTGAAGCGTTAAGCCCCTAGAAAAGTGCTCTCGCTTCTGCTTTTTGAAACCGTTTCGTCTCGTCGAACGACGCTCGTCGCTGCTGCGGACCAAACCGAATTTGTATGATCTGAGATGGATATTTTACCGTTTTCCACTGTTGCAGTGACGGCAGCGATGTTGGTTGTCCCAGGGTGTCACCTGCATGCCGATGCAAAGGGCCGACGAGGTGTAATAGGAATGACGAGACCCGGGCCTTGTAATCTCGAAATCCTGAACATCGCACTCGAAAGCAAGTTCTTCGAAGCCACGTAACCTCAGGCCCCAGGCCTCATGACGCATCCTTCGCTAATCAAGGCAAATGGGCAAACAATAGCCTATCAAAATGTTCAATGACCCCAGACAACGGATTATTCATCGTAAAACAAGAAGGAAAAAAAGAAAAGTCACATCGTATTTTTCAAAGAGTTTTTGATGGACAGTCTGAGCTCAGATATTCAGAGGTCGTGCCCCAGCCCACGCCGTCGGGCCCCGTGGAAGGACATGACGTTTGTTCTATCATAAGCATGCGCCATCCTCCAGCCACGTTTTCGACGATGCTCTTTCCCGACTCGGACCGGTCAGCTCATCATAGCCGGTGTTCGCAGTCTCATTTCAGCCTGTGCGTCTTCATACAACGGTTTGACGTATCCGTAAGCGCAGCGTCTGGCACGGAACTATGTTCGCTGATCGCGGCCGCGAGTTCGTCCGTTGTGTGTGGGCATTGCATTCACGGGCACTGAACGCTGGCTATCGATCCTCGACGCGCCACGGCGTGATATGCGGTGGATACAAGGATCCAGATTCAACTGCGCTTGCCAATGCTCATTGGGGCAGAGCGTTGGGTCGGCCGGCATGCAAAGTGAGAGCCGCTCGCACTCTACTGGGCGATCGGTCATCGATCATCACTCAATCGGCCTTGCAGGCCAATCGACAGCTGTCTTGAAACCAGGGTGGGACAAGAGGGTAATGATTTTACTGATGCGGTAGTGCAACGCTCGTTGTGAAGGTAGGCCAAAATGGAACACTGCTTCAAGGGATCGTCGCGCTGAAACGGAATGCTTTGTCGCGTACACGCATGACCAGATTCATTAGTATGATGTCATATCATGCCCGTCCTAAGAGTTACAGAGTTTACGAGATCACAATTTGGTCGGAGTACAAAAAGAAAAATCTCTGACAATCAATTTTTTTGAGGTGCGAGTTTCCAGTTTTTCTGTCGCAAGCTTCATACCACTTTGGCAACTTGGCCAGTGGCTGTATGCCAAATGAAAGGGCCGAGTCGTAATAGGAATGACAAAACCGGGCCTTGACTGGCAGCACACTCCGTCCAATGAGGTTCAACGTCGCACTCGGAGCAAATCTTCGAAGCCCCAAACCGTGTGATGCCTCTTCGGCAATCAAGGTAAATAGCCATTCGATTACCCCATACGACACACTTGTCTATGTACCTTGAAGAACAAAAAAATAAAAGTCAAGTCACCTCAAATTTTCGAAAGTTGGATTGATAATCCGACGCTGAGGCCTGAGATCACTAGAGGTCATGCCGCAGCAGGCCGCAACCATGCCGTCCTCATTTTTTTCTCGCAAAGAATTACCGACCCTGAGAGGAACATGGCGTATCTGCGCTATCTGGGGTCTTTTTAACTCTTTCGTCGGCGGATCCTTTTCTCCTGATCGGTCACTTTGGAGACAATTGCTATAAAAACCCCTTGCATGTCCCTCATTTCTGCACAATAAATTCGACATTGCCCCTCTGACGTTCAAGACATCAACATCATGTCTGCGACGCCGGGGTTCAACAACAACTACACCGCGACGGGGCTGCTCGAAGCGTACTCGTACTCGTACATGACGCTCACGGCCGCCGCGCTCGGGCTCATCACGCTCGCTGTGTTCCTCTACCCTGCGCTCTTCGCTCAACGCGCGCGCAACGGCATCCCGCATCTGGGCGGCTTCTCGATCCTCACCGCGTGGCCGTTCTTCGCGCGGCGCTTCGACTTTTTGCGGTCCAACTTTACCAAGATCTCTGGCGACATGTTCACGTTCAACGTCCTTCATGTGCGTCGCGAACCCCCCTCCCACTCTTGTAAAGTTGGCCGATATGCTGACTGGTTGTATGCGTAAAAAAAGCATTCCGTCACGGCCATGAGAGGCTTGGAAGCCCGCAAGGCGTTTTTTGATACCAAGAGCCTCAATTTTACAGAGGGATACAAGATCCTCATGGGCGCTGTGCGTTTTCCCAGGTGTGGCACCATAATGCCGTCTGACGCCCCGATTCAGGCACCCCAACTGCAGGACATCGACGTTGACTTCCAGGCTCAAGGTAATGTTACCTGGTTCAACAAGCAAATCGCCACGCTCTTGAATAGGAGGCGGCTGCAGGAAGGTGAGCGCGACTCTATTTTGTGCTCCTAGCCCAGTGCTCTCTGACACTTTTTCTGTGCACCTACAGTCATCCCAACTTTGTTTGATGATATCCAGGCACGCATGGACACCTGGGGCAAAGAAGGGAAGATGGACCCTTTCAAGAACATCTACGACGTCCGTCCGCTTCTCTTCTCCCGCGCAACCCTCCCATAGCTCAATCTGTTCCTTTTCCCCCTCTGCAGCTCGTGTTCCAGATGACGGTGCGAATGGCGACTTGTCACGAGCTCGCGTCGGACTACGCGACGCTCGACAAGGTACAGAAGCTCTACTGGACGCTCGAAAAGAGCGCCACGCCGACTGCGCTGCTCCTCCCGTGGTTCCCGAGTCCCGCAAAACGCAACAAGGAGCGGGCGACCAAGGAGCTCTATACCATCCTTTTGGACTATGTTGATCGTCGCAAGAAAGCCAAAGTGCCGTCGTCTGACGCGATCGATGTCCTCCTGGAGGGCGGTATCAGTGATCAGGACATCATTGGCGTGAGTGACGCTCTGGTCGTTGAGCAATATCTTCCCTCCCCACTAACGTGATGCGTTGCTTTAGTTTATACTTGGCGTTGTGTTTGCTGGCGTCGTCAACACCGGAATCAACTGTATGTCCAACCGCACATCCCCTCCTCGCTTGCTAACCTCCCCTCGGCCTAACAGCATGCTGGTCCCTCCTCTTTCTCTCGCACAACCCTGAATGGCGAGAAAAGGTGATAAACGAAGTGCGCGCGCTGATTGAAAAGCACACCAACACCACCGCCTCGTCGGCGCACGAGCCCTTGCACCGCCGTCTCGCCTCGATCCCGATCGCGGCGTGGGAGGACGAGATGCCGGCGCTGGATCTCGTCATACGCGAGACGCTCCGGATCGTGCTGTGCACCACGGCTCTGCGGCGCAACCTAGCGGAAGACATGCACATCGGCGGACGCCCCGTCGTCCAGCCCGGCGGCTTCTTGGCGTACTCGCTCGCGGACGTGCACATGGATCCGAGCATATACACGAATCCGCACACCTTTGACCCGCACAGGTTCGAGCCCGGGCGCGAGGAGGACAAGAGCGCGACGTATGCGTTCCTTGGCTGGGGCGCGGGCAGGCATCCTTGCACCGGTATGAAGATCGCCAAGCTTGAGATCAAGATGATCGTCGCGCTGTTTGTCGCTGGGTACCAGTACGACGTTGTTGACGCGGCCGGGAACATCGCCAAGACGCTTCCTAAGCCGGACTATAACGATATTCAGCAGGCGAGGCCCGTCGGAGAGCCGTGCTTCATTCGGTACAAGCGCGTCGTAGAGTAGTGATCTCACTGTCTGTCGTTTGTCGCTTGGTTTCTATCACACTGGACTTTTTATTGTCAATCATGATATATACATATACATATACGTGCACGGCCTGTCATTCGACCTTGTTGTCTGAGCCCAGGACGTCGGACAGGAGGTACTCTCCTGCGGCGCAGATGCCGGCGGACCACAACAGCAGAAGCGACGTGATGCAGAAGAAGCTGATCGACTGCCCGATCTCCAACCATGAACCTAGACACAGATGCACGCCGCTGTCAATCCAAGCCTCGAAAAGGGAAAAAAAGAGCCCGCCTGACCTGTGTCTCGGACGTTGAAAAAGAACGTGATTGTCATGCCTAAGAAAGGGACCGATCAGCGTGTTGGCCGGACGACGATGAGCAAACGACAAACGACGCACAGTCGGTCAGCGTCAGCGCGACGAGCAGGAGAGAGAGCGGAGGCATGTGCAGCGCGTCGTTGAGCAGCGCTGTTGCTACCGACAGGATAACGTACGGCGCTACAATCTTGAATATCTGCCGAAAAGACGACGGGGGCGATTAAAAAGAGTGATGCCGAGTAAGTGGACATGGGGGGTGCGGCACATACGAGGAGTGCGGCCATGAAGAACGGGCTGAATATCGGGATGAGTCTGTACACAGGCTCGAGGTAGAATGATCTGCGCGAAGTCGCAGTCGCAGCGTCGTTAGTTTACGAATCAGGGCGAGAACGAGGGAACGCGAAGGTGACTCACGATATCGATGCGACGCTGCAGGAGCACGGGACAAGAAAACGAACGGGAAGCAGCTCAAGTCAGAATCTACTGCTGGCCAACTGCGTCGAGCAGACTCACTTTCCGGTGCCGAAGAATCCCACTTGCACAAAGAATAGGAAGAACAGGGCGATGCGGAGGTCGTCGGAGTGGAACCTGTACACCGCGCGGGAGCTCACGCCCACCACGGCCCGGGCCGCACTCTCAGCACCGTTCTCCCTCGGGTTTCCGTCAGATTCCGTCTTCGCCTTTGACTTGGCCTCCGAACCAGCATGGGCAGCGCGGACCGCGGACTCGACGAGCACCCATGCGAGGAGCGTGCCAGAGTACGCAACGTAAAAGAGACCCTCGACGCTGATAGACAAAATGACGAAGCACGGGCCAAAGCCCATAAAGTACGTCAGGAACTTGGAGAGCCGCGTGTGGTGTTTCGCGTTTGAGGTAAAAGGCAGCGCGGACGCGGAAGCTGGTCGTCGGCTTTTTTTTAATTTTTGCGTCAAAAGAACGGGGAAGATCGTGACGCACCGAGCAGGGTCCATCCGAGTATCTGGTTTAGGACTGGCAGTCCGAGTTTCGCTTGTAGGTTCGACACGGAGCTCGCAGTGACGATCATCGTTAGCACGATCAATGTCGACTATGAATTTCATGAGTGTACGTGCAAATGTCGACTGGGAAGGACATAACCTGCAAAAGCAAACTAATGCGGAGCTTGCTCGTGTGTCCAGGGTTTCCCGGAATTAGGGCAAACGACGTCCATCCTGCAACCAGGACCAAAACACCACCTGCGAGACTGAAACGCACATAAGTAAATCACCAAGCGTCCGCAGTAAATTCTCTCACATGGCAACCAGATTTTCCTTCTTATCCACTGGGAGCAAGGGGAATACACCAGTCACCAGACACAACAATGACCAAGTCAAACTCAGTGTAAAGTTCTCTTTCCACAAGCCTTTTGGCCAGGCCAGCGGCCACAGGACGCCAGCAACGGCGAATCCGACGCTCCAAATTTCGCGGTGGGTATATCCGGCCTAGAAATATCGAATTTCACCAAGTGACGAAAGACGGAAAAATCCACTCACCACCATACCCTGCATAACACTCACGACAGCCAAAAGAGTGAAAACCCCGCTGACAAAAGCATGGTTTTGCCTGCGAGATGCGATGCGCAGAGCTGGGACAGCCTGTATCAAGAATTCTCGCCAGAAGAAACAAGGAAAGACTATATAGACATAAAATGACCAAGGTGAATGCTGGATTGCGAAGAGTGCACAAAAGCCGGCAAAGATGAGCAGTGCTACGCCGTTGATGATCCAGAACGTCCGTGAGCTTGGTTTGAGATGGCCGGTATAGTCTAGCGGTCTAAAGACAAATAGAGACGCATATGCAGTCCAGCCGGTGTAGGCTGCGGTGACGATGACTCGTAAAAGGCGCCGCTCGTAAGTTTGAAGGTATCGCAAGCCTTCCAGTCCTAATTTGATGGCCGTAGCAGATGTCTCTCGAGCCTTATTCCATTCTTTCCTTAGGATGAATTGTTCTACAGAATTCAGCAATGCGAGTCTCCGGGGTATATTTTCCACGTCGTCTGAGTCCTCCAAGGGCTGGAAAGGCTTGTAAAACACCGTCCTAGCCTCCTTCATGTCTGCCAAACGTGGTTAGATGCGTGCCTCGAATTGGCAAAGGGTCGCACCATGTTTAACGCGGTAATGCTCTAAAATGACCTAGGCACAAAGAATTCAGCCCAATCCTGCATCACGGGCACGCAGGTGACACGCACTCTTGAATTGGTCAAGGCGAGCCGAGCACGCGCCTCGTCGCCAAGCTTGGGTTCCAGATAGCCCGGGATTGTCGGATCAACGTCAGGCAGGACCCCAACAGAATTCGCGGGCCAATCGATCCCGATTAAGGAAGCCATGAGTGCAGCGACGTCGGCCTGTTCCATGTCCCGTCGAAGGAGATGCCTCAGGCGCCAGGGCGCTGAATATGAATCGTGAGACGAAGGGGTCGAGTCCGGCAGGGGACCTCTGACGCCGCGTCCCCAGGCGATGAGCGGCGTACGTGTATTGTCGGGATCTGTATCGCATGCCCTGAGTATAGAGAGTTTCAATGAAATGAGGTTGAAGCGAGGATTTACCCCCATCGCCGTGATTTCCGATAACAGACATGCCATGGTCTGCGGTGAAGACGTAGCTTGTTTCATCGTCCCCGTAAAACTCAGACACGAGTTTCTCCGTCTGTTTCACGACGTCATCCACAACTTGGATATTTTTCATGTACTCCTGAAAAGCCGCTTAAGATTTGGCGAATTCTCCAACTCGCTAAACTCACCTTTGAATGCGGTCGATAGGAGTGACCGGTTGTATCCAGGCCTAGCAGATGAAGGAAGAAAATAACTTTGTCAGAGTTGAGCTGCTTTTGCAGCACCATATCTGTCGTCGCGTTCCGGAAGAGGATTTTCAGTTGGTCGAGTACCCAGACATCCAACGCGGTGGCATCTGCAACGAGAAGATAAGACATTGCTCGAAACACGCCAAAAAGTCAGTCCTCCCTTTTGTGAAATCCTCGTCCGCTTCATGATAGGTCCAAGTCTTCACTTTTCCCGGGGTGGCGCCACGGGCGAACATTGGAAGGATATCCGGTGAACCAAATGAGAACGTGAATGACGATTGGTTGAAAACAGAATCAAAGTCAACCTGAAAGACGTCAGCGTTCAAATGTTACAGTCATACCGTAGAGAGCTTACAGGATTTGTTTTCCAACCCTAAGTCCCATATTAGCTTTCATGTTGATTCGACTTGCAGTTCAAAAGCAGTGCGTACCTTGGTAACAGCAGAAACATCCTCATACATTCCACCTAAGACCTTGTGTGAGATACATCACGGAAAGGAGCCCATTGAATACCAATTATTGCAACGTGCCCAGGACGACTTTCGGTCGGAACGCGAGTGTGAGAAACACCAAAAGCGCCACGTCTTTCAGCAATTGATCGGAGGTAGGGTGCAACAATGGACGGCGCATTCGGTATGAAATGAAACCCATCGACATTGAAAAGCAAGTCGGCGCGAAGACCATCACCTGCACCGAACTCTCATCAATGCACGCTAAATTTCGTATAGCAAGACAGACGATTCACCAACGATTAAGACAAGACGCTTCGCTTCGGCCTGGCCGGCATTATATCTCTCCATGCCTTTAACGACCGGGCTCGTAAAATAGCAATCGAACACGGAGCCTATGAAGACCAAGTGAAACACGAGCCCTATAGCAAGTAGTTTTGCGACATTGTAGCTGGAAGCGATTGAAGGTCTGACATCAACAACACGTCCCATTCTTTCCGTTTGCAGCAGACCAAGTCGATTAATCAAGTTTCTCAACCTATGCTGCGTTTGCAACTTTTCAATTGCGAAGCTTGAAAAGGATTTAAAAGATCACATACAAATCATGGACGTTGGGTAGTAGACCTATGGATACTCAGCTTCAGGGGCTCGTGTCACCGTGCTGTAGGGAGACAGAAATTGTTTGTATTTATTATAAACGTAGGCCGTTAGGGTTATGTTGAAACAACATAATTGTTTGTCCAAGCTGGGCTAGCTTGCCGAACGTTCGAGTTGTCCGTCCTGATACAGATATCAAACCTAAATTTCTCAATAAAGCCAGAGAAGACCATGTAGCCTGGCATAGCAGTCACAAGGTCCTACGCTAACTCATGGCAACCTAACAAGAGCGCGGAGGGCAAGCCTGAACGAGTTCCTTTCTGTGTGCTCCGTTCCAGAGCTTCACTTTCTCGGTTGTGACGGGACATGGCGCATGCCGAGCCCTTTTAAACTGGTCGTGCTCTCTTCACTATCGTTCCTTCGATTTTTCCGACGATTATCTCGTCTGCGCTCTGGAGTAACATGAGTGACGCGAACTCGACACTTATCAACACCTGGTCCACCTGGAATGTATACGTGAACGCTACTCCGGCTCTGCTGGCTGTCTGGCTGATTGTTACGCTGGCCTTCGTATACGCAATCGTCCGTCCTCGGCACAAAAGCACCGATATTCCCGAGCTCGGTGGTTTTTCAATCATAACAGCATGGCCGTTCTTCACCCGTCGCTTTGATTTTATGAAGGAGAGTTTTGAAAGGATCGGTGGCGACATGTTCCAATTTCGATTGCTCCAGGTCTGTGGTCCATTTTCTGCGTCGATCCTAGGTCTGACATCACCCTTGAAGCATTTCGTGACAATCGTCAGAGGTGAAGAAGCCCGAAAAGCATTTTTCGACAGTAGGAGCTTGAGCTTTACGGAAGGCTACAAAGTTCTCGTTGGATCGGTATGGTAACTTCGCTGCTATCGACAGCCATCTCTAATCCTTGTTGTTTCAGACTCCTCATCTTGAGGATATTTCTCTAACTGTGGAACCTGAGGGCAATCTGCCTTGGTTTAACAAACAGCTGTCTGTTTTGATGAGTAAATCCCGACTGTCGGACGGTACGCGCCGTCATCTGCACTGTGAACATACGTCCTGATCAAAAAGAACTAGTAATCCCTACTCTGTTTGATGACGTTCAAGCACGTTTGGACACATGGGGTCACGAGCGAACAATCGACCCATTCCAATCAGTTTATGGCGTACGCGTTCTCCTTGTTGCTGTCCGGTTGCTTTATTTCACCCACACGTTGCCTAAATAGCTCGTGTTCCAAATGACGGTGCGACTGGCGAGTTGCCGAGATTTGTCGACCAACTTTGCCGCTTTGGATCGACTGCAACATTTATACTGGGTTCTCGAGGCCAGTGCTACTCCGACGGCGGTACTTCTTCCGTGGTTCCCAGGCCAAGACAAGAAGAATAGGGCAAAAGCGACGCAAGAAATGTATGACCTGCTTTTGAAATACGTCAGTGAACGGAAAGCAGCAAAGGCACCTACCGCCGACGCTATCGATCTTTTGTTGGGACAAGCTTTACCTGATCAAGATATCATTGCAGTACGAAGTTTCCTCTCGTGATCCGGGCCGCGTGTATCCTCTGAACTGCTATGCTTTCAGTTCATCCTTGCAGTTATCTTTACCGGCGTCATCAACACAGGCGTTAACGGCGAGGTCTTTTGAATTGATGTATTATTAACCACATCCTAACTCAGAGTTGTAGCATGCTGGGTCCTCGTATTCCTTTCGCAAAACACGGAATGGAAAAACAAAGTCGTTCGCGAGATAAATGCTCTTCTTGACAAGTACACAACTGCAATCGCGAACGACCCCCTGCACAAACGGCTATCCTTGGTCCCAATCACGGCTTGGGAAGAGGAGATGCCTGTCCTCCAAGCCGTCATCCGCGAGACGATCCGACTCGTATTCTGTGGAGCGACGTTGCGCCGGAACGTCTTGCACGACTTGGAAGTTTGTGGCAAGACTGTACCAAGGGGCCATTTCATGGCATATCAAGTATCCGACGTCCACCTCAATCCAGACATCTATACAAATCCTACGGAATTCGATCCGGACCGTTTTTCCGCTGGGAGAGAGGAGGACAAGAAACGCCCCTACGCGTTTCTGGGATGGGGAGCTGGTAAGAAGACCATCTCGTGCGACAAACACGGAAGTAGGGCTTATGCGTGCGCCAGGTCGCCATCCCTGCACCGGGATGAAGGCTGCGAAGCTCGAGATCAAATTGATCACTGCCCTTTTTGTGTCCGAATATGAATTTGATGCCGTCGATGAAACGGGGAACGCTCTCAAGTCGTTCCCCAGGCCTAACTATAACGATCTTCAGAGGGTGAGCTAGCTCTTTTTTTCTCTTGAGATGGCCCACTAACGGTGAATGGTTACAAGTGCCAGCCAATCGGCCGAAAGTGCTATTTCAAGCTGCGGCGCCTTCAGTGATGATGACTTACACAAGCGATGTAATCTTTAGCTGTGGATAAACGAACTGGATAAATCGATGTGCGTCCTTTGGTAGACCTGCCAACCAGCTTTTCGTCATTCGGACTCGTCTAGTGGCATGACCACCATTTCGTTAGAGCCGAGTCCTTGAGCGGCACGGAAGTTGGTGAGGCTCACTGACAGCCTCTGCCACTGCTCAACAACGTGAGATTCAGAACATTTCTTCTGCCATCGTACTATAGGAATATACTGTATTCGTTGGCTAGAACGACGGACTCTTTCGCTTGCCTTAGCTAACGAATAACGAAACTCAGGCTTTCGAAGACATGGCTGAGTTCTGAGCAACATTCACAATGTGATTGAGCTTCCCAATTCAGACAACGTTGTGAGACACTTTCGACCTGGGTGAGAACCGTCTTGATCTGTTTGATAGACAGCAGACGGTATCTGCGGACTGTCATCTGGCAGCAATCGAACCTGGAGGATAACGCGGCACAGCGCAGCATTGGTGCACGGGACGAACGCATCGTCTATCACCTAGTTGCGGATTTTTCGCCGACAGTCTTGGACAAAAAATGACCCTCAATATACCGCAGGGCTACATGTCTCCAATACGAGAATACCATAGCGCGGGAAGCGGAGAAGTCGAATAAACAGTTTCGTGCCATCGACTAGAGATATACACAGTCACGAATAAAGAAGAGCTTTCTATGGAGCTGGAGAGTGGCCGCACCGCTCAAAGAAGCCGTGGCCAGTGCTCAAATCCCAGCTCAACGGCTGAAAGTTTTGCAACTCGTTAGATGTCTTTAGAGAGGAGATTCGCCGCAAAGAGTACTCACGCCAAGGAGGTGTGACGAATCTGAGCGATATACTTGAGACACGGAGTTGCATTACGAAACGAAAATGGGATGGACAGACCTTCTCTGTTTACCGTTTGCTGCCAGAGCGTCTAGCTTGTCCAGGTCTTCCTTGGTCAACTTTGGGGCAGCGTTGACGGGACCTGTCAGGTTAGCTGCAATTCGCGACGGTGTCACCGATTTGGGCAGCACAATGTGCCCTTTGGCCACTGTATAAGGAAGACGAGAGGGGCGTTCATCAGGACGATGAGCATCACTGCTGCGAATTTGGTGCATACGGTGATAACCAATCAATACGTCTGGGGCGCTGACTCCATGCTTGTTCGCAACCTCCACGACCGTTTCGTCCTCGACTAACGGAGAACCAGTCGAGCCTAGCGGAGAGTAGGCTTCCGGGACAATCCCTTTCTCCTTCAGATAGGCGACCAATTTGTGCTGCGGGTTATAAGGATGAAGCTCCAGCTAGATTTTGTAGACATGAATACCAGGTGACGATACAAAGCGGAAAATGCACGATTGACCTGATCGACTACAGGAAGGATTTCGGCAGTGGGGAGGATCTCGGCCAACTTCAGTTCGGAAAAGTTGGACACGCCAATGGATCTGACTTTGCCTGAGGAGCAAAGTCAACGCATGTGATATGAGAACACGAAAGAAGAATATGATACCCTTCCTGACCAAGGCCTCCATCTGCTTCCAAGTGTCGCTAAGCTTCCAGTCGTGAATTACGTCCCGCTTGCCATTGGGAAGCGTCGGAAAGATTGGATGGTTTCCGTTAGGGTTCAAGGCGACAGGCCAGTGGACAAGATACACTGAATGATCCCTGGTATGAGAGTCGACAGCCAGCACAAAGAGAGAGAAAATTACGATCAAGATAATCGGTGCCGAGGTCGGCTAAGGTCTGGTTCAGGGCTTCCTCGACCCGCGAATGCCAGGTGCTCCAAACCTTGCCGGTTAACTGTGTGCAAGTCTCAGAACAGGGCAGGCAGGACATGGAAATGGATTAGGCCAACTGACGAATATCTCAGACCTCGGGATACCAGATGCGCGAATGCCTTCTCCAACTTGCTTTTCGTTGCCGTAGCCTCTGTGGTCGCAGAGATTAGTCCCGATCTTGATTCGATGGTGAAAGGATAGACACACGATGCACAATCGATGTGCCTATATCCGGCCTCCTTCAGGGCATACGCAACAGCAGCAGTCACCTCCTCAGGTGTAGATTTCCATGTCCCTGGATGGACGATCAGGCTTTTCACATCAAACTCGCAAGATGACAAGCGCTCACCAAGCCCAAGCGCAGGGATCCTCTTCCCATTATTGAAAGTGATTGTTGGAACAGAGACCATTGCTATCTGATAGATAGGTTGTAGGAAACAATTCTTGAGCGCCCAGCCTTTATATAACCTCTCCTCGGACCGATAATGGGCCGGTGTAGCATGGAAATCTCAATTTGCAACTCACGCTGCTTCTTTTAGGCTTTGCATCTTTGTAATCGCCCAGGTTCGATTGCGCTCGCTAACGCTAATGCTGACTGAGTGATGAGCTAGGGGTTGGGCAGAGGCAGAGCGTTGGCTCAGCCCGGGTACGCGAGTTGAGAGCCGCTTGGGCGATTGGTCATCACACAATCAGTCCGCCAGTTCATTGATCAAACCGTAGATTCACTTTGAAATCGGGGTGGAAGGGAGGATTACAATTTTACCGGGGAGAGTCGGGCTGGGTGCGAGCGTGCTACTGTACCGCACAGTGGTGGACATGTAAAAGAGATGAAGGAAAGTTTTACTCCAGCCTAGTGCGTGTCACGTGCTCACTCTATCTAGACGCCAGATTCAGCTTGCAGAACTTGCGCTCGATACTGTGGGATTAAGTCGTTTCCTGGCAAAGAACCTTTCGCATGGTTTCAGCATAGGATTTGAAATTGCTATGGTGGATATCAGTGGTGACTAAGTGGTTTGCACCGTCGCACCCGTAAGATTAGTAATAGAAAGGTTTCCAAACTTTCTTCTTTTTACGTAACGGCGCCTCGTTGACGAGACGCGCCGATGTTCCAACGCAATCACTCTCCATCGAAGGCCACTCATGCAATTCACTTTCAGCTGCGGACTGCTCTTTGCCAGAAGGTGTGTTTCTGAGATTTCTAGTCCGTGCCATCCTGCAGCAACTTTCAGAATAAGAAAAATGACCAAGACGATGAGGGGGACGCTTGCCTTACGGGTCGAATTCCTGGAAACAGCATTGCCTTTGATTTCCTGTGCGCCAATCTATCTTCTAATCCAGCAGTGCATCAAACTTTGACAAAACAACTCGTCCTTGAGGCATCCGCAGCAGATAAAGGCCACGCTCCTCGGTCCTAGGGTTTTTTGCACTTGTTTTACAACGCCCGTCATCTCGTCTATCGTTACCGCACAATGGACTTGGATGATTTTGATATTCCCATCGTAAATGGACAGGAGGCCCCCAAGGCGCCACCATCATCTGCGTATGAGGTCTTGGAGGAGATAGACCAAGCCTGGTACAGCTCTGCGAGCCGGAAAGCCAGATGGATGGATCTCCTTGGCGACTACGCGGGAAGTGAGCCTTTTGTCATCGATGGTAAGATTGTTATCCCGAGGACGAGACCTGATCCTGAGCATGGCGTCAAATTATCTTAGGCGAAGCCTTGATCCAGATCGTCTTGGATGACCCACTCCTAGCTATCGGCAAAGGCGACCGTAAGTAATAATGTGATGCATATTCTCAGTGACTTGATCGGTCGAGGGCAGAAGCTAGTTTCCAAATTCTTCATGCCAAGTACATACTAGAGAAGCTATTATTTGAGTTCAAAAGACGGTCTGCAGCCGCAGATATCGTCTTCTGGCAAGGTAAATCATAGCAGCAGCATTGATCATGACCGAACGAATGCTGAGTTGTCTGCCCGGATCAGGCAGTAATACGCATCATGCAACGCTCGACACGGGCGCTTCTCGTTTCATCACATCATCGCGGTGTCTGGCTAGGCTACTGCTATTCAAGCATCTGCTCCAGCTGCCTATCGCCACTCATGTTTTCAACGACCTCGACGATCCTGACTGGCTCCTATACGAGTCAACAAGAAAGGTTTGGATTTCCATGCCGTCACACCATCCCCCGTTGTTCACGTTTCGTTGCGTGCTGCGTATGTCAGCCTATGTTTGTTATGACCAATGATGGCGGAGTGTGGCCAGCCGAGGCCAGAAAACGCGTTTTCAGCCATGCGATCCATCAGCGTCTCTTCATGTTCGATCTTCTGTCCCGTGGAATCCCCGTCGCTTTACTGAAAGGAGCGGAATATCGCGACTCCAAAGTACGTTGTCATTAACGATAATCGTTGTACATGCTATTCTGATGATGATTGATACGAAGATTTTGTCCTTTGTCTACGAACAATACCGGACGCCAAGCGCGCACAGCCTCTTCTCACCGGTTCTGCCAACTATCGCGAAACAAGACTCTAAGCAGCTGAGCGAGAAGTTGAAACATCAAGACGTATCCGTTGAACTGCCTGCCCGCACTCAATTATGCAAGGTCAGCGAGCAAGAAACCTACGTTGAAATACTTCAAAAGATCGACAGAGGACATCCGGACACCGATCTACCATTGTTATACGTACTCGTTGTTCACTGGTGTACTCTCAAACGCCAATCGATTCAAGACAGGGCTCGCAGATCGGACAAGCTCTCGAAACCACTCAAATCTACGATAGTGGATCAATTCTTCCCCGATCTCTTCATCGTCATCATCAAGATTCTGAACTCGGCATTATCTGCCACCATCGATTTCGATGGGAATATCTTCTGCTCAATTCTCCACTTCCTCGTCGGCAATCCCGCCAATTTGCATGGGGGCGCGATTGCCACGCTCATCGGTTCGGAGGTTTATGCCGAAGTTCATTCCATATGGTCCGCGGGAGGATTGCCGAATATCGACTGGCGCAAATTCGCGCGTGCCAATACAGCGAGAAAGTTGTCAGTGAGCAGTGTATCATTCTCCGGAGAAAGCGACCTGGACATCGGTCCGTTGCTCCCATTCGAAAATCGAGTCTTGGATTCAGCGCTCTCTTTGGATCTTCCTGTCCTTGAAAGCGACAAGAGTGACTCGGAAAGCTCACCGCGTAAGCGACACTTCAGCGGCGAAACAAAGTTCCAAGATTATCGCCACTGGCATAATTCAAAATCTATTTTGCCCAGACACCAAGGAGGAGCCCCCTCACGCCACACTGATGAGCGAGCGCGACGTCGTGCTCTAAGGAGTGACCAACGCTTCATGCGCTCTATGCAAGCGCAGGCTGCGACGTTGACGGGCGCGCTAGGAGGGCGCTTGCAACAGATAATTATTCCTCCTGCCGGTTTATCGCCAGCTTCCATTTCTGCTCCCCGTCCATCTTCAAGCACCTCCTCTCGCGCGAGCCATGTCCAAGTCAAGCCTAACAAGAAGGCAAATCAAGTCAAACTCAGTTCGGCCGATAAGCTTCGCCAGAAGATTCAAACCGAGAAGTCTGCCGCCCAGGACGAGATATCTTTCGCTTGGTGGAAAGAACAACTAGAAGTCATAGCCAAAATGCGGACACTGGACCAGAAAGTCTTGCACATGAACTTCCTATATCGGAATAAGAGGAGGTATGAACGTGTTTTGGGGGCCGAGATGCGGTTGTACAAGATCAGCCTGGAGATTCTCCGTTGGATTGACGAAGCCGAGCGGAATTCTGCTGCAGTTCGAGACAGATATACCGTCTCCCTGTTCCGCACGATTAAAGATCTTTGCGACGGCAAATTTGCCATATCATTGGCGATACACAAGAATCTCACCACCCTCCTGTTCTGCTTGGGCTTTGAGAAACTCACGGCGGCCCTGGTTCCTACCATCTCTGACAACGGACGACCGTTGGGCTTCAAGTTTGTCAAGCTGGTGAGTTTCAGGACGAAAGCGCCTTTGTACGAATTTATGCGCAATGACGAGGATCCTATCACCTGGCAACTCCGACTCTTTGGCGAGTACATGGATAGGAGCATGGACAGCGCCCCCGACCCTCGAGTGGCATTTGATCCGGACGCTTGGCAAAGAGAGGTGTTGGATGCCATCGACAACAATGATTCATTGCTTGTCGTTGGTGAGCAGAATTTGCCATTTATCTTGAAACGCAAAGCTCACTGTTTTTCATCTTTGCTGATTAGCTCCAACTAGTGCCGGAAAGACTTTTATTTCATTCTACGCAATGGAGAAAGTTCTCAGGAATTCGGATGATGGCATTCTAGTTTATGTTGCCCCGACGAAAGCCTTAGTATCTCAGATCGCGGCGGAGGTGTATGCTCGCTTTAGCAAGAATTTATCTGGCGGTGAGTATCTGAACGCCAGCATTCTAGGATATTAGGGCTAACAACCCCATAGCTGGAAGCTGTTGGGCAATTCATACGCGTGATTACCGCATCCATGACCCTCTGAAGTGCCAAATTCTTGTCACAGTCCCGGAAATGTTGGCAATCATGCTTCTTTCCCCTCCTCTCGCGCGTGTGTGGACGCCCAGGATAAAGCGGTATGCCATCGCGTTTTTGAAGCAATGCATAATACTGATAAGTTATACATAGCATCATTCTAGACGAGATCCATTCAATCGGTCAACAGGAGGGTGGCGCTGTTTGGGAACAGATAATTTTATTTGCGCCTTGTCCCATAATGTGCGTGCTCGACCGATAAACTCGGCCATTTCGGCAACTGACATCGACTGCGTAGTGGCCTTTCTGCTACTATTGGGTCTCCGGAAACATTTAACACCTGGCTTGAATCTGTCCAACGTTCCCATAATTTCAACCACAGGTTCATCAATTTCCCTCACCGCTATTCCCATCTTCGCAAGTTTTATTACAGTTTGGATGGAAACGACTCGGACGCTTTCGCGGGGCTGGCAACATATAAGGCCACAGCTCGAACACGGTTCCTACACCCCATTTCGTTGTTGTCTTTCGGCAGGCGATCAGCGATCCCTGTAGACCTGTCATTGGAAGCTCGTGATACGCTCAGTTTGTACAAGACCCTCAAGATGCACGAGAAGGAACTACAACTCGACCTTGGCGCTCTGGATCCGGCCACATTTTTCTCGGGTACCGTAATCCTCAAACAGAAGGACGTTTTGAAGTACGAAGCAAAGTTGAAAGACATCCTGGTGAAGATGATGGATCGCGCTGACTTGCAAGACTCGTCAGATCCTTTCAATCAGGTTGTGCGTGATCTTCAAGACCCGGTAATCAAGAAGATGCCGCCAGGAGCGATGAACGCAATACCATCACAAAAGTCGTTTATCCAGCACCTCATTCATTTGGTATCAGATCTTCATGTCCGGGGCGAGCTAGTGAGTAACGCTGTTCCCCGGCCCAAGTTGACACTCTTACACGCTTCTCTGCGATCCCTTTTTTTTGCCCTCCCAAGCCCGCCATTCTGTTCAATTTTGACCGAAAGGAATGCGAAATCATGGCCCAAATACTCCTTGTCGAGCTGGAGCATGCGGAAGAGGCCTGGCGCTCTCAGAGCCCAGAGTGGCAGAGGAAACTGCAGGAATGGGAGGCTTGGCAGTTGCGAGCGAAAGACCGTGAACGGGTGGCAAAAAGAACCGCAAAGCAGAAGAAGGACGGTGACGCGGAGCCTGCGCGTAAGGACGAATCGGATAGCTGGCAAAAATCGTTCGATCCGGATGTCCCAGATGAACACTTTTCCTTTGCAGGACAGCATACGTCCTACTCCAAATCAGAGTTGGATGGCGATCTCTTCGAGCTCAGGAAGTGGACCACGACTCCTTCATGGGCATTGGATGCGCTGAAACGGGGCATCGCTGTTCATCATTCGGGCATGAATAAGAAATATCGTAGTTTGATTGAAAGGTATTCTGCCGGTCCTCCAATATCGCTTTCGCTATAGGGTGTTGACGTTGTCGCCAGTTTGTACAGACAAGGATTCGTTCGTGTCATGATCGCAACTGGTATGAACACCAGTACTTCGCGAAGCCCGACTAGAACTGACCGCGATTCCAACAAACAGGCACTCTCGCACTTGGAATTAACGCTCCGACAAAGACTTCTGTTTTTTGTGGCGATTCTCCCTTCTTGACCGCATTAATGGCATGCTTCATTCCTATAACGTTTCAAATTTTCGTCCTGATTCTCTGTCTAGTATCGACAATGTGCGGGTCGTGCCGGTCGTCGTGGTTTCGACTTGCTCGGTAATGTAGTCTTTTACGGGATTCCGTTGGACAGAGTCCAACGCATGGTGCTTTCAAAATTGCCGTCATTGGGTGGAAACTTCCCTATCACGTCGACGCTGATCTTGCGTCTGTTGAATCTGCTGAAAGGCTCGGACAATGCCCCTTTCGCTGTTGGAGCAATCAAGAGCCTCATGTCGCTGCCGCAAGTCAGCTTTGGCTCAAACATTGGGCAACAACAGTTATTGCACCGCATGAGGTTCAGCATCGAGTACCTCCGTCGAAGCAGCCTTATCAACAGGGAGGGAAACCCATCGGATCTTTTTGCCGTCGCCGCGCATCTTTATGTGAGTCTTTTAAACCGCAGACGTGGACTTGCCCAACAGCTCATTGCTCCTCATTGGACAGTACACGGAGCCCAGCAACTTTGCCCTGGTTGCCCTGCTCCGTAGTGGAGTATTACACAAGATCTGCAAACGGCCGAGCATAGTGGACGCCCAGCACGCTTTCATTCACGTCATGGCTCATCTTTTCGGTCGTCGCTACCTTTCCAAGGGCTATGCAAATGAGAACAATTTAAAGGAGCTGAGAAAGAGATATCCGTCTTCGATCACATTGGAGCCGCTCCCCCCGTACATCCGTGACGTCCTCAAGAAGCATGACAAAGAAATCCTGCGGATCTTCACAGGCTATGCCTTCGCCTATGCCTCAAAACATCTCAAGGACGAAAGTGCCGATTCTGTTCTCCCTATAAGCGGAGGAGATCACTTGAATCCACTCGAACCCGATTGTGACTCGCCATTGTCGACATACCTCAAAGAGACCTCGCTTCCGGTCGTCGCCAGGTCAATCTTTGTAGCCAACTCGGGACACAACGACCGGTTCTCCAGTGTTCGGGAACTGGCTCGAACAGCGCGAGATGGTCTGCATCTCAACGAGCATGCCATTCCCTCTATGTCGCACTTCTTGCGGGTCGACGACCCGACCGACGATGCTGCCCAGATTCATGGGCTCAACGCATATCTGCTCGACTTCTTTACCCACGGCCAGGTCAAGAGCCTCGTAGAGGCGAACGGCATACGGCGGGGTGACGTGTGGTACTTGTTACAGGACTTTATGCTCACCTTGCTTACGCTCAAGATGGCGCTGGAGCAACTCTTAAACAAGGGTTCATCGTCGGCGACGCCGGACGGCCTGGATGTTCTTGACGAGATTGACCTCTCTGGAGACGAGAAGGAAGAAGACGACGAAGACGAGCAGAGCAGCATAAGCGTAGGCGACGAAGAAGAAAGCGAACTTGACCAAGTCGACTGGGAGGAGTCGTTCCCGAGCTCGCATAAAGACCGCAAGAACGAAACGTCTGAAAAGAGTCGCACGGAACCCAAAAAGCCCAGCAGTTCCGACTGGCGAGTATACCAGGTCGTTTGCGCAGCGACGAAGGAGTTTGAGGAGAAGTTCAAGGCCATGTGGGCTTGATTTACGTACTGTGAATATGCAATCTTGACGTACTTCACTTCATTATCCACAATGCAATTTTGTTATCATCCACGACGCGAAGACGTGTAATCCAAAGTGTATTCCCGGCAGAGAGGTATTACGGCAGTGGAAATGGAAAAAAAAAAAAAAAAAAAAAGAGGAAAGAGAAAGAACAATGCAATGCAAACTTGGGAATATGGAAAAGTGGACAATGCGATGGGTAGAGGAATGCTATGATGTGTAGGAGCTCATGACTGCGAAAATAGAAAACATCTCGGAAAGAAAAAAACCTTTTTCAGGAACCAGAATTTCAAGCCAGCCCAGCGAACATGGTCCAACCTTGGCAATTCGGGGTCGGCTGCAAACCTCTGAACATGTAATGCGTCCCCAAGTAGTCGATCCTCCTCATGGGGGTATCGTTCGGAGGCGGGCCCTCCCTCACCCTATACGCCAGCTCTGCAGGCGTCTTCCTGCTGGACTCCCACGACTCATACTCCTCCCTGGACACAAACTCCTGAAAGTTCTCATACAGCGCATCAAACACGTCCTGACAAATGACACCGCGCTCGTTGAAGACCATGACGGGCCAGCGGAACGTCGTGAGCGGGTCCTCCGCGAGCGCGTTGATGAACATGTGCGTGACGAAGGGCCAGGTCGCCGGCTGGCGCTTGTCCGCGTCCGAGAGCGGGATCGTGCCCTTTGTCTGGCCGAACACGATCGAGGTCGGCGGGCGGCCCATGTGCCAGTAGATGCGCGGCGGGCCGTAGAGCGAGTGCTCGAGCAGCGGGTTGAGCTGGCATTCCCAGGGGAAGGGCAGCGGATCGTGCGGGCGAGGCGTCACCCAGCGCTTGGGGCGCGGAGGGATGGCTGGGTGCTGCACGCCTGGGATCCAGCGCTCGGGGTGGAAACGGCTCGGGGTACGCAGACCGGCGACCAGGGCTTCGACGTCCAACGACGGCGACAGGACTCTGCCATCCGGTGCTACGTCGTTGTGGGGTCGCGTCAACGTCAATGTTAAGGAGTTAGTGGAAAGGGGGGGAACTTACGATCGTTGCGAACGAAGACTCCGTTGATGTACGGGCATGCGTAGTATCCGTACGCCTTCCACTCCGACCGCGCCACCTTGTCAAACTCGGGCTTGACTGGGACGAGCTCGACGACAGGCTCGTACTCGTCCTCCTTGTTCTTCCCTGTCATCGAAGGGAGGTCAGCCGAGGTCGGTCCGCACTGTGGCGCACACGACTGCCCAAGGCTCACCGAAGTACTTTCTCAACCTCCGCTTCACCGCCTTCAAGCTCTTCCCCTTCGCCTTGTGGTTTTTCTTCCTCTTCACCTTGCCCACCACGACAGGCTTGCGCGGGTACTCTGGCATCGGAAAGGGCAGCATTATGTCGATGAGCCTCGGCGACGTGGGCGAGATTTCGCGTTGGATGTCAGAGTACGGACTGGGCACCCATGGCTCAGAGAGATCCCGGATGGGACGGTACGTCCCCGCGTACTGGTGCCACGGAATCTTGCTGAGATCGACCGCCCCGACCACGGAACCTTGGCTAGACGAGCTTGTCCAACGCATAAAAGCCATTTTTCAGGAGACACGCGCCTGGTCGCTCTGTTCTTTTTTTTTTTTCCCCTCTTCCAAACTGCCTTGTTCCCGGTGTGTGTGTTTTTAGACGCCCGCGCTAAGATAGATTATCGCATATCAGCCGCGCAGATCGTCTCGCCTTTGATGGCGTCTGCTCGATGCCCCGCTGCACGCTTCAGGCCACGCGGATTGATGAGGAAAGTGAACGAAGGGGTGAGAAAGCGACATGAGGTTTCAGTGCGGGTTGATCGCACAAGCGCTGATTGTTGCATCCTGACCCTGCTCGTTGCCCAACGTTCGATGAGAGACTTTGGGAGGATCGACGGTAGCTTGGAATGCAGTCACTCGGATCGCAGTCGATCAATCATATGCTCGTAGTACATATCCATACATACTGACATGAAAACCAAGAACAATAAATTGGTCTGTGTCCATGTGTCAAAGGAAATCCTTGAATCTCTTCCGGAGGACGACTGACTGCGATTCGGCACGCTCGGAACGAACGAAGCAAGGACACAGAAAAGCCAAGCAGCCCATGACCAGTCCAATTGTCATCGAGGCAGAAAGAGCGGCCACAAGCTCGTCCAAAACGTCATTTCGTACCCAAACCTTAATAAGCGTCTCCGCATGTCGCTTTCCCAAAAGAATTGAGCAGGGGAAAAAAAAAACGACGAGAGGAGTGTTGAATATCGTCCGGCCCGCGTTTCCGAGTGGAAGGTCAAACAGCTGAGACCGACCAACGTCCCGGCGGAAGTCCAGAACCGAGCATCGCAGCCGAGCACAGGTCAACAGGCCAACGCAGTCGCAGGTTGTCCCATTCGAGAAACTGCACGGCACGGAGGACACTTCTCTCATATAAAAAATAAAGCAACCGTTCCAGACACTGCACATCGCGAAGCGGCGTGAGACGAAGCCTGGAAAAGAACGCACGTAAGTAGCCATGTGTGTTCGACTGCGTTCTTCCAAGTGCACTGGGCAGAGGGTTTCTTTTTTAATATTCTACTTTTTTTTCCCCCTTGTCGAATAAAATTTGACGTACGTCGAGAGCATATCACGCCAGTGTGTTGGGTTTGAAGGCGCTCGGCCGAAGGGTCGTCGGACGATGGGAGCGCACACGGACGTCGGGCATCGGCGTGGACGAAGAGGTCCTTGGGAAAAAGGCGCGAGCAGGGAGCTGGCGAGCGCATGCCAAGTGGCGCACGAGGGAGAAAATAAACGGAAATGAACGCCGCCACCATCATCAGTCTTTACCTAGCTATTTCGCTGAATGCGCATGCTCGCGGCTCCGTTCCCGTTTCCTCGGCCTCCTGGTCTGATGATGTTTGATATTATGCGACATCGGATTCACCGCACAGAAGATCATCGATTCGGATCGTCCGAAAATCGCATTGTTGGATACTGTATCTCTCAGGTCAGCAGGGAAGAAAAAAAAAATGCGGACCTCGATGCGCTATGATGAACGCAGGAACGAAAAGTACGTAACATTTCAACTCGAATCAACGCCGTGCCCGGTAGGATCTACTTGCGCCGTTCAGAGTACAGCAGCATCCTAGCCACGCCGCAAGCGGTGGCTGCATCCGAAGCGGTATAGTCCAAAGCATGTCGAAATGCTTGAGAACCAGAGAAAGATAATCTGAAACGCAGAACCAGGAGCACGTAGAGGAAAAAGTCGTGGTGGCGTCATTCCACAACGTAAGAAATTGCTGAGTGGAAAAAAAAAGAAAGAAAGAAAGTGCCACCATCAAAGCATGACGCAGCGGTTCAGCCACACGTTCCAAGACTCGCTTTTCTCTTATCAACCCATCGCGCAGCACGAAAAAAAGAAAAAAAAAGAATCCTGCGAGTATTAATAGCACCATCTCGAGGTTTATTTAGAACGGAAGAGCGAGCGTATCTCCGAGGCAGAGAGGCACTTGCGCAGCGTGTTGGCAAAGCAAAAGAGCACGATAAGGGGCGAAGCAAAGACGGTCTCGACTCTCGAACGCTTCAAGCTTCAAGTCGCACCACAGCCCGCCGACGTCGATGTCATGTGGGAGGGGCGAGACGCCGGCGGATCGCTCTCCATTCTCCAGGTTTTTGCCCGTCGTGGCGGGTGTCCTCTCAAGTCCGACGCGGCACAGTCACGCTCAGAGACACGACACTGCCAGTTGCACGATCCGAAGCAAAAGAACGAGAGACACAGGAGAAGAACACGCGCGATTGCACTGCCAATCACGCATCATTCACTACTTACCAAACGACTCACGCCCGAAACCCATATGTCCATCCAGCGCCCGCCGTCCGGTGGCCACTACACAGGACTAGACTAGACTACACACCCAAAATGCACATCCCAAGATCCAATCCGCCTCCACACCATCCCTCTTTCCCTTTTTGCCGCAATGCACCTGGCATCTCTCTCTTCCTTCCCGCGAAATGTGATACCATGCCATGCCCCGATCAAGGGCACGCTCCGATCAGATGAGAAGCTGGCCCACGAGCAAATTGTAGAATGAGGGTTGTGATGGATTGTGTACTCGAGGCAGCGGTGATGCTTTGCCGATTCCTCAGGCGATACTCGATGGGCCCATCACAGGGAGTAAAGTAGAAAAAAAGAAAAAGAAAATCTCGAGGTTCGAAGAACGGAAGAACATACGTCTAGACCCCTCGCAAGGAAAGCTTGACAGGAACAGGATGGAAACGAAGGCAAAACAAATTCTCGATCGATCGCAAGGAAGGACACAGAAGCACCTAAACACAAGACTCGGAAACACAACATTTCACCCAGCAGAAGACATGAAATGGAAACGAAAACTCAACTGACACGTCCCTATCAAATTTCGAAGACACCCGCAGCCTGTTTAAACGCCAAAAGTCCCTAACGTGTGACGACGAGGGTGCGAACTAACAATCACGCCCCAGCCACCGCTTTACAACCACAGGCCCAAGACGCGACATGTGGCGGTGCAAAACCAGTGCTGATGGTCGACAAGTACACAAGTACCCCAATAATGATTATCTGGGGGTGGCGATCTCAGCACCAGATAGTGCGACTTCTTGAAAGGAAGAGGGCGGTAGTTTGAGAGACTTTTCGCGGAGTGACCTAGAATCAGAACGAGACGAGGTCGACGCTCCGCTTCCATGTCTGCAAAAGACAGATCAAGACATTAGCCATTCAAGGAGAAACTCCACTCATAGTGCAAATCATCGACCCTTCCAACGAACAAGAATCAACATCCCACGAAACGCGGTACCCGCGAAGCATCGTGGGCAAGGACGATGAACAGTGAACAACCCCAAAAAACGCAACGATGGACCCCGTTTAATAACAAAAGGTTCGCCATGTGCGCCGTACGCGCTCCACTGGAGATCGACACCAACGATGACCTCGATGCTCCGTCCACGAGACCCACCACGCACGACCAACTTTGAACACAAAAAGACAGCACCATTTCCAACCTTTGATCATGATCGAGAGGGCAGGACGATTGGCTAGAGATGATGAAGGCCACGAGCAGTGAACCTCGACAAGACCTGGCGGTCTCCTTTCTTCACCTTCCTCTCGAACAACAACCGGCCTGGTGTCAAAGCCACATTCCACCCCTTCCAGATTCCAGAAGAACAGCCAAAGGGAACAACACGAGGGCGAAGCAAAACGGAGCAGAACTGACACGGACGAAAACTGGGCATGGGAATCGGCAGCGTGATCCACACCCTCACCGGAACGTCCGTACCGACCTCTCGTTTTCATCTTGCCTTTTTCACTCTACTCGGCGCTGTCCCGAGCGGAGATTCTCTGCACTCACACCAGATCCCTGGACTGGGAATGCCATAACCGGAGATTACACATCTCCGGTCTTTCCCACACTTGATCTCAGGATCTCCTGATCCGCGGCCTCTTTATGCCCCAAACTAAGGCGTTTGCAGCTGATAGGCCATGCAATGCCTCCTCACATCAGCGTCCTCGACGGGACTCAGAGGATTAAATGGGAGTAGAGAAAGGGAAACCCATCCTGATTGTGGCGCTTATCGATGCATAGCCCTCTCGTGAGCGCGTCGATTTTTAATTGAATCGAGTTCCGTCAGCGCAGAATGCCCAAGATCCGTGTTCTCCACTCCGCTCAACGTCGTGCTGCTTCTGGTCCATCGGGAGGGGTCGACAATGACATCCTTTCGTCATCATTCAACAACCTTGCCCTGATTTCCATGGTTCAAGGATCATTCAAAGGCTTAAATAGATTTTGGTCAGTCTACAAGGGATATCGTGAAATAGGTGTTGGAAGGCCCGGGGAGAATGTCAAATATCTCGCTTTCGACAAACTGATCAAATCCCTAAATTCTTCACGCTGGAGGATGGTAGCGATCGACATCATCCATCATCTAGATTATGAACCGCGGCGGACAAGTGCGGGTGTTTACGAGTCGAACCTGGTGGAGAACTATATGCGCATGCTGTATTCGATCTCGGAGGACCGCGCTTACATGCGTTCTGGGTATCCGTCAGAGCCAATTCTGGCAGAGACTGCCTGTGATTACCTCTGGTCATTGGAAGAGAAAGAGCCGAGGATCGTCATGGAAACTCTGAACCGTGGAGAAAACAATGAGCTTCTATCAAAGGAGGAATCGGATGAACTGATGGTGCGGATTCTACTTTCGGGTGCATATCGTAGGGCCGTACACAAAGGAAGAGTGATTCGGCACCCGAAGTCACTCTATTACCACCAAGGCTGTCCGCTGCTGACGTTCCTGTGCGAGCTCTTGTCGGAAACATTCATTGACAAGGTCCTCCAATCTTATGCGGACGGCCGAGAATCGGGATTGGATCTCAAGACGACATTGAAGACTGGCATCGTTCGGTTCACTCATTTCATCAAAGCGGGCGACGACAGTTCGGTCACGACTGAGGCTGCCTGGGCGGCGTTCATCCGAGGCGCAGCTATCATTTGCAAGAATTGCCAAGCAACTATCGACCTGATCATTCCTGTCTTTCTTTGCGACGACCGGGAAAAGACACCGCTATGCGAGCACACTATGACGGCCATATTTATCCAAGTGCGCGATCGCCGCTATGCTACGCCTATGATCCATGCGGAGATCGATGCGCTTGAGCTCAGGTTCTTCCCGCCCGTATTGAAATGCGAGCATCGCATGCGGCCGGATCGTCCTGGCAAGGACTCTCAACCGCAGACCAAAGCCCCCCCACCTTATATCGCACTGATCATGGATCTTGGAGTTCAGACGATCATATCGGGCGGTGAGAGGAATATGTCGCGTAATGCGCGGGGACGTGTCTCGGATGTTTTTCACAACAAGATCCAGCGAGAGCAGCCAGGGCGAGAGGCAAAAGCGCCGAATGCGCCGCAAAAAAGAAACCGCTACACAATATGCGTCCGAGGCTGTTCTGACAAGGTATACAGGGTAATCCGGCCTGATGACAGGAGCAAGTTCGCCATGTTCCTTCAGTCACGCGATTTGTTCGCGGAGCATCCGCGCGGTGAGCCGTGGAAGCATGCAGTCCGAAGCCTCAAGCCTGTGTGGACGCGTGGATCACCTTGTTACGACTGGCTCGTGAATGATCGTCTCAATGAACCTACAGTGCAAGAGCAGGATGTTGGACAGGAGGGCGTCGACACGGGCGATGTTTGTTACAGCGCAGGCCCAAAAGACGATCTGTAGCTTTTTTTTTCTTCTTTTTTTCCATGTACTTGATGTAGTTTATAAATGACAAGTGTTGGTGGTCGACGGTAAAGGTTAGACACCACTTGGAAAGGAGGTAACGTACAGACAGGATTGTCCTCCCGCGAGCGACGCACTTTGGAATCGAATAAAGCAGCTGCATGTCCACGATAATTCACAACAATCCAGGGGTTGCCTTCAAAGCCGACGCTAAAACCGACACCCGACTGGCCTGACAAAGAAACGTGTAATAAGTATTCACCGATCAAAACCGGCAGCGACGCCCAGCCCCATTGAACATTGGTTGGGTTGATACCTCCGGGCAGAGTGAGAACAAAACATCGTTATTCCGCGTTACTTTTCTGTCCTGAGATCCGTGAGGGCCCCACCGGTCCGGTAATGCCAAACGACGAGTAGACAGGCCTTTCACTAGACCGAGGAGAAGGTGGAAAAAAGAAAGAGAGGGTCGCAGAGTCCAGAGCGCTGACGTCGCGCCGAGCCTTTCCAATCACCAGGGATGCAAACCTCAATCAACCTTATTTCCCCACAACAAGTTCCGGTCGTCCTTTTCGGCTGCCCAGTGAGCACTGAGGACGAACGTGCCCATCGTTCGGAAGCGGCGTTCAAGGCTCCCAGATGACCCGACCGAGATAACTGTGAGAAGCAGAACGATGAACGATGACGAACGACGCAAATCGGCAGATTCGCAAAAAATGACCGTGGAAGCGGCGTTTTACAGCAATGTCCCCTTGAGCATATGACGAATAAACCGACGAACACTGCGCTGACTGGTTCTGTCCGTTGGCGAAATGAATGAAACACGAGCTTTTCCAGGTCCAGCCATATCATCATCATCATCAGCGCACATCCGTATGTCCCAGAGTCGGACCATAAACGGACAAACACGACGTTGAACATTAAAGCAGCACTGTCCCACACAGCATGACGTCTTCCCCTCTACCCAGGTTATTATCCATCTCGTCGTATTCCGGGGACGATCGATCGCTGTTAAGCGAGGATAAGAGCTTGGAATCAACGGAGCTTGACTGAAAATGCAGCAAAGACACGAGTCCCGGCCCTGAACAGTCCGTGCCGGACCAACCGGAGAGACGAAATTGAGGAGTCGGGCGTAGTTCTTCGCCGGCGTAATCAAGTGTGATCGGGTACTGAGGAGATGACAGGAAATTTGAGCAGAGCGTCGCTGTTGCTATCCTATGACGCTTTATCGATTCATGACGTCACGATCAACTCTGGATTTGCGCATCATTGCCCGATCAAGACGACTCTTTGCTCGAACCGCACAACGCATATCGCAAGACGGATCAAGAGAGCATAGATCACCATGATATCGTTTGAGAAAACCATCGACGGAGCAAATCGCTGAAAACGGACTTCACACCAAGCCCGAGAAAAATCGAGGGGGAAACGGGCAAGCGATAGATGCCGTTGGTAACGTTATGTCTTCATTTTTCTTGCGCGACCAAGCATCGTGCATCAGATGCGGACAAATGCATGCAAGATCCGGTGCCTCTTTCCAACAAGTTTCGTCTCTGAGAGTTCCAGCGATCTGTACAGTCGAGCGTCCAACAAACTCGGAGCAGATAGCCTGTCGTAAATTCAAGGAGCCGAGCGCTCAGGATCCCTTGCACTCTGCGCCCAAACGATCGATTATCGATGGTCGGCTGCGAGACCTGACTTGACAGGAGCAGCATCCCCTGGCGGCCCACCTTTCTCGGCGTACTTGAGAAAAAAAAAGCAAAGCATGAAGAAAAGGGACTTGCGCGCGTTGCATATTGTTTCCGAACCAAAAACACGGGAGAGATTCTGTCTTGGGTTGCTGCCCAAATCGTACAGCACATGACTATATGAACACGTCCCTGGCCTGAGCTCCCCAGACGAGGTTCCTCTCCCAAGTTGACTGGTTGGGCGCCAGAGAAGGGAATCATGCGGAAGGCCGACGAGGATCAGATAGCCGCTTTGTGGCTCTGGGTCTTGGAGAGATTGGAATGTTTGACGACATATGGACTTGATGAATAGGCACCCCGTCGAAACATTCCTTCGAATCTACACTGGTTGTTTGCCTAAATTGAGATTTCCGAGTTTCGCGAGAGATTGACAACTTGGAGAGTTATAGCGTACCGATCGAGTTAGCATCTTGACATGACGATGACAAGCACAAGAGTGAACACGTCACGAATCAACGTCCAAGCATCTGTGTAGAGAGAGACGGAGCATTGTGCCACGCAAGGATTCATTAATTGTCGGCGTGGCATTACTCAGCCCGAGAACGATTGCGCAGATCTTGTCTACTGTTCTTTTCCTTTCTCGTTGGAGAAGGTGGGGAGGGTGCTTGCATCAACCGCCCTTGATAGACGCTGGTCACATTTCGCCATCACGATCACGTCATCGCCACTATCAAGGGTAAGCGAGAGGAGGGGGGGGACAGCAAAAACACAACAACGCAACACGTTTTTCAACGCCCGACGGTTCCTTCCCTTGTTCGTCGAGCCACGCACCGCACAGGGCAAGAAACAAGAAACAAGAAAGCGTGGAACGTTTCCGCCAAATACCCAAGATGACAGATCATATCAAGGGGGGCCAACCAGTCATGCATCATTCATCATTCATCGCCCAGCGAAAATTGTGAACCGAGAGCTCACAAAGGAACGTGTTACGACGGTCGCATGATATTTTCCTTTTCGAGTAGTCCGAGTCCTGTGAGCGCATCGTCCCCGCAACTTGGCCTTTTTTTTTTTCTCTTCGCGAGCGAAACAACGGGGAACATCGGGCTGGCGTGGTGAGCGTTCGCTAAAGCAAGACATCCCATTATCGACGAACGAGCACGAGCGCGAGAAAAAGGCGAACATACATCAGAAGAAATGACTCCCAACCGTGCCAAACAGAAGGAAAAAAAAATTCTAATGTTTCTCCGTCCCGCGATACTTGCTCTTTTCGTTCGTGGGCTACACTTTCCCGACAACCATGTGCTCGACTGCTTCGATGGATAATTAAAAAAAAAGAGAAAGAGAACGGCATGTCAAAACGCTGGACATATTCTCTGTCAGAGAAAGGGGGGAAGGAAGAGAAGTTCGCAGGCGCTCTCGTAAGTCGGGCCTAGAAGCTCGGAAATATGCGTCCGTGGCAAAACAAGTCGAGGGAAAGAAAAGGAAGTCGAGGGAGGCGATGAACATTTTTTCCGGAAGCAGTGTGAAAACACGTTCCACAACGAGCGCGCGTCACATCAAAGGGCGCGGAAGCTCTCCCCGAACCACCCATTGCGGCTGTTCTTGATGATCAAAGGTCTCGTCCGCGGACAAAAAGATTCAATCGTCCGTGGGTATTGAACAAAGCAACGCAGTCATTGTTGAGTGGCCAGACGACAAGGACATCGAAGCATCTACGCACAGCAAAATCGATGATGGTTGCGACGGGACCTCAATTAAAAGTCCAAAGCTGGCGATCAGCGAAGCGCGCATGGAAAACAAAATCGGACAATCGACGATCTGTTGTGCGAAGGCCTGGGGTATAAACAATATATACACGAACAAACACGTTAGTGGTCGGCTGCCTTCCGGTGCTTAGAGGCGTAGGATTTGAGAACGCAAGGAGAGCTTGAGCTAGGAGTTTTGCACCCCTTGCAGGTCCGGCCGTGATAGACCATCAAGACGTGCAAACCGTGCTTGAGCTCTGCGGGAATTCTGAGATCGAGATGCGCTTGAGCGAGCACCCGGTCGGCCGAGTTGGGCACCCAGCCCAGGACTTTGCTCAGCCTGAACACATGGGTATCCACCGCAAAGGAGTCGCGCCCTAGACAGAAAAGCAGAACGCAGGAAGCCGTCTTGGGCCCGACACCGTCGTAAGACATGAGCTCTTTCATGACCTCATCGTCCGTCATCGGCTTGCGCTCTACCCTGCTTCCTCCTTCGTCCTCCTCCGCCCGAGAATCAAGCAAAGAAGAATGCGCCAAATGCTGCAGAGAATAGTCGCCGTGTTTCTGCTTGATAGATCGGAGAATGTTCTGTATCGTCTTTGCTTTCTTGTTCGCGAGCCCGCCACATCGTATGGCGTCCGCGACGCGATCCACGGGCGCAGAAGCCATCGCTTCAAAGTTGTTCCTCCCGAACGCCCTGTCGAGCGCGTCCTTGGCAGCCGAGGAGTTCTTTCTGGACGTGTTCTGAGACAGAATCGTGCCGATAAGCGATTCGATCACGTTCGGGACGTCTCCGCACGTTTTGGCAGAATTCGCACCGCCCCCGTCATCATCATCTTCTCCGCCGTCACTTCTGTTGTGTTCCTTCATCCCCTCTTCGACGCCGGATCCGGCATGGCGTCTCCTGGTGACGTTGAACTCTGGATGAGCTTGCCGCAGCAGATTGTACACTTCCCGAGCTTCTTCCGGCGTCGGACGGAGGAACTCTGGAAACGGGGACTGCGTAGCGTATGAATCGTGCAATTTGATCTTCTTGGACAGCTTTTGCGGTGATTCGGGCACTTTGGCGTGGCACGACACGTCGCCGACAGAGCAGCTAAGATCGACGGACTCTGGACGACTGCGCTTCATACTCGTTTTCGGATAGTCTGAGTAAAAAAGAAAATGCCAGTCGTACGAGTTTGACGCCGAAAGAAGAAGGGCCTGCACAGGCGGGGCACTGAAGTGACGTGGAGCGAGTGAATGACACGCTATGTCACAACCTCGTTTCTTGTGACAAGGCTTTTCCGAAACAGGCAACTAGAAAACGGTCGCTTGGCGGAACGCGTTCTGTTCCAATGCACCGCCAGAGCACCGCACGACATTTGGCGTCAGTTTTCTAGCCAGCATCTTTAATCCACTGCTAAATACTGTCACCTGTTCCGTTCATTCACGTTGCGAAACTGCGTCATAACGAGTCAGCCCTGCGATCTATCACGCTACGCGGAAAGCCCGGCATCACAAATACATACCGTGAACAACACCCCCCCCCCCCTGTGCGAAGCACGTTCTGCGGTGCAAGGCGTAGCTAGACTAGCCTTCTGGCGAGCGTGAAAAGTCCACATCGCGATTTTTTTTTTTTTCACGCGCACAGGCCGAAACGGCACATGGTTACGGCGAGCAGGACAGATACGCGGGAAAAACGTGGAGTCGGTATGTTATGTTTCCTCGCCATCTGCCGTGGTTCACGTAACATACTCGCCTTTGCCCGCGGGGGGGGGGCCAGCGATCTCGTTGTGCAAACGGGCGCCGAACGTAACTGTGCATGTGCACTGCTCGCTCTCGTCCTCCTCTTGAGTCAGAGTCAGAGCCAGAGTCGTTTCTTGGGCATTGTGGCTGAAAAGAACCCGAACCCCGCGTAGTGGTGCCAGACTCGTTGGTCGTGAGGTACAGCGATGCCGCACACCATCTCCGAGCAACGCCTAGCTGAATCTCATGCACATATAGCACTTTAACTCTTACAAGGCCCGCTGACTCGATAACACAGACACGCAGCTTGAGACTTTTGCTCACGTCTTGTCAAGCTCAACAATAACCCGCCTCTTGGCCTTCCAAAGTACCCCAAAAAAAAAAAAAACACGCCGATCGAATTCCCGCAAGCCAGAAGCCCGAGGTATCCCTCGCTCTGGGGTTCTCACCGACCCACGATCATATATCGTACATTGTACGCTGGACATTGTTCGCCCCTTCAGGAAGCCGAATCACGCATCCATCCCCCCTGTCAAAGTGAAGACATGCTTCGTTAATTGAAGTGGGAAAGAGGAAGAGAGCGACAAGTCACCTGAACTTCTTGATAATTTATTCCTCAGCACACCCTCACTTACTTTCTGCCGCCGGTAAAAATACACTTTTGCACCACACAGAACAAGAGTTTCATTCACGGCATCACGCCACTGGTAATGTCAGCTGTGAACCGTTGGAGAAACAGCGGACGGAACCAACGCAACAACTCTCAAAACGCATACAACCTCACATTCCCGCGCTCGTCCCGTGAGTACGCTTTTTTTTCCTCTTCGCAAAGTCACACGCTAGCACGAAATGACTCGAACTTTTATCAAGAGAGGAGCTTGTGCACGAGTTAAAATGCCTGTTGATCTGTCAACTGCCCATCATGGGTGATGAGCACATGATTGCGCGGTTGTGCGGTTCTTCCTTTGGCCGCCGATTGTCCAGAACTCTCCGACGGCCCTCGTCCTCGCCCTCGATATAGAAACCACATATCGTATCCATGGAATTTGGAGCTCGAAATACCGATGTCGCGTCAACCCGCGTCGCGACGGGAGACGTAGCTCTGCCTGGACGTGTTTAGTATCAGCTTGCGGCCTCGAGTGACGCGTCTTCGTAATCCCCATCTCAGCATCTTTCAGAGTCACCCATTGTTCGCTATATAGAGTATATGACCACGGCAGCCAAGACGATATGGGTGCAATGATCGAGAGGAAATGGCGTTCCTCGCACCCTCATAACCGCACAACTGGGCATCAAGAACTCCTAATCATGACAAGCTACAGCTCCAATAATACAAAAGTTTTTCAATGGCTTGATCTGAACGCCGCAGCTTGAAGGGTGTAGACTTGTCACTCTCTACCCTCTTGACTCGTCCTCGTTCTCGCGGGTCACCGTGGGTTGAAACGCCGAGACATTGGCGTTAAGACGACGAAGCAGCTGAAACCAACATAACAAGCGTGCCTTCATATGTACATATGTACATATTCCGTCTTTTAAAAATAAACCCACAGAGAACCAGCGTCAAAAGAACGCCGGCTTCGCCGTCAGCATCAGTGCCGTGCAGGACCCACCAACTCGCCTTAAACACAAACTCCGGCCATCATGAGAACAGCTTCTGGAGCCAGTGATCATGTATCTAGATATCGATGCACTCTGAAGAGGGGAAGAGGGGGAGGTTGCACGTTGCTCTTGCCTAATCGGGCGAACAAAGCAAACCACTCACCAGACTTATCACGCTCGCGTATACGGTCCAGGTTAAATCATGCTTTTTTTTTTCACTTTCGCCGTATCTCGTATCCCGGTGGGATTCCTCGGAACATCTCAATTGAAAAAGCGGAGGAAAATGCTTGGGTCTAGAATAATTTGATTATGTGGCACGATTTCCTCATCGGATCCAGAGACACGGACGCACAACGGCGTCCTGATGATCGGACTGTATTTCTTCAGAAATTGCTTTGAATCGCGAACAACGGATGCTCCGTGGTACGAGCATACTCCACATTACATACTTACCCTGCATCTTATCAGCATCGCCCCGCGAGATATCAATGGGCGTTGGGGTGATTCCTCGGGTGATAATTCCGAACCGACATACACGTGTTGAGAGGCGTGCAGGCTAGACGTGGTGAACGGGGCAGGAGCTCTCAAGATGATTTCCCCAAGCACTCGATTGCCTAGTTTGGACATGTTTTCCTTCGTCTCTGCCGATGATTTTTACTTCGTGAACCTGTAGATACTGCCAAACGCCTGCTTACACATTCACGTTCCTGCAATTTTGTGGATGCCATGCTTGACATATGTGCGAATGACAAACGCACGACGATGGGTTGCTTCCATTGTTTTCTGTCGCTGGTCCTCTCATCACGGAGAAAGATGTCGAGATGTTGTCTCTATCATTTCCATTTCTCTGGAGGTCCGAGTACGTTAGTCTATACAAGCCATTTCAATGCGTCATCTATTTCCGGAGCATATCCCGTGGGGACGCCAGCCAGAACACGCAGGGCGAGGCCAAACGTGCGAAACAGCCGAGTATTAACTTGATGGAACCGATGACGTGACGTCCCGGCGTTGATACGACCTGGGCAGTGGGCAAAAACGTTCCGAGCATGACGTTCGTCAAGTCGCGAGGCTAGACCTAGACCTTCACTGCGAGCGCTGGAGGGGGGCAGTGCTGGATGGCAGTAGTGCTCAAGTTCTGCACAAACTTTGACGTCTAATCGGGGTGAACACGATCGGTTGGGCTAAGCCTGTGCCAGTCAAGAAGGGGAGCATTTTTGACTCGACATCATGATTGCCTTTGCAGCGTGGGCAAATCGAACATTGCTCAAGACGAACGGCCGGGTCATAGATGCCAGAAAAGGGAATCTGAATGCACTAGCGTCTAGTTCTGTTCATGAACAGGTTACGTCCAGGTCGGGGGCAGCTCCGTTTGGGATACGTCGCGAATTCATATCAGATAGCGCTAGACTGGAAGTAGCCGTGCGTCACGGTGAGGGATGTTCGGGAGACATCCTGTTAGACAAGGGGAGCCCCTTGTGTTGAACATTTGCAGAACGAGGCAGCGACTGAGTCACAGGTGATTCCGCGGGGAGAAGGGACAGACTTACGTGGGGGTGCAGATAAGCAGAGTTGTCGGCAACAATAGCGGTGTACGAATCGGAGGAATCTAGCCGAGGACCCGACAGGTTGGCGACAAGACAATAACACTGGTTTTGCATTCCTGAGTAAACATGGTCCAACAAGGGCTATGACCCAAAAGAGCTGATCGGGCGATAGATGCATCTCAGTTCCGAATCGGGTAGTAGAGCGAGGGCACGAGTGCGAAGTGGCGACATCAGCGCAAGACTATAAAGATGTTAGCTCGTATTGTCTTTCTTTTTGTGCCCCGCTAGCGCAATTGTTTCTTCCCGATCACAGAAACACAAGAAAACGGTTCGCACCTTGCACCAGCGACACCCCATTATTCTTTCCTCCCTTTCTCTCTCTTTTCTTGCGCGCTGGAGCATTCCCCTTCGTTTACGAACATCGATTCTCTCATTGTCCTCGACACACCCATTATCCAAACCATGCCCGCTCTCCGAACCCGTGATACCCAAAGCCGAAGTAAGTCTTCGATGACTCTGTGCCATGACGCATCGTCAACATCATACGCCGTAGCCCTCGAAGTGACGACGGACGCACCTCAACCTCCGACGCTAGCCATCATCTCCCCGACGCCCCGCGCTTTTACGTTCCCTATAACGCATAATCTCTCAGACAGTCCTTTCTCCTCACCTTCCACTTCTCCTTTCGAACCCGACCTTCGGCCGCTCGCTTTGACTTCATCATGTACAACATCCGCAACCACGACATCCACTCCTCCACCTCTCATGCGCACCCTTTCCCCTGAATCTTCCTTGACTTCTGTATCACCATCCCCATCTTCGCAACACAAACGTCGAAAGTCTTCGTGCAGTACAGACGCTGAGCGCCGGCCGAAGAAAGGAGACGACGACTACATCAAGCGCCCCGAGAACGCGTTCATCCTCTTCCGCAGAAAGTGCTGCGAGGAGCGTCAGGCAGCTCAACAGCAGGAAGAAGGCGCCACGGACGGACCCACCAAGAAGCAGCGTCAGGCCGATCTCTCAAAGACGATCAGCCAACAGTGGAAGAGCTTGTCCGCAGAGGAGCGTCAATACTGGGAACAGCTAGCGAAGGAGAAGAAAAAGGAGCACGAACAGATGTACCCCAACTACGTCTATCGCCCGCAGAGGTCCAACAAGGACCGGTCGAAGAGTAAGAAACCCAAAGGTCGCAAGGGCGACGCCGACGAGCCCGAGTCCGAGAGCTTGTCTTTCTTCGTCCCGACTGCCAACCCATCTTCTCATCGACACCACGGCCGGTCCGCATCTGCACCCACGCCCCCTCCATATCAGTCAATCCAGATACCCAACGTGTATCAGATGACGCCGTCGTGCCCTACTTCGCCTTCGCTGCTTCCGATGATCAGTCGACGATCTTCGCACCCAGGTCATCCCGAAGAGCCCGTGACGAATTTCGACTACGTGCCAAACAACCTCATGTCTCAATCGTTCGGCCAATTTGAAGCTAGCCTTCAGGTGCGTCGCTTCCGCTTCTACGTATCGAATATTTCCTCTCGCTAACGCGACGTATCAGTCGTCCGAATACTTGCGCAGCATGTTCCACTTGCCTGGTCAGCCAACACCTAGAGAATCCTTGCATCCGCTCGACGTCGCGAACCAGCCCGTCCTCATCCCGTCGCACCACATGGTTTCGCCGTCGTCCTCCGGGCCCTCTTCGCCCACGTCCGGACCCTTCACACCCACAGCCGCCATGCTCTCGCAGCCATTTTCGCAGCTCCAACTGCCCAGCGGACAGCCGCAGCAAGTGCCATCCGGGGAGCTGCATCTGCAACCGCAAACGCAAGCCGAACTTGACTTGCAGCTGGAGATGCAACTGCAGAGCGACTACGCCGCGTACTCGTGGGAGACCAACAGCGGCGCAACGAACATGTGGGCCAGCAGCGCCGAGCCCCTCCTCGGAAACGATTTTGATCTCAGCGCGATCCCGCCGATCGAGCTCGGTGTTCCCAAGTATGTCCCACCTGCCGTCGCACCCTCAACCTCCACCGTCGCGCCGATGGATGTCAGCCTCGATTTTAGCCGAGACTACACCCAGGGGCTGGACGGGACCGCGGCGTATGCGAACGAGGGTCTCCTTGGGTTCGATGACATGCTCGGATACTAGATGGTGTGCTCTCTACATTGTAACAAAAAACGAACACGGCCAGCTGGACGACCGTAGGCAACTTTTTCAAATGGACACTTCACCTTCGCTTCGCTTGTATGGATATGCTGGCGCGCTACCCCCCTCTCTGCTCATCTCAACCTCAAGGCTGTTCGTTTGTACGTATTCTTTGATACCATCGCATCGTCTCTTCCGCTTTACTTTCTTGTAGTCATAGTCTTTTCTCTGTGTCGGAAAGGGCGTTTCAATTTCAGTTTCTCTCTTCATTCGGATCGTCGAGAACGTACTGGCTTACTTTCCGGCCTCCAAATGGGCCCTTTTCACACATTTTTCCATCGGACCCTCTTCGGGTTCGATGTACGCCCTCTCGACGATCTTCATCTTCCACGTACATTCTTCACGCCCCTGACATGTAGCTTCAGTTTTCACGCTCTTCACGAACGCTCTCCCATCATATCCATACCTTTTGCTCTTCCGCAAGATACCCCAGCCCCCCTCCTTGCTCACCGTCATTTAACATTTATTTACTTTTTTGCATAGGCCTGACCAGGCCCTTCGCCTTGCTCCTACCCCCAACCGTTGTGTTACTCCCGTTCATGTCTTGTCACCCCTGTATTTGCTAGTGGAATACAGTTCCGGCACGCGTCCATCATTTGACTTGGTGTGTGACCAACATCGCAAAGTTCGAATGTCCTAAAACAGAAAGAAGACAGAGGAGAACAATAAGGCCAGAAAGAAGGAAAATTGCTTCCGGCGTAAGCGAATTTCAGTGATGGGAAAAACCGAAAAGGAAGACGAATGAAATTATCGCTTTCCCAGACGTCCTCGGCGAAAGTGCGGCAGGACCGATAAGATGAAGGATCATCAGCAAAAAGGCCCAAGAAATCGCCGGCCTGGACCACATGAATCAGGCAAAGACGAAGAAAGTGTGATGAAGGTTCGGGTCGCCCGAATAAGGTAAAGTCGAATATTTTAGGGAGGTTTACAAACCAGAAGATGGGAAAGAGAGTGGTCGGGTGCTTGGAAGACAAGAAAGTCTAGATACCCTGGACGATCGCATCCAAAGTTACGCTAGTTGATGATACAGAATAGTGACAAGTCCAATCAGGACGGCGGCCGTCGGCCCTCTCTGCGCTTCGTTTGAGATGGCTAGTTCGTCGGAATAGACTTGACTCCCATCCGGACAAGGGCATGAACACGCAGGGGCAGAATATACGACCACCCAGAAAAATATGCCCGGCCTATCAAGACATTTCGAAATGCGTCACACCAGCTAGGCGATAATCTTGAATGCCGTCTGATAGGGAGATCGGAAAAGCATGGGTCAAGAGGGTCTATAGGCCGTGTGAACGTCGTGGGTGGGATTGGATCCAAAGAAGGAAGGTTGAAACAATGCTACAATGGGCTATCCAGAGAGCGGCGTACCGAGCCACGGGACACGAGGAACAACGGATTAATTATGTAGCTCCAGACTTGATGAATATAACGGGGATTGCACCAGAGAACCAGGTGTTAGCGAACCCGTCGGATTCTAGAAATTCGGCGGCGGGTAGTACGTCGAAGCGTGATGTTGGAGTCCAGAAACGTTTAAGCAAGGTTCCACCAAGTCCAAAGGCAAACGAGAAGCCACAGGATGGATACGGTGACCAGGCCGGCCGTCCAGCAAGGAGTGGTTTACCGAGGATACATTAAGGGTCCCTGAAACAAGGTGAAAAGGCTATTAGCTTGAATGATGCTGGTGAACAATTTGAAAAGCGGTTTACTGGTAGCTTCAGCCAATCCGGTTGTACAGTACGCAACCGGACCACTTTGAAAGATCCTTGAGGTAATTAAACCAGGTGATCCGTCCAGCGCAAAGGCCGCAAAGCAAGAGTTTTCTGAGGGCGCTGTGTTTGTCGACAAAGGACCAATATGGCAAGGCTCGCAGTATTCAGGCATCATTCAGAAGCGCCACAGCGACAGGCAGCAGGGAAGCGAGCTGGGAAGGAAAGAAAGGGCGTTAGCTGGGAGATCCTCGTTGTGCAGGTTTTATAAGAACGAACACGATCCCATCAACACGCGTCTGCAGAGCGTCTGAAAGCACGCCCACAATCCCGGTCCAGGTGACAGACGTGTAGTGCGTGGATGTCAATAGTTGCGTAGAGACACGAGACCGGCAGAAGGTAGCTTTTCGGGAACGTGGACTTCATTAAACCTTTGTGTATGCGGCTCGTTCGACCAGGTTGAGCAGTGTGACTGACATGCGGAAGAGCTGAGATTGAAGTAAATGAATTGGCGCTGGTGGGCGTCTGCTATCAAAAGGCGCCGAAGGCTGAACAAGGAATGCGTTGTTATATTTTTGGACGCGATTCGTAAAGGCAGAGAAAGTGTAGACAGTTCGCCACTATCTTGGAGCGTCGCCGACAGTGAAGTCCAACCGCATTCCGCATTCTAGACCACACAACGGAGTAGTTCATTTTCTAACTGCGGTAGATAGGACTCGGAACTTACTGAAGGCTTCTTTGTACGTCTTTCGGCAGCAGTCGTAGATTTAGTGATCGTTCCAACACCTTCCAACACTGCGACGGCCTGAAACACGAGTAGCAGAAGTAGTCAAGCATGGTGCTCGGGTTGCGAGAAAACTTCAGAAAAGCGGTATCCTCATGGTCGTTAACAACTCTGCTGGTACGCTTGGCAGTTTGCCAGCTGTCCATGAAGACCAAATGGTTGCCATGGTGGTCCGCCTGAGGGTTAAAAATTGATGGTTTAGGGTAGGTTATCACGCGTCGCCCCAGGATCAGTCCGTCGCGTTTCCATAACGCGAACTGTCATCCCCAACTCAACATCTGAACGGGAGAATGATTTGAGAAGATGAAAGTGACGCTCTTATAAATAGGTACGTGTTTGGTTGCCGTTATCGCTTGCTTTCTCATGCGATGCCAATGGCGGATAGTCGTGTACGCGTCTCATTATACCGGACGGGGGAGAACCGAGGCGCAATGTGCTGGCATCATCGCCGTCATGGATGTAGTCCCGCTGCTCGAAGAGGGTGAGGGCACCGAACGTCCGACAGCAGAGACCGTGTGGAGAATAGTCCGTGGACGACAACGCCATGCTAATCCACAACGGCTGAATGACTTTGCTACGGAGGGCCATTTTGCTACCATTGCGCGTCATTGAGACAGTGAAATCCGAATCTTACTCGGATGGTTACCGTCGCTCAATATCAAGGACCTGCTTCAGGACCTGCTTTGCTTCATGATATTAAGTTGCAGATCCGCTCCGGATTAGATGCTATTGGAAAGTGGGATTAGGCCAAAGGGCTCCAGCTGCTGGCCGGGATATGCGAATGGACAGGTCCTTCGAGCTTGCAACATGTCTTTATCTGAAGCAACGGAACAAAGAACAAGCTGTTGCACAAAACGGAGCGCCGGCCCGCAATGCTGTTGAACGCTGATATATTGTTTAGGCGTCCAAACCTGCTTTAAGACTGCTGGGAACGCCTTTCAACAGCATTTCGAGAGGCGAAACACATGGCGAGGCATTCCTCTCTTATTCCCCCGTCCGGCAGAAGTGGTAATACAAGCCTCATTCCCCGAACTTGTACCTGGAACACAGCTTTCTTGCTCGTGTAGCTTTGATGTCTTACGCGTGCACGGGGTGACATGTAGGGCATATCAGTTGGTTCCTTTTGTATCGGCAAGAGACTCCCGATGACTGCGATGGCTGGACGCCGACAAAGTCGCTCTTGACGAGCTCAGGAGAGAGAGCCACGGACTAGCCTAAGAGACTCGCCGAGGCGCAGATTGTGTAGAAATAGTGACTGACATTTCTCCTTCAGTTCTCTGAAGGAGAGCGTTGTGTCAATCCGCCTTAGACCTCTGCTCACTGTACATGACCAGTTTCGAGTGGCCCTTTCGAGCTCACGTCAAAAAAAAAAATCTGGACAGGAAATCAGTATAACGGGATCTTGAACAGGATGTAGTGGCGGAGAGTCTGCACTGGATGACTAAGTTCATTCTTACCATCTCAATGAAATCTATCCCGAGCCTCGGAAAGCAATCGCACTCCATCAATCGCAGAGCGCACGACAACAGCATGGAGCGCCTCTACGATTTGGAAAACAGATACATTGGGGGTTCTCGACGTGAAGTACGACTGTCTTTCAATTGTTCGGCAAGGATGAAAATGTGATGCGCACGGCATGCAGGTCAATCCTAATACCTAGGTTGACTATCGGAGCCTCCTCTGGCTACGTGAATGCGCCATGGCAGTTTCTTCCGTGTTTTTGCAAACGCATGGTTACGCCTCAAAAGAAAAGAAAAAAGAAAATCCACTAGCGTTCGTCGAGAAACCATACCGGCCATAGGACGTCCACGCCTGCACAATTCATGCCAAGGTGCCGAATGTTCCAATGATACGGAGCTGAGATAAGTCCATCCCTATCACGTTTCAGAACAGCCCTTGTATCGATGTGTTCAAACGTGGATAAGGATCCACCATGGCAGAATTTCAACAGCATAACTCCCTAAATCCTGTGAAGCAGCAGTTGGAAAGTCGCCCATCTTCGGCCGGCGGTGTTCCATGAGGATTGCAGTTAGATACTGGTTTTCGCAATGAAAGAGTTGGATGCCACTGGGAAACGTCATACTGCATCAATTGAAATTTGACTGCAAATATGTACTTTACATGTAACATCTGCAAGCCCGTCCCCAACGGTCAGAGTCCGCGGCAATGGCCCCTCAAATCGGATGCCTACGACCACATGTATGCCTGGACGTAGAAAGCAACGCTCCGACTGGTGTTGTCAGGTGACGAAGTGCTTGACGTGTTGCTAGCATAGCCATTCATGCATGCATACGGCGTAATCGTCTTGCATTCAGTGTCTGCTTTTTCAAACCGACAGAGCAAGCTTCCGAGCAGAGAGTGGCGCGGCTCTCGTGTGTCAAGCTTCCTGTGTCCAGAGACACCCATTCGAATCAGGTTACACCAGCCGAGGCTGGACCTAAAACACGCAACGCCTTCCTTCCGAGTCACAAAAAAAATCAGAAGTCATCTCGGACTGAGTCACAATGGAGTAGGAACTGCTTCTCAAAATGAGCATATGTCCGACTTTCAGAGCATTTCGGCGGTACTAGGTAGGGGGATGTACCTTTTGGATTTGGCAGCGACCTGATTCAGAGTTCATGGCCAGGGTTGACAGCACCTCCTGCCCGGTAAACGAAAATGTCTTGAATGTGGCTGCAGCATAAATACACGTCTTCGGATTCGCCAGCTCGAGGTCTGGCCGAGAACTGGTCAAAGTCTGGATAAACGAGTCCGCTGCCAAACCAGAAAACATAACTTCAGGTTTTTCCCGAACGTGGGAACTAGCGCCACGAATATGCACAGCCTCGACTCCTCATGGGGGAGACATTTTTCACTACATATCCGAGCCGCTCGCCCAAGACGTATAAAAATGATGACATTCAAAGAAAAAAAAGTCCGCCAGTCTAAAGTGCCTTCTCCGCACTCCTAACATCATCTCCACATCATGCGCGTCCCGTTCATAACAAAGCGGTCTGGAGACGACGATAAGAGGCTTTATCGACGCAAGGGCGGCGGCGGCGGAGGCAGGGGTGGAGGTGGAGGTGGAGGCGGTCGTAGCGGTGGTGGTGGTGGCGGGAGAACAGGCGGCGGGTCGTCGACGCCCGTTTCGGCGGCTGGCTCAACAAGAGGCGCAACACCTTACGGCAACGGCGGCGGACCGCAAGTCACGATAGCCCAAGGCCTCCCGTTCGCCGGGCGCCTCGCAGGCGGCGGCACTCGGTCCCAGGTCTTTGGAAACAGGCGAGTTTTTCCTTGCTCTGAAGCTAGTTGTGATTTTCCGCTAATTTTATGTCCTTTTTTTTTAATTTTAATTTTTAGGCAGTTTGGGAGCGGGTACCCGGGTGTTGCTGGTCGTGGCGTTGCTGGACGCGGCTTTCCGTTCTTCTTTTGGCCTATTGCCTGGGGTGGCTTGCTCGGCGGAGGTACCGCCGCTTACCTTCACAACTCGGAGGTGCGTCTCGCCGAACAGACACGCAGAAACCTTTTTTTGCCTGACATCCCGACAACAGTATGGACGGCCTGATAATTCGAGCAGACCCGGTGGGCCGATCGTCACGGCGGCCTTCATCTCCAACTCCACAAACACGACATTCCGCGTCATCTCAGACAACTCGACCGTGACAGAGCTCATCACCGACGTCAAATCCAACTGCTCGTCCCACCTCAGCGACAGCAGCACCACTTTTCCCGACTCGTACAACGACTCGCTCTCTTCTGTCCCGCAGCCGGAGCAGACCGTGCAGTATTACCGTGCCAGCAGCGTCGCGCTCACTTTGGACGGGTATAACAACACGGCGGCGTTGGGCCCGGACGACGGGACTCCCGATGCGCCACTTCCGAACAACATTGACACGACGCTTTTGGATTGCTTGAATCAGACAATAGGACAGGCTGTGCCACTTATTGGCGCTGCCAGCCATACCTGGGCGACTCCGAATGTCGAGCTGGTGGGGACGTTCGGACTCTTATGGTGGTTCCTAGCATTGATCCTTTGATGTGTTTGGGAGATCTGTATGATACTTGCTTATCTTGAGATGCAGTCATGATCGATGACCTTTGAGTGATTGTTTATTTATGGAGTATGTGTATTGCTCATGCTTAGTTGTACTTACGGACCTGTAATATTCTGCTACATGATAATCATGATACGATAACCCATCTAGCCGTCGATGCAAAAAAAAAAAAACAAACATGAGAACGTGTCACGCCCTGGCGAACGGACTACGAATTCCCGGAGAGAAGCGGAGTTTCGGCATCCACCGAGGCCTACTGCTTAAAAGGCGCGACCGACACGTCGCTTTCTCTCCAACCACAACAGGCTCAAGGCTGCGATGTTCGCTCCGTACAAGACCTCTGGGTCTTTCCTCGCGAACGGGCCAAGGTCTGAGTATTCTAGTCCCCCCTCGATCGGTTCTCGATGAACCCGTTGGTCATCCAATCGAGCGACGCACCAGAAACGCACCTCCGCCATGCGTTTGTCCGACGACCTCTCTCGCCTTCACGGGTGGGAACAGCGAGGACTGTGTGGTAGCGAGGTTTTGAACATCGTTGCGGGGATCGGGCTCACGTCGTCCTCGTTCCCATCATTGCTGCACGCTATCGGCATGGCCGTGTGCCGATTTTTGGCACGCCGCTGGCCTGAAGCCGCGAGATGCGCTCGACCAGCGCCTGGATTCGTCCGGGGGCTTCCTGTGGAAGCGCGGTTCAACTTGTTGACAGCTCTGTTGATGGCTGGCCAGCACGTGCTGGTCGGTCACCTTTGGGACTCTTGCGCCGCCCATTGATTCTCTTGCATTACTATAATACGGAGAATGCCGTTCAGGCCAGAGGGCGCTGTTAGCTTGGGCGGGTGAGAATAAGAAACCCAATCTGCTAAACGCGTTCGTCGCAGACCAGGATAGGACAAGATGAAAAGTTCCTATCCTGGGAGCTGCTGCATCTTGGGGTATGTACGAGGTGTGTGGCGATGGTGGGGAGGTGTGGTCCTTTAGTTCACTTCGCAGCTCGCAGTCCTTCGGGGTTGCGAAACTCGATTCAGACTACTCTTTGTCTGTTGTGGCGAAATTTTTTTTCTTGGCTCACTAGTATGAGCTTTTTTTTTATTGTCTGCCCAGGCAGCTGTATGTCATTGGAGATGTATTCTTGTTCGTGTTATTATTTCAGAGACTGTTATCTTATCTCTCACGTGTGACGGAGTCTCGGGTTCCGCCGACGTGCTTTCAAAGCTTGTGGTTCTTCTGAGACACCTCCCTGTCCTCAACCACAACAGACCCAAGGCAGCGACATTCGCCCTGCACAGGACTCCTGTCGGTCCTCCTTCGCGAATGGGCCAAGATCTGAGTATTCCAGTCTTCCTCGATCGGTTCTCGATGAACCCAGTGGCAAACCGCTGAGCGGCGTATTAGAAATCCACCCTCGTCACGCCATCCACGTCCAAAGACCTGCTCGCCCTTAGATGAACCTCAGTGAGGACAGTGCGGGACTAGGGGGTCTGAAAGTCGCTGCGAGGACTGGGCCACGTCGTCATGATTTCCCTCGCCATCGTTGTGTTCTATCGGCATAGCCGTGCGCTTCCTCCTTGGCGCGCCGCTGGAATAGAGTCACCATATAAAACGTGCTCCGGCACCGACTTTGTCCAGCGCCCGGATTCGTCTGGGGGTTCTCGGACGCGGCGGTCACCAAAACAAACAAAAAAGCAGAGACATGCTCTGGAGAATGGGCGATAAAACGCCTGATGCTGAGTGACGGCTCGGCTTCCGCGGTAGCGGAATTGACACACAGATGGCGCAAAGCGTTGTCGAATTTGTAGTGCACTCGTTGTGTGCTACGTACCGCCGGGGCGGTAAATCCTTCCTCGACTCGGATGACTGTGACGCGATCAGAGCGCGTCCTCGCTTACCCGACAGACTTGCCGTAGACCGATCTTTGATTGGCGCGAGTCTCCAGCGAACGCTCGATATTACCGCGTAACAGGTCTCACGGAAGACCCGCAGAGGGTAAAAACACAAAGACCTGACGAGGGCAAAAGACCTGATGAGGGCAACTCCAGAGTACTGCGATTGCTGCGTCCCAGGCATGTACGAGGTATGAGGCGATGGTGGAGGACGTCGACGACGTGGTCCTTGAGCGCACTTCGTGGCTCGCCGTTCTTCGCGGGCGGTGAAACTTGATTCAGACTATTCTGGGCCTGTTGTGCCAATTTTTTCCTTTCCCGCTCACTCGCTTGAGCTTGGTTGTGTGCCACGTTCGGTGAGTCTTCTTTTGTTTTCTTCAAGGTGAATACATGTATTGGTATGGCGTGTCGCTTGAATCAACCTGTAATTTGTTCAGCGTTGACTCTGTTGTTGGATGGAAAGTTCTTTACAATGCTGAGGTTTAAGGTTGTGAATATCTGAACTCAACGGCAGAGCAGACCGCCGGTGGTTACGGACAGGAACCTCATGCTCAAAGAATCCTGTAATCCGGTTGGAACGTAACGTTGACAAGCGCCCAAGTGACGAATCTAGTCATTCAGTTACTGTATACGGTGCACCGCCTCGATACTGCTTTTCTGGAAAAAGGCAACACTAATTCAAATACAATTTACTTGAGAAGGCAAGTTGAGTCCCCGCAATTCGTGCGTGAAACGCCTGGCGATATTAGCACCGCCCCCCATGGATCAAGTAGGCTTCTAGGCATAGGAGTCTATCTACGCTCTATGAATCGGCCCAACAGCCTGTTTCAATGTTTCGGCGGGAAGCCCACAGCATTCGCTAGGGAATGCGCTATATAATCGTGCTCTCCGCCCTCGATCTGCTATCAACATCACGCCCCACGCGCCGTCTCGTCTTGTTCTCTTGACACAAATGTATGTGCCTTTCATTACACAGATCCTAGACAAACGATCCAGGCGTGTCTATCGCCGAGCCGGTGGTGGAGGAGGAGGAGGTGGTGGTGGTGGTAGGGGTGGTGGAGCGTCAGGAGGCGGGGGTTCGAAAGGCGGCGCAAGTCCGGCGAGTGGCGGCGGCGGCGGTTCAAAGGGAGGCGCAAGTGGTGGCAGTGGCGGGTCACGGCCTGGCGGAGGGAGCACTGGAGGGAGCGCCCCAAAGGGGCCTACTATTACCTCTGGCGGCTCGTCAAAGCCCGCGTCTCCTTACGGTTCGGGAAGTCAGAAGGTGACGACCATTCCTGCCGGACAGCCGTTTGGTGGTCGGACGCAGGGCGGAGGAACGAGGGGCCAAGTCTATGGCACAAAGTGAGTCGGGATAAGTTTTGGATGCAAGATGTGATTGCTGACGTTCTGATTTGCAGGCAGTATGGGAGCGGTTATCCTGGAATCGGCGGGCGTGGTGTTCTCGGGCGTCCGTTCCCTTTTTACTTTTGGCCCATTGCTTGGGGAGGTGTGATTGGTGCGGGAACAGGTGCATACTTGCATTCGAGCGAGGTGAGCTGTTGAGCGCATCGGTGTATTCCTTGCGTGACGTTCGCATTCCGTGCCGTCTTTGCGATAGTATGGCAGGCCGGATAACACCACTCGACCTGGAGGACCGATTGTAACGGGAAACTTCACCTCAAACTCGACCTCGCCTCCCACAACGTTCCGCGTCATATCCGACAACGCGACCGTGACCGAGCTGATCAGCACCATCCGCTCAAACTGCTCTTCCTCCATCGCAAGCGACCTAAGCTCGTCCTCGCCATCGCCATACAATGACTCGCTGAGCGCGCTGCCCCAGCCAGAGCAGACGGTCCAGTACTACAGAGCGAGCAGCGTCGCGCTGACGCTCGACGGGTACAACAACTCGGCTGTGTTTGCGCCCGAGGGGACGCCAGACGCGCCGCTGCCGGGCAACATCGACACGCGGCTCCTGGACTGTTTGAACCAGACGATAGGACAGGCCGTGATCCTGATCAGCGACGACAATGACTCTTCCTCGAGTGGGAACCACGCACCGCCTATGTGGAACGCTGCGCGCCCGCTGGGCACCGCCGTCGTTCCCAACATCGCCCTTTTGGCCGTGATGGTGCGGATTCTGTTTTAATGAATCGCCCACGTCAATGAGAGCATCATGTCCTTATGAGAAATTCACGTTCTGTTGAGATGTATTACTTGTGTAGTCATAACATACATATAACACCATTGCGGCTCCATGAGACTCAAATGAATTCGTCGCGCGGTATCTTCGTCCTCCATGCCATACATACAATGAGTAGTATAACTACAATTCCGTTCTATCGTCCGCCTTGGTAAATGTATTCTAGTTCGTGTCATTATTTTGAGTCCACTTATGTAAGGAATGCAATCCCTTGTCTTGGAAAACATTGACTGGTCACGTTAATGCGACATACTGCTTTGTAACGGCCAAGCCTTTCAGCTTTTGCAGCTGTATCCTCAACCATGTCTCAGAAGGTGTTTGAACTTTCCGACAAAGCCTTGGAACAGGCGGTACAAGACCATTACGGCCGTCTGGTTAAAGAGCGAGCAGATGGTTCTGGTAGGAGATCGCCCCCCTTTCTGACATGTAGGACGTTTTTTTTGGTATAATTTTGGTCAATCCAAGATGCGAGCGTTGCGAAGGCTCTGGGATATACGGCCAACCAACTGTCTTCGATACCCTTGGAGTCGATGTTGGGACTTGGCTGTGGAAATCCTGTCGCAGCTGCGAACCTGAAGCCGGTAAGCCTTATGCTGTGATATGGATGCTCGTTTTCGTTGGAACGCGATTGATGTTCTGCGCGGCGGCCAGGGCGAGACCGTGGTCGACTTGGGATCCGGCGCGGGCGTAGACGTCTTTCTAGCGGCAAGCAAAGTCGGAGACGATGGTCAAGCCATCGGTATCGATGGTTCACAGGTACGACGAATCACCGACCCTCGCGCATCGCCTGCTCACCCGCGACTGAAGGATATGATCGATCGCTCTCGAGCCACTGCGAAGAAGCGGAATCTCAAGCCACCTCATGTTTCTTTCGTCCTTTCCTCTCTGACGGAGCCTCTGCCTGTCGCTTCGAATTCCGTGGATTGCGTCATTTCCAACTGCGTGCTCAATCTCGTACCCCGGTCGGGCAAGCTTGGCGTGCTCAAGGAGGTTCATCGGATTTTGAAACCCGGAGGAAGGATCATGGTTGATGATGTATGTGTGTGTGGCGGATATCGTCCTGTGAGCTTCTTTGACTGATTGTGGACCAGATAGTCGCAAAGGCCCCAATACCCGACGAGATTCGAGACAATCTCAATTCCTACGTGACCTGTATTTCGGGTGCAATCACGATCGAGGAGTACGGCAGCCTTATCCATGAAGGGGGACTCGAAGGTAACACTCTGCTCCGCGCTTTCATGATCTCACATCAGTAACTTCCTGCTCAGGCGTGAAATTTGTCGAAACTGGGCGCGACCTCAATGTCTGCGCGTCCGAAAGTTGCTGCAAGGCAAGCGAATCGCCGTCTCTCCGCCGATCAGACGCCGATGTCAATAAATACGTTGGTCAGTGGAACTCGGACGTCTTTTTTTCCAGATCCATTTCGTTCACGATAGTGCAGCGTCATACCAGATATCCGCGGTCAAGACCTCAGGTTCGGCGGACGAAATCCCAGAAGCGTCACTGTTGAGATGGTGGGATGCGTATCCCAAGGTCCAGTCCACTCCTCCGTCAATGACTATCGACGAAATCGCGGCGGTCCTTCAAGGACCCCGAGAGGGGCGTTCAAAGCTGGCCGTCATTGACGTTCGCCGAAACGATCACGCTGTGAGTCCGGTTCCCGTCAAAAGTCACGGTTTTGTTCTTATTCTTTGAAAGGGCGGCCATGTGCGTGGCAGCGAGCAGTGGCCTGCCCAATCGTTTTACGACGACCTTCCGGAATTCCTGCACAAACACCGCGATGTTGAGCGTGTCGTATTTTATTGTGGAAGTTCGTCGGGAAGAGGTCCGCGTTGCGCTGGATGGTGAGTCGGGACGTCCTGGAACTCACGGAAAAGCAGGTCGAACCGCGTTCTTTGTCAGGTATCAAGATTATCTCAACGAAACCGGCACGACGACGTCGAGTGCGTTTGTGATGGCGGGAGGTGTGAAGGCGTGGCTTGCAAAGTTTGGTGCAGATGAGACGTTGGTCGATCGCGACTGAGAACGAACGTGGGATATTGTAAGACTTATTATGCAATGCTTTATCTTCAGCTTTCAGAATAAACACATGTCGCTCTTGGCTCCAAACTGACCTGATCTTAGCGAACGCGCAGTTGCTCATGAAGAAGTTGGCAGACAAGTTCAAAAGCGGTCTTCACCCGCACCATGAAAAGCAACCCGGTCTTTCACTTTCATCGGGCGTAAATGTCGTTGACAACAGCCTTGTCTATCGATACCGCAAGCAGAGGGGTGTTAATTTCGGTACGTTTTAAGCCATGCCCTGTTGCTGGTGATGGGGTTTGACCGGTTTAAGGATCGTGGTTCGTGCTGGAGCGGTGGATCGCAGACAGCCCATTCCGCAGCGCGCACCACCCTGCACAGAGCGATCTCGACGTCGCGAGAGGCGCGAACGCGCGAGAGATACTGCAAGCCCACTGGGACACCTGGATCGTCGAGGCCGACTGGGCGTGGACAGCCCAGCGCGGCATCAATTCCGTCAGAATCCCGGTGCGCTGAGCATTTTGTCGTTGCGGCTTTAGCCGAGGGCGAGGCCTCTCATCTTGGGATTGAGATCGGTTATTACCATGTTTGTGGAGCGGACGCTTCTGTGCTGGCCGACACCGATTTCCGCGATTTTGAGCATGTGTTTTCGGGCGCCTGGTCTAGAATTGTGAGGGGTATTGAAACTGCTAGCAAGTATGGTATTGGTGTGCTCATAGGTAACGTCGGGAGATTTTTTTTTTTTTTTCCCGTTTGCCTTTGTCTTGTTTTGGAATGAACAGACCTCCACGCTGCTCCTGGAAAGCAAAACAGTGATGCGCATTCCGGGACGTCCGAGGCGCCTAGATTCTTCGCTGATAAGCGACATCGAAAACACGCGATACACGTCCTGTGTGTGCTTCTCAAGTCGTTGAAGAAACACGCCGAGGGGCATACGCCGCCACTGTGCAATCTATTAGGTATAGAGCTCCTGAACGAGCCGCACCCAGACAGAGACGAGAACCTGCAGGCGTGGTACACGTCCGCGATCAAAGAACTCCGAGCGATCGATCCAACGATTCCCCTATACCTCGGCGAATGCTGGAGAACCGATCAATACGCGGGGTATCTGGCGGGTCTTTCTCCATCGTCGTTGACGGTTCTGGACCACCACCTTTATCGGTGCTTTACCGGCTACGACGTCTCGACGAAGGCTCACCAGCATGCTTGGGCGATTCGGGATCCCAATGGCGAGACGCGGAGGATGTTTGAGCGCGTTGCGGAGAAGGTGGGACGCGCGGGGGGTGGACTCGTCGTTGGGGAGTGGTCTGGAGCCCTGAATCCTGGATCGCTCACGGGATCGCCGGGTGAGGTCAGGGATTTCGTCGAGGCACAGCTTTCGTTGTATGAGAGGTATTGCGGCGGTTGGTATTTTTGGACGTACAAAAAGGAGCACGGCGGCGATACGGGATGGAGCTTTCGAGACGCTGTGAATGCCGGCGTGTTCCCGACACCAGTGGCTCTGAAACCTATACGCAATTGGAGACGGGATGAAGATCGTCGGAGCAGAACGCGGGAGGAGCAGAAGAGCAAGGCGTTGCGTAAGTCAAAGCTATACCTCACTCTCCTTTTTTGTTTAGCTAACGACAATAGACGAGCACACGACGTATTGGTCACAGTATCCTGGTCATTATGAGCATTGGCGGTTCGAGGAGGGGTTTGTCAAAGGATGGGATGACGGGTGCATGTTTCTCGGCTCGTCCATCATGAACGGGGGCTATGCTTCCGAGCTCGGCTTTGCAAAGGCGTGGGCAAAGGGTCGGACGAGCGATCACGGCAAGCACTACTGGGAATTTGGTACGGCATTACTAAAACGACCGTGCCATGGCGAGTCTGACGGAGTGAACGAAACAGAGCACGGATTCACTCAAGGAGCAGCAGCTGCCCGTCGAGATTTTGAGCAAACGTACTGCATGTAGAATTTACACGTGTCGGATATAGATCGGACATGCGCCCAGCCTCGAGGACGGATCACGTGTGAGTTTGAATTTTGAGAGCCGGCGGAGGAATTTGGGTAGTTGTTGCGAGTCTTGGGAACGTTGATTTGGTTTATCGGTCTGGATATGTCGTTCTGTGCCCGAAAGACGGGTAGCGAACACGCCCGAGTTGCAGGGAATTTCCTACTTTGATCATAAAGGGAGAAGACTCGCACTCCCCCTTCGCGCTCTATCCCCGGTTCTCATAAAAGCGATCTTTCCTTCATGCCCGTCCCCGACGACGACGTCCCCGACGCAACAAATGGTGAGCTCATCCCTCCCTCGCCATCGTCGTCCGCCACAGTCACACGGGCTCTCCTCATCAAGCACCTTTTCTACTCCAGACATGCCTCCGCTCGTCGATGCCAGCGCTGGTCCAATGACATACACCTTTTTCGCAGACATGACCCCGTTTTCGCCTGCTGATCGTCGCATCGACGAGCCCAGCGCACACTCTGCCGCGCTGCATGACTCTGCGCCGTTGGTGGAGCCCGTCCCGGACGACTATCCAGAGGTCAGCGAGCATCCTGTCGTCCTGCGGAACGCACACGGCAAGAAACGTGATGCCTCCTACATCCCTCGGCCGCCCAACGCCTTCATCCTCTTTCGATCGTCGTTCATCCGCAGCCAGCAAGTGACCGGCAAGGTCGAGGGCAATCATAGCAACCTGTCAAAGATCATCGGTGCGTGTGCTCGGTTTTATTGCGTGTTTTCTGTCGGCCACGAGTTCAAGCGCGGACACTCTTTGAAAAGGGATGTACTGGAAAAGCCTCTCCAGGGAGGAACGCGCAAAGTGGGAGGCCAAGGCTGTCGTTGCTCAGGCTGAGCATCGTAAACGCTACCCCGACTGGCGCTTTCGTCCTGGCGCGAACACGTTTGTGAAGCAGAAAATCAACGACATGACGGGAACGCCGAATCGACGGAGAAAAGGCCGCGTCAAGGACCCCCCAGCCAAAGGCGAACAAGGCGACGAAGACGAACCCGATCCTGCCGTCGGCTCTTCCAAAGGCAAGGGCAAGGGCAAGGGCAAGGGAAAAGCGAGGGCAAGGACGAGGGGGGAAAGGCCAACCAACGACGATCCCGAAAATTCTCGATTTGTCAAGATCGCGAATTTGCTCGTCGAAGGGAAAAAGGGCGTCGAGCTGGAGGCGGCGGTCGAGGAATGGGAGGACAGGCGAAGAAGGGGCAAGATGGTCAGGCTCGGAAGCGACGCCGACGATGACGCCGTCGACCGTTCTCCGATACGTTCCCCGTCGATCCGCACACCCGACACCGCCGAGTCCACCTCGTCTTTCTCGGCCCTCTCAGACTCCCTCGCCTCCGATTCTGGCGATCGTCGCTCCCGTTCACGAAGTCCGGCTGCGTCAGGACAGCAGCCTCCTTCCTCCGCGACGTTCTTTCTAGACCGGGAGCCGCTCACGCACATGTTCAAGCGCTCTTCCTCGGCCCCGGCGCCTCGTCATCGATTCCCGTATTTTACGACGCGGGCTCCGCTGCCCAGTTCGCCGCTGCGGGAAAGCGCCACCAGCGTCGAACGCTCGCCGACGCCCGTCGCTTCTGGAACAGCCGGTCCCTCGCTGTCGCAGTCCCAGACCCATACCCACACACACGGGCATGCCCGTCGCGAGACGATCTCGTTTCCCATCGATCCGTCGTCGTCGTCTTTGTCGTCTTCGTCTCAGCAGCCGGCCCCGCTGGCGACGCTGACCTGGGAAGAAGAAGAGACGCGTCGTCGGCTCGAGTCCACCGCTGAACCGTCTCTGTACTCGTGGAGGACCTTTGCGGGCGGGACGTACATGTACGACCAGGGATGCGAGGGAGCGTACGAGCCCGGCTCTGCGATGTCGTTGGACGACATGGGATACGAGGGACCGGGCGCGTTGGCCTTTGACAGAGAGTACTTCACGGTGGGCGTTTTGCCTCTCGATATATGCTCGTTTTTTTTTTTGACGCTGACTATGTACAGCACTTTTCAAACGACGGCAACGAGGCGCCCGAGCACGGTAACGTCAATTGGACCAATGTGCAGGGGCGGAGCGGCCTCGTCACCGTCATCGACGATCCCCTGAGGTACAAATACTCCAGCAGTTCCGTCCCCGTGTCGCCTTCCATCCCTGAAAACTCTTCAGCGAGTCCTCTGCACCAAGACGGCAACGAGCCCGGACTGTCAAGCCCGACATTCTATTCTCCTTCGTCTCCCGTCCCCTCGTCATCGTTTTCCACGCTCTCTGGCTGGAACGGAGAGACGAAACTGGACATCCCCTTGTCGTCCTTTCACGATGTTCGGTATGCGGATTTTTTTTTTTTAATCAGTGTGCTTTTTATGTCCTTTCGTTCATATGGTGACGGGCGTTCGTCAGTGTACCGACTATCCATGGCCATGGCCGTCCGGGCTTATCTATATCAAAATTCAACTCGATGGATCAAGACGTTGCGAAAGAGGGACGCCGCCGCAAGACCGGCGCCAACGTGGCTGCGCATACGGTTCCTCCGTGGGCAAGCGTCCAACCGATGGTAGGGCCGAGCTACCCCCGTCGAGACTTTGGGCTGCCGTATGATGACGACGAGGGTGGATAGTGCAGGTAAGACAGTATTGGCCCGTTCTATTGATGAATGTGGCCCAATACCGATTCTCCTGCAATAGCCATGACCGTCGGTCGACGGGCGGGCTCTGCAATAGTTACAATAGTTAGGATAGGTCGAAGGACGAGGCCCGGGTGTCTTTCAAGTAGCTTCCAGTGATTCGAGTTGCATTAGCAGTTTTTTCGATGAATGAATCGGGTGTCTTTGAATCAGCCTCGAGCTCTCGTTCGTCAAATCACATGACGTAGCTCACTTGAAGGCGCCAAGGGTCTGTCATCAACATTGCCCCTCCTTGCTGCACAGTGTCGACCGTCTTGCATCCAAAGGAAGTCGTGGCACCTGATTATTACCTCAGATCCACGAACAGCAATGAGTTGAAGGTGTTTCTTCTCGACCGTCGATCGAGGACACCGTTCCGACTTTTTAAGCAGCATCGAACGCCTGCGACCAGTACAACTTGAAGATCGCGTGATACTCGAACCTGAGCTGGATATACGACGTGCGTTCCACAGAAACTGTCGTTAACACCGCTTCTACTATGTGTCGGGCTCGACGTGGGTCACAGTTCTAAATATGGGCCGTAGCACGGCAACGACACCCGACACGCGTTTCAAAGCTATTACTTGCAGACAGAGTGTGGCTTCGAGATGGCGATTCATGACAGGGAAGCAAATCTTAGTTCTGCAGCATCATTCAAGGATTGACAGTGCGTAAAAGAACTTTCTTTCTTTACTGGTATCCTCTGACAAACGTCATGACGTCCGCGAAGAATCACAACATTGCATTGAAAGTGTTAATAAATACAAGAGACGTTCGTTTGCGTGTTGGTCACGTCATGGCGTGGACCTGCGTTGCTCCCTCGACGGGTGCCAGGCCTGCCCAACGATCCTTGACAAAGACTGGTCGGGACACATATACTCAAAATCTTCGTCTTCTATGGGAAACAAAGCGAGGACTCACGCTCGGTGGAGAACGGGATCTCTGCAAAGGTCTTAAAATTGCCGGTCTGAATGGCCTGTGCGTCTCCGAACGCGACGGAGAGGTGCGATATGGCGCTTCCGCAGTTGCTGCAGAACACGCGGGTGACTGCGTATGGACGTCAGCGGACTTGGGGGGGCAGGGAAAACGACAAGGCATGGACAGACCGGTGTTGCCGCTGGGTGCTTTGATGTCAAAGTTCTTGACGGGACCTTTGATGACGACGTCCTTTTTGGGCGCGAGGATGTTGGTGCTGAACGCACTTCCGCTCGTCTGCTTGCAGTCCCAGCAGTGACAAATGACCTGTAATGGTGCAGTCGGTTAGTATAGCAGGACGCGTTGGATGAAAGATACTCGCCTGGTCTGGGTGGGACGAGTTGACGGTGACGGTGGTCTGACCGCAGAGACAGGATCCTTCGAGAGGCATGGTTGAGAGTGGGTGTGAGATGGTACGCCTGTCTCATTCGGACCGTGTTTTATAGGTCTCCATCACGGGATGCAGAAGCAAAAAAGTTCGACAGCTGGATGACTGAGCATCCAACGAGTCATTCGAGGATCGGAGCCCTCCACAACAGATGCGGAAGAGAGGCACAGGTAAGCGGCAAAATGTGATTGGACGACGAGATGGGAAGGCACGTCCGACAGTGGCGATTCAATTCATTGAAGCGTGAGATGTCCGCGGTGGATTAACAACGCTCAGTATCGACTGGACTCTCATTTTTTAAAATCCCAATTTTGCGTAACATGTCTATGCGGGGCGCTAACAAGCAGCGGCGTCTACGAATATCTCAACCACTCTCATCATGGCTCTCGCCCACTCTCTCTCTTTCTTTGGGTTGATCCTGCCCCCCGCCCTCGCCTTCCATTCTCGTCCTTGCACTAATCATCCCGACCAAATGGACAACCCTCTGCGCTCAACGCGTACCTCCACCTCTTCATCGACGTCAACCCGTTCATGAAATCGCTGCGGACTACATCCTCCTCATTGACGCGCCGCAACTTGAAAGTCCGCGCATAGACTCGAATGATGCGGGCTTGTGGCGTGTGCGCCGTGGACAGAGAGGCTGCCACAGACTTGCTAGTCAACCCGCGCGGAATTGGGTGGACACCTGAGCCGCCCGCCCTTCCGCACACAACACCCTTATATGTCAACGAATACCAGAAGGAGATGCGACATGCGCACCAAGGACGAGCGCTTCAGCTTTTTTTTCTTTTTTTTTTTTAAAAATCTGCGGGCTGCCACGTTCACGACCATAAATTTGGGATCGGAAACGGTCCAATATCCAACACTGGTACCAATTCCCAGTCAACCGTCGGCCTGTCAAACTTCCGTTAATGATGCCTTTGCGCGTCCGTTCGCACCAGGAAAAGCAAAGCCTCCTGCACATGTTTGTACAGCAAAGTACCCCGACGGCGACTGAACGACGGTGGTGAATGGCACCTACATAGCCCTACCTCAAAGCCCTTGCCGGTCGGCCTATCGTTGACCATTCTTCAGGGCATCCTTGATCTGCATCACAGTAGCGCTGTTCCTACCATTTTCTGCCTAGCACATTTCTGCGCGAACTCGGCAGCCTGTGATTGTACATTCTGCTGGTAGATTTCTGTATAGAGAATCGAGTAATGATGAGAAAGGAAAAGGTGAGCTCACTATCTGCCTGTACCATGGTATTTGTGGTTCATGAATCACGCTCCTCGTTTTCAGCGTGCCGTCCTCCTGTCATCTTTGCCAGTCATGGTCACTAATCTCCTCTGACCTATTCCGCTCGCCACGTATTGTTCCAGGCTGCCGATAGGGACGAAAGGCACCAGACCGTGGAGAGCTTTCGTCGTCCAGCGATTCCGACTATAACCCACGAAGCCCAAGGTGCACCAGCAACTCACAGCGCTAACTGTGATTCTTGAATCCTCGCAATCCTCGTCTCCGATGTCATATTGAGCAGCGGGGACTACAAACCCAAGGCTCACACGTCGCGGAAGGCCCAGGAATCCCCTCTAAGTCCTATGTTGTCCGTCCCATTCAAATGGTCACTTCTTCCGCCAACTTGTTACCGTTGCATTCCCAAGAACGGGACGGCCGGGATGACGGCGTAAAGGGCGTTGGCGTTACCCAGATGAGATGGTGAGTTCACTCAACTGGCCACCCCATTCACGGGCACCCTCTGATTTTTCAATACATACAGCATTAGACTCGCAAAAGGATTAGAAGACCCTTCTGTTTGCTGCGGCCAATTAGTCTGAATTCGTCGCCGGCCGCCAGAAGACATTCTGCATGGAAGAAGCCTGCCAACCGTGGGCATTGGAAGGGGAAAAAGAGTCCCCCCTGGATGACTCACTATGAATTAAAATCGTACGTTTTTCAATCAGGAACTCTGCCGGAGATGTCAATTAACCAATGATTGCAGGAATGAATGAAGGGACTGCGAGGCCTTGTGTTCACACGTCGACCGTTGAGCGGTCGATGTTCTTTGAATTGACAACGCCGTGTTCGTACGGTTATTCGACGCTCCCACCGCGATGCTTTTTCTCGCCCCAATGCCTCGAGGCCAACCGGCCATATTCTCAGGAACTGAATAAGAATCAATTCTGTTCCTTAAGTCGTAAGCGGCTCGACAGCGCGGAAAAGAAAGCAGAACAAAAGTCAGCCATCTTTCCCCCTTTACATTGTCGACGACACGCGAAGAAGACACAACCTCTTCTACGAACCGTTTTACCTCTTACCAGCCCAAATCCGCCCTCGGCTACCTCTGCCACGCACCTCGAGTTCGTCCCTCGTAAGCCACTTCTCTTTCCATGCATCTGAGCCCATCCGCAAGTCCGTTATCCGCGAGTCCATTTTCTGCCTCATTCCAAGGCACCCGGTGGTGCGTAAGAACGCCCTCCATTTGGCGCATAGCATGCTAAACGAAGAGAGAAGATCAAGGAGCAGGCGCTGTGCACAGCCGCAAGCGCCTCGGCGTCTCGTGTTCCGCCAGTCTTTCACACTCGACTTCTCTTCAAAGCCACAAACTGTCCGCCAGCTCCGGTCCCCTTGTCCGATTTCGCGACACCGGACCATATCATCCCCGCACTTCCCTCTGCCTCGCTCGTTTCTCTCTTCGTCATCAGGAAGGCTATCGCGGACCCGTGTCTCGTCTCGTCAGAGACGCTTGCGTCCCAAATGTCCAGGGCCGCCTTTGTTTAGAAAAAAGAAGCCACTTTCTCACAACGACTGTAACGTCTGGAGCGACGAACTTCCTCCGAGGATCGTTTTTGATACGGCCGATCGGATTTCCCGTGCGCAACCCCGGAGTAGCTATGTGAGAAAAGGCAGTTCCTATACTGCAAGATCAAAAGAAGCATCTCTCAGAGCGACCATCGATGCAAACATCTACACATACACGCGTGTCTGTGGCTTATCCGTCTCTGCGGATTTTTCCCGCTGTATACCCTCGGCGAATTGTGGTTCACCGCTTCTTGCAATCAATGGTAAGTTTACGGTGGATGTACCTGTTGCGAACCATTTTCGAATGCGATCCCAGGAACAAGGGCGGAACGAGGCACTGCGGTCCTTTGCTTCATGGATGGTATCAGCCCCCCGTTCCTCTTGGTTGCCCAGCCCGTTTCCGCCTTTGTTGTGCGGAATGCCGCTTTGCGTTCCTGCTAGCTGGGAAGGTGCGTGCGTGAGAGATAAGCAGCTCACGTCATGAACCCGCTTCGTTCGGGCGGGTATGACTTGTCGCACACACGTTGCAAGTCGTCGCTCACGCACGACCCACATCATGTTGTGAGCGATATTTATTTTCTTGGGAGGTCGAGCCAAGCGTTCAGCTGAGCCCGGATAGCAACCGTTCGGTGAATTTACCCGGTTACCAATATATTTCTGCCGTGCCCTTTGCATAGGAATTCACGTCAGCTCATCGTGCATTCTAGGAACAACTCAGGCACGAGGATTGGATTTTCACCTCATCACCGCCGCGAGGAAACTGCAGATTCGAAAATCCTGCACCATTCTGGCATAGAGTGGACATAAACACCTATGATGCCAGGTTCCCATGACCCATCGTTCGGGGACGACAGCGAGACTGAGTTTCTTGGGAAAAGTCATAAGGACAGCAGCGAAAGCGTGCACACTGTATTTCTATCAGCAACGGCGCAAATTCCCCCTTTAGTAAGGAGCGAAACGCATTGGACGCTCTGACAGCAGCCGTCGAACTCCGACGGTTGCACCCAGAGACGATGCGGATGATCATCCGTCATTGCGCACGGGATGATGCGTTTTCTTTTTTTAACTTGAGTTTTGATCCATGAGGGAGGGAGCGACTCGGCACATGGTATCGGACGTTCGAATCAGCGGAGATCTGGCAGCCAAGTCATGTGTTTTCAAACTCTTTGTACGCGTCGCAATGGGTCAACGTCAACGCACTCGGCCCAGCGTGCTCCGTACAGAACGATCACCACAACGACAGAGAAACCGCTAGAACAGCTGTCCAGAACGCACGCGGTCCTCACCGACTGACCTTCTGTTATCGAAGGGTCGAACTCGAACGGGGATGATAGATGGACAGGAGTTTCAGAGTGGCAAGGAAAGGAAATCCAACATACAACAGGACAAGGAGGCAACAAGGCCATCACCATCTGTTTACTCGGAACACGAAAGTGTTTTTTTTTTCTGCGATTTGCTAAATGTATACACTCCCTATTGCGTATCCAATCTGATCCCCAGATGGAACTTCTGACCAGATGGAGATAATGAGTGCTCGTGGTGTCTTGGTCCCCCCCTGGCCACCCCTCTCTCTTAGTGATAAGGCACAAGGAAAACCGGAGCAATTTTAGGTTATGTTCCAGGAGTATATAATATGACGGCCCCATCCGCTGCCATCCAGTTATCCAAGCACCTCGTCCCCAGGCACTGGCCGCACAAACGCCTCTCAGCCTCGCCCTTCATCCCCTACCCATTTTTCCCCAATGCGCACCTCAACCATCGTATACGTCGCAGTCTCCTTGCTCGTTGCGTCCGTGAGCGCTAGTCCCGTAGCGGTGCGTCCCATCTCGCTAGTTCGGTACCTTAAAACTTTCTCGCTAATGCAGACTTTTAAAATTCCCTAGGTCCCTTTGCAAAATGTAAGCAAATGTCCCCTTGGTCCGCGCCCACCCCGCCGACCCACATTTAAACCTGTCATCTTGCAGAACGCTGCCTCTCCGGAATGGAAGCGCGAAGCCACGCCCGACTCTGCCGCTGCCGCTGCCGCCGTCGCCGCCGCTGGCTCACCCATGTGGAGGCGTGAGGCCGAACCTGGTTCGCCCGAGTGGAGGAGAGAAGCCGCCCCCGCCGCGCCAGAGTGGAAGAGGGTCCCCGAAGCCGGATCCTCTCCCGAATGGAAGCGGCGCGGCAGCGCGAGTGCGCCCGAATGGAGACGCGAAGCCAACGCTCCAGAGTGGAGAAGCGAAGCCGCAGCAGCAGCAGCAGCAGCCGCGCCCGAGTGGAAGCGCGAGAGCTCTGGCTCTCCAGAGTGGCGACGGGAGCCTGAGCCTGGTGTGGAGACCCCGGAGTGGAAGCGTGGTAGTGCCAGCGCGCCCGAGTGGAGGCGAGAGCCTGAGGCTGAGCCTGGCCCACCTCTCTGGAAGCACTGAGTTCGGCTGACCGTGGGCCGATGCTCGACGTCGGAGTGGTTTAATCCGGTGGGAAGCGGGGGTGAGTGGTGTCAATCCACGTCTTGGAGGCCCGCTCTAGTTCGGAGGTGGATGCGGTATCCTCCGTCTCGACCGCAACTTGGCAAAGACTGAGGAGCGCAAGGGTGTGAACAAAACTGCTGTTTTGGCTTTTTTTTTTTTTTTCCCTTTTGCCCCCTCCTTTTTTGGTCTCCTGATTTTCTGCTTTTCATCGAGTTGATGCTTAACGGAGAAAGCGGACTCGGGCGTTCGGTGATGGGTTTATGCTGATCCTTTGCGTTCATCTCTTCTTCCCTTTTTGTCAAAATTCGTCCCGTCTTCGTATTGGCGCGACCGTTTTTTTTTATATGATACAGTTAATCTTTCTTGCTTGTTCTACTGTACTAGCCTCGCGGAATATGTATACATATCTCTCTAGCTCTGCGCTGTCGCATCGCCCGGAGGTCGAACACGCCGAACCCTCGGCGAATTAATAGATTATACGAGAAAGGACTAGCTCGGATATGAATCAGGGTACTCGGGGGTGAAATAACTCGTAAGCTGGACTATACCCGATACGGAGGAGCAAGGAGGCTCTGAGTACGTTATCGATGATGCCATGCACCTTGATCGCGGAGTGGGCTCTGAGGTTAAACGAGGGAGGACGCACCGTCATGGCGGCTTCGAGGGGAAAGCATCGTCGAGGACGTGGCCGCCACCTGAGCGCAAAGTAGCGATCGTGTTCGCACGCATCATGCTCGATGTCGAAGTGCTTCTTTGGGGAAAGGGGGGGAACAATGACCGGCAGAGATCAAACGTTTCATCGATGCGCGATTGACGTGCCCAGACATTCAAGTGTTTCGCGGCCGAGAGGAGGGCTTTTATCCAGACTGCAACTACAGAACGCCTTGTTCTTCCCCGCCGAAAGGGAGGTCCGAGCCATTCCAAAAAGCAGATCCCACACCATGTGGACTCTGTTCTGACAAGCATGATGGTGAGTCACTATTTATGAAAAAAAACCATCAGTTCTCGACGTCAGTAATGAACGAAAAGACTGACGGACCGCTTTTGAAATACGCGAGGGCGAATTAGGGGCGTTGAAGGTTAGATAGACCGAGCGAATGCGCATCTCCAACTTGTAACTGAACATGAATGGTTCGAATGGGTTCGAAGCCCGGTTCAACCACGTAAAATAAAATTTTTGGGTGATAGAAATCTTGAGCTTGATAACCTGGCCGTCCGGACGTCAACGCGGACATGCAGCCCGCTCTCTTACTCGCCCGTCGTCTTTGTCGGTTTCCACGATGCCCGCTGAAACGATGCGATGTGACGGCGAACAAAGATCAGTCAAGAGAACGAAGATGTCTGCGACTTGATGAGGCTTGTGAAATTACAAGGGGACACAAAGCGGTTCAAACGCACGGGTGACCACGCATGATGTTCTGTCGATGCAAGATGGAGTTGGGAACGAGCAAAGCGACCATGTGTCCAACAGACATCCGTCAGCAGACGATGACGATGATGATGATCAGCTGAATCGTCGACGTCTCCAAGCCAGCGGAAAGAAAAAAAAAAAAAAGACAAGATGCTGAGAGCGAGGCACAGGATCGAAAACGGTAGGACAGCAGACGAACTCGGTGGGTAAGGTGCCAGCGCTCGAGCAAGAGCTGTCTCAGTCCGAGTGTGAGCGCAACCGGTGTTCTGATGAAGATGGCGGAGATAGCTGGACACTGATTAGACTTGAGGTTGATTGGTAGGCGTGGGCGACGATTATCCTACGTCACGTCGCGCCACACGTCAAGGTGTCTTGACACGTCGAATTTCATATGCGTGGGGTGCGTTACCTCGTCGTCGTCGCACTTCCTGTGCTCGGTACCGTTCTTTATCGTCCGAGGGTTTCAGCTTCGCAGTTGGGAAAAAAGATACGTACTGAATCTGCAGTGTGTATGGCTGAGCTGTCCAGCTTGCGGTGTTTTGGTAGGACATCCATCAATCATGGGTGAGGGTTTCGAATGGAAACAGAGGGTTAGAAACAGCAACGGGACGACGAAATGCTGCTGGGGCGTCAGAAGGTGTTTTCGGAATTCGTTGACCAGAGAATCTACGACACAACGAAAAAGAATGTCCATCATCGATCGTCTCGTCTTTGGCTGGACGTTCTTCACGCGTCGTGTGAAAAGGATTCAGTTTTTTGAATTGGGCTCAGGCATCGTTCATGTTGCGACTGATGCATACGGCATCGCAAGGAATGACCCACCGCCCCGCAGACCCACCTCCCGTGACCGGGTACCAGACCCGGAGCGGACCCAGGCACGAGTCGTCGGTTTGGAAAAATGTGCGAACTTTTGGGAAGCGAGATGGAATCTCGAGCCCAGCTGAAGCTGAACGTGTTTGTGTCAGAGTGAACACTGCACACATGAGCTGAGCTCCTTTTCGTCCGCGGAATGCTCGGAGATCGGACCGGCAGCAGAGGAGGAGACGTGAGGGCGAAGGGAACGATCGTATATTTATGGATGCAACCCGCGCCACAGGCATCAGCACGCGATTGTCGGATTGTAAATCTGGCCAATAATAAAAAAGAACACAACGTCTGTGACAGAGTGTTAATTAATCAATGCGTTGTTTCGAAAACTCTTCAGAGTCCCATCTATGATAGAACGACGAATGCCGATCCCAAAAATAACCCAGACGATGACGGAAGGCCAGGACGGACGGCGATCACGATGCGGCAGAGCGCAATGGGCAGCAGAACGTGGGGTTTGTCAATTCATTCGTTATCTGGGGTGTGTCCTGAATAACGGACAGAGAAGGATGGGAGGAGGGAAGAGCAAAGATAGACAAGGCGTTGGGCGGATTAGGCGGCGATAAATTATTAAACAATGAACTTGGTCTTTCTCGGATCACCACGTGCGAGTCGTCATTCGTTCATTGGGCTGAGGCAATCGAAGAATGGACAAGTGCTAAAAAGTACGTCGGGATGACGATGACGCGAGGTCTCTTGATATGGTTTGCATTTTTTTTTCCCTTGGGATTTTGGATTGTGAAAGAACCAATCACGCACCAGGGGCAGGAGGGTACGTACGTGGAAAGAACACTTGCTCCGATGAGATGGTATCAGAGGGACCTGGCTTGTGATCAGACGGTGTCGCTGGGATCAACGAACTGTGTGTTTAAAAATAACGACGAGTCACGAAAACAGTCGTCCAATTCTGGAACAAAGAGCGGGAGTAAATGAATTCCCACGGGTAACCATCACCAGCTGCAATGTCAATCGACCTGAGTCTGGCCAGGATCTCCCAGCTCGCCGCCCATCTCCCCGCCTACACCCGCCCAACGGTCCACATCGCCGGTACAAATGGCAAAGGCAGCGTTGCAGCCCTTCTCGCCTCCATCCTCCGCGCCGCAACACCCCCGCTCACCGTCGGCCGCTTCAACTCGCCCCACCTCGTCGCCGTGCACGACTGCATCGCCATCGACGGCTCGCCCGTCGACCCAGACGTCTACTCCGCCGCCCGCGCGCTCGTGGAAAAGGCAGACAGGGACCACGGAACGCGGCTGAGCGCGTTCGAGATCTTGACCATGACCGCGCTGTGCGTGTTCGAGGAGAGAAAAGTCGATGTGGCCGTCGTGGAGGTGGGCATGGGCGGACGCCTGGATGCGACGAACGTCATCCCTACGAGCGCCATCGTCCTTTCGGCCCTCGCCGCCGTCGATCTGGACCACCAGGCCTTCCTCGGCAGCACCGTCTCCGCGATCGCGCTCGAAAAGGCCGGCATCGCGAGACCAGGACGACCGTTCGTCCTGGGCCCGCAGACGCACGATGATGTCGTGAGCGTGGTCGGCGAGGCGGTGCAAAAAGCTGGCGCGGAGCTCGTGCACGCTCTCCCTGTCCAGACGCGTGAGTGGGACGAGGCGCTCGATGGGCCCGCCTCCGCGCCGTTCAGCCTATCCTCGTCTTCGTCCTCATCCACCTTCGCGCCTCCCCCACCACAGCCTGTCTCTCTCGTCCTCCCGTCCTTCCCCGCGCCCATCCCCACGCAGCTCCCGCTCCACGGCGCACACCAGCTCTCCAACCTCGCCATCGCAGCTACCGCCGCGGACCTCCTGCGCACGCGCCCGACGCCCGCGTCGGCGCATCTTCGTCTCGACGAGCGCATCACGACGCGGGCTGTCGCCACGGGGATCCGCGACGTGCTGTGGCCAGGCAGGCTTTCGTTCCACACCCTCGCTTTGCGCCGGGATCCTGCTGTCTCTGCATCGTCTCCCGCACCCCGCGCGCGCAGCATGCTCGGGCTTTCAGCGTGGTTCGGTGCGTTGCGTGGCTTGACTCGAGCGTTTGCCGCATGGACGCGCTGGCTGGTGCGGCTAGCGTTCCGCGCCACAATTCCGCTAAATAGACACTTTCCGCCTCTGCTCAGTCCCGTGCCGACGCCAAAGGAGAAACGGCTCGTCGTCCTCGCAGACGGCGCGCACAATCCTGCCTCTGCGGCGACGCTCGGCGCGTACGTCTCGCACCTTCTCTCGCTCGCACTGTCCTCTCCATCCTCCGCCTCCACGTCCACCCTCCAGCCTCATCGCCGCCGCCGCCGCATCACGCTCACGTATGTCCTCGCGCTGTCCCACTCGCCGCCCAAGACACCGCTGCAGACGCTCTCGCCGATCCTCCCGCCCGTCATTCCGGATATGAAAAACGTGAACGCCGACGCCGACGTCGACGTCGATGTCAACGTTGCCGTGCTGCGGTTTACGCCTCCCGCGGGGATGCCGTGGGTGACGTCTGTCGCGCCCTCTGTGCTGCGAGACGTTGTGCGGCGGCTTGTGCCTGGCGCGCGTGTGTGGGCGCCGGACGGTGATGGGGTGGAGGAGGAGGATTCCTGCGGGCGGGGGACAGCGACGGCTGGGAGAGGCCCTGGCTTGGGCTGCGGAGAGGATGGATACCGCGGCGGGTGAGGGTGGTGCGGAGGAGGGATTGGTCGTTCTCGCTGGGAGTTTGTACCTTGTGGCTGACTTTTATCGCTTCCTTGCGAAGCAGCAGGCAATTTTTTTTTTAGGAGAACCAACCCCTGGTGGGCAAGTCGTACATACGTATCCAAGACCTAGCTAGATGAACATGCAAAATAACTATCATGATTTAACAACCGACCCACACTGACTACCACTCGATCACCTCTGGGAAGAACTTGTCGATGAGCTCGCAGTAGTACGGCTTGAGCGTCTCTGGATCTGCGCGCTCGTCGTTCTTGCTGTACAGGTCGTACGGGTTGAACGCTTGAACGGCCGCTAGCGCCTTTTCGTCCGCGCTGTTCGTCAGCTGGCGGTACGCTCCTTCGCGGTGCCATCTGCGTTTAGCGATGGCATTAGGGCAAAAGGAAAAAAAGAAAAGAAAGGGGGCAAGGGGATGACGTACGGGTAGAAGCTGTGGTATCGGATCATGGCTAGGCCCTCTTCTGGCAGGCTGCTCTGGTTCTTGAGGACGTGGTACAGGTACTGCTCGTCGTCGCTTCAGACGAAAAAAAATCCCGCTCGGGCTTGCGAAAGCGACACTCGCCTCGTCGTGGCCCCACGAGAGCATGACGTTCTCGAGGCCGCAGTGGGGCTGGTACACGCCGTACTCGCTGGAGTAGATCGGGTCCCGCGTGTCCGGGTTCAGCGACATCGTCTCTGGATAGATGATCTTGTCCGAGAATCTGCATCCCACGACTATATGGAGATCATTCATATTATTATTATTATTGTTGTTGTTTTTCTTCCTGGATGGACTGTTACCGAATGTATCCTGGTTCGTGGCAGACGTCAGATCTTGTCTTGGGACGTGATTGTTAATTGTTAATCCCGAAGAAAGGCGCTCACCCCTACGACGTCCCATTGGCCTCTGGAAGATTATGGACTTAGCTCCGAAACCATGTGGGGGGGGGGAGCAGCGATCGCAACTTACTCGGACCCGAAAAGGTAGAGAAGCTTGCCCAGGTCGTGCACGAGACCCACGACCTGCATCCATTCCGGCTTGCCGTCGCGGCGGATAGCTTCGGCCGTCTGGAGAAGATGTTCGATCTGGCCGACGTCCGTCTTTTTGAAGAGAGTTTTTTTTTTTAAACAAAAGTAAGGTCAAATACGCACGTCTGGGTCAGAGGCGTCCACGAGGGTGTCCAGTTTCTCGATCGCTTCCCATATGCCTGGCAGGGAGATGTAAGAATAGACAGAGTCGGGTGGGTAACGTGAAAAAAGTTCTGGGGTTACCCATTCTGGCTCGCACCGTCTTTCTGAAATTGACCCGTGCTTTGATGTTGAACTCCATCGTCTGCTTTGCTTCATATGGCATGCATCAAAAGACAAAGAGGATGCAAGAGAAGGGGAGGGCCTTCACCATGCTGTTCCTTGTAAAACTCCTTGACTCTATCGCACGCGTCTTCGTATCTGCGAAACTGCGCCTTGTCTTTCTCGGAGTCGAACTCGGACTTGGCGTTCCAGAGCTTCCCTTTCAGCTTGTTGACTGGCGGGTTGCGCGTTCGCGTTAGCGTTTGGCAAATGATTAATGAGGCGGCGGCTCGGGGGAGGATGCAGACACCGGTCCGGACGCACCGTTGTCAATGTCGTCAGAAACGGTTTCGAAATTCGGTTTGGGCAGATGCATCTTTCAATGCTGGATATGCTCCAAGAGGTGCGGATGCATTCATGTCCACTACCTCGGTCGAGTTTTATACGAAAACCACAGGCCGCGCAGGCAGTGTTCACGGGACCCGGGACCACCCCAATTGTCGATTGGCCTCGTTGGACGACGTCTGGATTTCTAAACATCTTCCTTATCGTTTCGGAATTCAGAGAGCCCGGCATAACGGGGGATCCATAGACACTTTAGGCCAGCCTGGGAAACTTCTCGCAAACAAAGGTCCGAAACGCTTTTTCTTCTAATCTACGGATAGCCAAGCACCTTTTCTCTCCTAATCACATGCTGCGTTTTTTTTTTCTCCTCTCTTCTTGCAAAAAGAACCTCAAGCTCCGCGTTCTGACGTCCGTCGCATCACTACGCAGCTACCGTCTACGGACCGTGTTTGAATGGAGCCTTGGCTGGCGTTTGCCCCGTCTGGCCTTGCTCGACAAGTCACAGGGCCAGCAAAACGAGATGGCCAGCGGAGAAAGGCTCCGCTGCATATGGCACGACGGGGCTAGAGTCGGAAAAGGAGGGCCTTTTTAGCCACATCTAGTAAGGTATGCAAAGTTGCTTGTCTGATTGAACGACGCGAAACGCATCACGAAATGCTTCATCGCTTAGGAATCTTGAGAGCGAGACGTGCGCATGACATGTTACGGTCCGAAAATGAAAAAAAAAAAAAAAAAAAAAAAAATTGCTTCGTCGCGAATTCGATATCGGCACGAACGTCAATGGTAGCAGACGTTTTGTTCCTTCCCAGGTGGAGTGATTGCGGCGAACATTACCTGATTCATTTCACATGAAGATTATTCAACGCCTCATCTTCTATCCGTCGTCTCGCTCTTGAATCGGGGACCAGACCGAGCGATGCGCAAGCGTGAGTTTTCTAGCCCTGCGCCGCACCGCACTTGATAGCCAACTGATTTGTAGAGGCTGTTATTGAAACCATGTCATTCGGCAACGCAGAAGAGGTTCATGTCAATTACGTTGCCAACAGTGTTACATAACGTAGACAACATTCAAAGAAGGGTTATGTGCGAAGGCCGCGCTTCAGCATTGCATTACGGAACACGACCATTTCGTAAAAGAAGGGGGAAATGCCAACATAATCATGATCATGAACGAATAGTTACAGGAGTAGCCGCAATATCACGGCAAAAAGGGCGATGTTGGGAACGACGGCGATGCCCAGCGGGCGCGCAGCGTTCCACATAGGCGGTGCGTGGTTTTCACTCGAGGAAGAGTCATTGTCGTCAGCGATCGGCCTGTCCTATCGTCTGGTTCAAACAGCCCATGAGCCGCGTGTCGATGTTGCCTGGCAGTGGCGTGTCTGGCGTCCCCTCGGGCGCAAATATTGGATCGTCTGCTCCGGCTGGGGTAACGCGTTCAGCGAGTCATCGTATGGCGACGGCGCAGACGAGCTTAGGTTGCTCGCGATGGAGGAAGAGTAGCTCGAGTGGATGGTGCTGATCAACTCGGTTGCGCTCGCATTGTCGGATATGATGCGGAATGTTGTGGGAGGCGAGGTCGAGTTTGAGGTGAAGTTTCCTTTCACGATCGGTCCTCCGGGTCGAGTGGTGTTGTCTGGCCTGCCGTATTATCACGAGAACGGCGCGGAATTCAAACGTCAACCACAATGTCGGTATGAAAACGGCAACCCATCTCGCTCGAATGCAGGTAGGCACCCGTTCCTGCGCCAATCACGCCTCCCCAAGCGATGGGCCAAAAATAAAAAGGGAAATGGACGCCCGAGAACACCACGCCCGCCGATTCCAGGATAAACCGCTCCCATGCTGCCTGCAAATCAGAACGTCAGCCATCACATCTTGTATTAAAAATTATTCTGACTCACTTTGTGCCATAGACTTGGGTCTCTCGTTCCTCCGCCCTGCGTCCGACCGCCGAACGGCTGCCCGGCAGGAATGGTCGTCACCTTCTGACTTCCCGAGCCGTAAGGAGATGCGGGCTTCGACGAGCCGCCAGAGGTTATGGTAGGCCCCTTTGGGGCGCTCCCTCCAGTGCTCCCTCCGCCGGGCCGTGACCCGCCACTGCCGCCGTTTGTGCCTCCCTTTGAACCGCCGCCGCCGCCTTTCGAACCACCGCCTCCAGACGCTCCACCACCCCCGCCTCCACCAGCTCGGCGATAGATACGCCTGGATCGTTTGTCTAGAATCTTTGTAATGAAAGGCACATACATTTGTCTCGAGAGAACGAGACGAGACGGCGCATGGGGTGTGATGTTGATGACAGACCGATGGGGAAGAGCATGACTATATAGCGCATTCCTTAGCCTTTCGCTAAGGAATGCTGTGGGCTCCCCTTTGAAACAAGCTGTTGGCTGATGCCTGGAACATAGATAGACCCCTATGCCTACCCAGATGCCTACTTGACCCTTCGGGGGCGGTGCTAATATCCCCAGGGGTTTGCGGGAATTCAACTTGCCTTCTGAAACAACTCCGACATGATTTTATTGCCACTGAGAAGTTATGAATCGTATTTGAATTGACGTTACCTTTTTCTACAAAAGCAGTATCAAGGCGGTGCACCGTATACAGTAACTCAATGACTAGATTCGTCACTTGGGCGCTTGTCAGCGGTTCCAACGGGATTACAGGATTCTTTGAGCATGCGGTTCCTGTCTGTAACCACCGGCGGTCTGCTCTGCCGTTGAGTTCAGATATTCACAGCCTTAAACCTCAGCATTGTAAAGAACTTTCCATCCAACAACAGAGTCAACGCTGAACAAATTACAGGTTGATTCAAGCGACACGCCATACCAATACATGTATTCACCTTGAAGAAAACAAAAGAAGACTCACCGAGCGTGGCACACAACCAAGCTCAAGCGAGTGAGCAGGAAAGGAAAAAATTGGCACAACAGACCCAGAATAGTCTGAATCAAGTTTCACCGCCCGCGAAGAACGGCGAGCCACGAAGTGCGCTCAAGGACCACGTCGTCGACGTCCTCCACCATCACCGCATACCTCGTACATGCCTGGGACGCAGCAATCGCAGTACTCTGGAGTTGCCCTCATCAGGTCTTTTGCCCTCGTCAGGTCTTTGTGTTTTTACCCTCTGCGGGTCTTCCGTGAGACCTGTTACGCGGTAATATCGAGCGTTCGCTGGAGACTCGCGCCAATCAAAGATCGGTCTACGGCAAGTCTGTCGGGTAAGCGAGGACGCGCTCTGATCGCGTCACAGTCATCCGAGTCGAGGAAGGATTTACCGCCCCGGCGGTACGTAGCACACGAGTGCACTACAAATTCGACAACGCTTTGCGCCGTCTGTGTGTCAATTCCGCTACCGCGGAAGCCGAGCCGTCACTCAGCATCAGGCGTTTTATCGCCCATTCTCCAGAGCATGTCTCTGCTTTTTTGTTTGTATTGGTGACTGCCGCATCCAAGAACCCCCGGACGAATCCGGGCACTGGAGAAAGTCTGTGCCGGAGCACGTTTTATATGGTGACTCTATTCCAGCGGCGCGCCAAGGAGGAAGCGCACGGCTATGCCGATAGAACACAACGATGGCCAGGGAAATCATGACGACGTGGCCCAGTCCCCGCAGCGAGTTTCAGACCCCCTACCTTTCGCTCCGTCCTCGCTGAGAGCCCCTAAAGGCCAGCAGGTCTTTGGACGTGGATGGCGCGACGAGGGTGAGTTTCTGGTACGTCGCTCAGCGGTTTGCCACTGGGTTCATCGAGAACCGATGGAGGAAGACTGGAATACTCAGATCTTGGCCCATTCGCGAAGGAGGACCGACAGGAGTCCTGTGCAGGGCGAACATCGCAGCCACGGGTCTGTTGTGGTTAAGGACAAGGAGGTGTCTCAGAGGAACCACAAGCTTTGAAAGCACGTCGGCGGAACCCGAGACTCCGTCACACGTGAGATAATTAATGAAAGTGTCGAGTTTGGAACCATGCGTAGCTTTTAGTTGGTGCATAGCGTACACTTCAAAACTGTTACCAGCCATGACTATTTCATTATGGTTTATTTCGGTTTGCGCTCCTCCAAGATTGCAAGGCACCGAAGACCAGAAGAAGAACAGAGGTCACTCGTTGCCGCATCAACTCGTAGTTCGGCTCTTTGGCTATGGTCTGGGTGAGCAACGGTCGACATTACAAAGAAAAAGCAACGCTCACCTTGACTTCGTCTCCGGGTTTTCTTACAATGATCGCTGGGCGCTCCGCGGTGTTCAAACCAGCCTCACCCTCGTCCCAAGTGTAGCTCAGAGCGATGGCCAGTTTGGTGCCATCACAATTGAAAGCGATGGAGGATATGGCGTTGTTGAATTTTGGGTATTGGCGGAGGCGTTTCTTGACCTTATGATCCCAAATTGACACTGTGCCGTCTGACCCGGCCGATGCAAAGGTGCTATACCTATTTGGCAGTTAGCGGTGAAGAAGACAAGACAGCAGACTGCATATACCTAGGATGAAATGCCAATGCATTGACAGGCCATACATGATCGACGTCGTCTATCGTTTGCCTGTGACACTTGAATGCGTATTTCTTGTCCTGCGCGGCCGGAGAAGGATCAAAGTATTCCACGGCGATCCTACCCTCCACAGAAGCAGTGGCATAACCTGACAAGGCATGAATACCAAGGAGCGTGTCAGGTTGCGGTATATCTTACCTTCGCCATCGGGCATACAAGCCAAGGACCTCGTCAAGTACTTCAAACTGCTTTCCCGCTGTTGGGCAGGCTGATCCATCTTGCGAATGTCGTAAATGTGGAAAAGACGACTGGCCATCGCAACCACGAGATTATAATTGACGAGATCCAATTGGTACACCCGTTCAGGCGTCTCGTGCGAGGACTTTTGCGGAGAGGGTGAACGAGAATCCCAGAAGCGGATGGTGCGGTCCCATGACCCGGTAATTAGAACATCTGCAAGGCATGGTTATCAAGCTACACAAAGAAAGGTGTGTGGGAGGGGACTAACTGAGATCCCGCGAATAGGTCATCGTCGATACACTGTCAGAGTGTGAACCCAGGTTGGTGATCGTCTCGTCCTGTAGATTGAGTCTGGGCGATGTCTAACGTGTCTACGGGAGGTAAAGTCAACGGAAAATGCTCACTGTCTGACAGTGGTGTCGAGCCCGCCGCTGTAGGCAGAGCTGTCATCCGAGAAACAACATGCGAGCACCGCAGCTCTGTGGTCGAATTTTGCCTTGAGTTCGCTCTGTTTTCCGCCTTTCTCGCCAACTTCATAGAGTCTGACCGTCTGTCTAGCTATAATCAACAATGACTCGCGCAGGTGCAGAAGAAGTGCATACCGTGTCCCATGATGAAGCTAACAAGTGGTCTGGGTTCGTCGGCGAATATCGCAAGGAGGATATGCTGTCAAAAGGAGGCGAAGGAAGGGTAATAGTTTGTTCGTCTGGACATTGACGATCAGCCGACACATGTTAGACGTCGAGCCACTGGACTTAACTTACCAGCCATGATGGACAGAAACAAATTCGACAACTGTGTTTGTCCCTGTTTCCTTCAGAGCCGGAACAATGGCGTTGACGAAACACTCGTTTATTTTCAACAAAAAAAAACAAGAACAAGGATATGCTACTTGTACAGTCATTCAAAAACCCTAATTTAATCAATCTATCTTCCTGCGAGAAAACTGGATTTCGTTCGCGTCAAGGACTGCATCACCATCATGGCATGTTTTACCTACCGTTGTCACCACAGTGCCATCTTCCAAGGTTTCCTTCCTTGGGACGAGTTGATACCCAAATACTCTCGGAAGAATGAGGCGCCAAACAGCCCAGTAAAGTACTCCCGTCAACATTATTGCGATCCCCACTAGACAGTATCTGAGACAGCGTTAGTACCACAGGAATAACTGCCTTCGCTGTTTATATCTCACAAATAATAAGGAAGCGGCGGCGTATCCCCGACGCCATTCGACGGACGTAGGAACGGAGCGATGATGACTAGACATTACGCGTTAAAAGGGCAAGCGCATAGCAGCAATCGAAAGCACTGACGAAATACAGCTGCGGCCAAGAAGAACACCGCAAGCGGCCACCAAACTAACCAGCAGAATCAGGTTATGCACACGGAAATTAGGAAATGACCCACCTTTGAATGGCCGTTTTGCGTGCGGGTTTTTAAATCGCAGCCAGAACAATCCCTAGACTATGGTTGGCGCGCAGAAGTTACAGAGCTGACGAAAAGACTCACTACAACTATAAAGAAGTTGATAATTTGCTGAGGGTATCCTTCGACGTTTAGAATGAATGGGTAGACAATCGCGGGAGGAGGTGCAAGAATGATAATAACCTATAGACCATAATAAATGAACAATCAAGATATTTATGTAAAACACGTACGGAAGGTATGAGATGGATGATAAGACCGGGAAGTGGTGACTTTCCGGTAGGCCAGTTTGATGCCCAAAAGCGATTGCCGAAGGGCAGTGGCACGCCTTCCTTCGCCAGTTCTGAAAAACATATTGAACACCCAGGAATTAATACGACAATGAGCAGTGAACCTTGATTGACTTTTGATGCAGAGAACGTCTTATGAGGCGTTGCTCAGATCATGCCGCCTGCCGTTGAAGAAAAGGTTCTCACCACGGTGATGACATTCTAAAGCCAAGACGTCAGTGAAGTACACTACGTAAAATAACAGAGCGCTCACACTAGGATGAATGATTGATGATGAATGACGTGTGAAGGACACTGTTTTCGTAGGAGGAAAAGACATACCCAAGAGCACTTCACCGAAGACGTCAACAGCAAGAAATATAACACGACAAGGAACGTACCTGAGAGCCACGAATACCGAAAGTGCTTGCTGAGCTTTGTGTCCGAAGACTTTTCCGAAAAAGAGCGAAGCTACAGTGACGCCCGAATGTAAAATCTCTTGCTTAGTCGCGGCACTAAGGCCTTCGTTAGACGCGTATCAAGTGGTCAAAGGAGCGAGATACGAACGCGAAGTGAGCTACGTTTGCAAGGAGATATAACAGCGCGCAAATTCCCAAGCCTAGAGGACCTGCGATTTTGAGGGTGCGAACAGGATTTTTCACGTCATTCAGGACGTAGTTGACATTGGCCCAACCCGAATACGCATTGAGCACTTTAAATGTTGCTGTAGCATACTAGAAAGACGATAAGCACAACGATTCCCAGGTGATCTGTCATGCTTTACTTACATCATTGCTACTTTTTGAGCTGCCAGCAAAGGCGTTTCTGAAATTAGCATGGGGGTCTTGCACAGAGGTCCTTCCGGAAAGGACAACCCATCCTGAAGCGGACAGATAAGAAGAGAAAGGTCACGAACTATAGAACACCGACCTGTCACGACGACAAAAACGAGAATTATAGTCTTGAAAAAGCTTAATCCCTGCAATGCGGACACCGTATCGTCAGGTGATCTATCCCGGTTTCGAAGCACTCACGTTCATGACATAGACACCAAGTCGAGGAGTCAGGCCATGTAGAAGTGTGACGAAGACAATGACTATGTTGACATCAGATGCCGGTTCCAGTTCAGAGGTTCATTCATTACCTCCCACTGCGATGCCGCGCACGACCCACCGATCGGCTGCATGACCTGCTGCTATTAGGATGCTAAATAAAGTCAGAAAGACGATTTTCTAGATAGAAGTAGACAGACTTGTTCGCAAAGACCTGAGAGATCATCAGAAGGAGGAAGCGCCGTGGTTACGGAAAAGTACGTACGATGCAACCCGCGGCCGTGAAGCCCAGGACAATAGCGTTAACGGCGAAAACCACAGTAGCGAGATACTTTGGTTTCCGGTAAACGGCCTCCAGATATACTTTTTCTCCACCCGATCTGGGAAACATTGTCCCGTATTCCAGCCAAACAAAGAGGCCGCAGAACGACAGGACGAATCCCAAGACCCAGAGCATAAGCGACGCGCCGACAGAACCAACGGAGCCAAGTATTGAAGAAGGGGTTGAAAAAATGCCGGTGCCGATGATGCGACCGACGCTGCTCATCAGAACTCTGGTTAGACACAAAATAGCGAATGCCGTAGATAACCCACATCAGCATAGTGCAACTGAAGACACCGAGGTGACGGCCCATTCCACCGGCGGTGTCTGGCGAATAGAAGGGTTCGCACAGAGGAATCTAATCCGTAAGACCCAGTCTCACCTTCTTCGAATGTCAGTTCCCCCGCATTGAGGGTAGGATCATTGGATTCCGATAGGCTGAGCGACTGTACGCTTGCATTTTTTAATGACGCTGATTGCTTTTCCATGCCCAAGGATGTCGTCGGAGCGAAAGTGGTCCAATCTTTGAAGTGCGGGGCTTGCTCGGCTCGCTTTTGTAGGCTTGCTTCTCGAGTTCCTTGAGAAGGAATTGCGCAAAACTATCGTCGGTATACGCCATCTGCCCGACCATATGTCCAGCAACGCTCGATGAAGTTCAAACACAAATGGAGTCGGAAATGCGATGCAGGCTATCAGTAGCGATAGCCTGCATCACGTCTGCGTCTCAGTCTCCATCACAACTTCACAACTGCAAAATTGAAAGAGGCCTGATAACGGACGCACTGCCACATCATAAACACGTCGTCCATCTGGCTTTGACGTGAATTATGGATGGATCCAAAGGTAGCAGGGCAGGGAAGCAAGAGAGGTAGCATCCCCTTCCGGGGCCATTAAGAACGTGACGTGCACAAGTCCATTGCATGATAGAATCTAATCGGGCGCATGGCGACGGCGCAAGGAGAACGATGGGGATCAAACTGAAGTATTTTCAAAATTCCCGACTTCCGAACTGAGGTGAGTACGTATGCGGGTGTGTACCTTAGGCTGGCACTAACGTGATTGCCCTGGCACAAAGAACTCGTTGCAGCCGGAACTTCAGGCGCTTTTTTCTTTTTCACTCAAGGCGGTTGTCAAAAAATGGAACATCAGGAGGTTCTGGCGCCAAAAAAAAATGACCCATACACAAACTTCCCAATCAGGGCCTATACTCGAGAACAGATCAGTCGTCATTCAGATCGTCTTGATCACATTATAATTCAGTAGGTTACAGGGGTATGAGAAGAATATTAATCCGTTGCTCGTATAAATATGCGTGTGGTAGGTCGAATTATATCAATGTGCAGCGTTCAGGGTTCCCATCTAGCGCTCATATCCTATCACATCACACGTTCAGCAATGTCAGAGAGCGAAGAAAACTTTACAAACCAAAGGCCGGTGGCTAGACAACTAGAATACGCCGTAGCCAACGTCAGTATCAAGCAGTTTCGAGGAAATTTCGAGATGGTACCTGAGGGTCTTGGAAATTGGTCATTTCAGGCTTGGCGGTTTGGATCCTGAGGGGAGGAAGCCCTCTTTCTGCTCGCCTCTTCTGTACTTCTCGTATCCTCTTTCTATATGTTTTTGACTCCGCGTGGAGCCTTAGGTAGAAGTTATGTAGATTGTGGCTGCAGATGGTCAAACAATGCCAGTTCAATATAACAGCTGAATCTCACTCACGCAACGCTTGTCACGAGATCCCTGAGAGTAGGATGGGGATTAGACTCTGGAACGGAGATTTAAGTTGTATCATCTGAATGCTAAAAACTGTTTCGACTTGCTCAGGATCCTGATTAATTCCTATAACCGCTAGGTTAAAACAGTCCGTACGAAATAGGCAGCCTTCTCTCACCTGAGTCATCGATGACCCATTGACGTCTTCCCATGAAATCTGATAGTCTTTGCATGCGGCTAAAGATATCTACTTTGGGGTGAGATAGCGCACCGCTACTAGGGAGAATCACATACTACATTGGCTTCCATAGGCGATGAAGGCGGACAGTATCCAGTGCAGGGATACATGGGCTCTGGTGATGTCGTTCGCTGGATCGGCGACGTCAAGCTATCGTACCATCTCTCGTACTCAGACTTCATGGTCAGGGAACGTGTCCGGACACTGAGCGTTTTATATTTAGGCAAGGAAGTCAGGAGATGGTCTATCGTCGTCTTCCTTGACTGAACCCTCGTCTTGCTAACCCGCCTAGTTTGATAGACGTGACGTGTCGAGACCTCTAAGTGAAACGAGAAAGGACTTCAGCCTCAGACCGCAGGTGAGAAACGAGGAAACGAACCCATGGCCCGACGCCGAACTGAATACCAAGGAGGTCAACATTACGCTCATTAACAGAAAGTTTCAGGGAAACATACCAACTGAGCTCCTCGGCGAGTCGGTCTGTCGTATTCCCTTGGATACCCAGGGAACATACACTCTGTTGCAGCGAAAATGTTGCAGATCTACGGTCAGGGGAGGACTTAGGACCCGCTAGCTGTCTGTCATTGCAGGACACACCTAGCAACGAAGCAGAATGGCATGAATCGAAGATAGCCTACGAGGAAGGAAAGTGTTGGGGATGAGTTGGCGAAGGCTACTGAATTCCAAATACCACAAGTTGGCTTCCCAACGGCAGGCTATCCACCAAGTATCGACGAAGTTCCTATAATGGTATGGTAAGATATGCCGAAATACTGTACGCAAGAATCTTACATTATCCGTGATGACCGCCTCCTCACCGTCACAAGGTATAATGCCTAATACAATGATGAGTGATGGGGTAACGTATGAGCGTATGTAAACCACGGCCCACATTCGTCCATGCCGTCTTCTTCTGTGAACCGCTTGTTCTCTACTTGCAGCGTATGACCAGCGTCTATACGAGAGCTTTAGTGTCCAACGGGAGGAGACATGCATGACCTTACAGTGGAAAAAGAAGTGATCTCCAGGTTGCGCGTCTTCCACCAACTTTTGAATGTGATCAATCTAGAGCGCGCTCATCATTCTCCGAAGCAGATCCAGCCAACTCAGATGCACGTACCATGTTCGCCCTGGTGGGTCGAATCTGGTTCGGTTCGTTGCTGTCAATCAGCACGACAATGTCGTCGGGTGAATACCCGTAACAATCTGTGAAGTCGAGGTCGGCGCGATGAGCTGGCAGGACAGAGATGCAGCGCAGTACCGATAAGGAGCTGCCTCATATCGAGGACATCTTGGTGTGGCCCTCTCAGAGCATTCGCCTGCTCATCTTCCTCCTCATCCCCATCGTACTGTATCCCCACGAGCAAAGCCTTCCTCTTGAGCTTATACTCCGTGCTGTCATTCCAAAACTCTGGACGTCTGCTTGGTCGATATCGTAGAACTTTCATTTCAAGATCTGACGAGGGATGATCTTTGCCAGATCAGGTCGACGAGAGCTTTATAACGAGCGGCAATGAGCTATGCAACAACACCGAAGAGGCCGTGAGATTTAGAATTAGCGCCCAGTAACGTCGCCACAAGATTAAAAGTCCAAAAAAGGGCGGCTCAAGGACGGCGATACGGAAAAGTGCACCTTGTTCTGGACAAGGATACAGGCAAGTCGTGAAAGCTGACAACAGCGAGAGTAGGGAAATCAACCTGAGGCATTGGCAGTGCACTCTCATCACGTTTTAGGTGCCAGCGGATTTATAATGTCGGAGGAAGGTTGGTCGGTATCTCCTTACGGAGAGCAGTGCATGGACAGCCAGATAGCCTGTGATTGATTGACGCTGGTGATGGCACACGACGACATTCATTAGACGCGCAAACAACGTGCCTCCCAGAATCTGTCGCATTCGACAGTTGGTAGTCACCGCACTTTGCGCGGAAACTGTTTGAATCACTGTACACCTGTCATAATCCGTACTACACAACGTCGACCAGAAGTCATTATGGATACTACTGCTACGGGAATAAAGAGCGTTCAACGCGACCGGTAAGCTATGTGGTTGGTATAAGTGGGACAATAAGGATAAAACGTCAGACATATGTGGTCATGAAACGTGGAGAATCCAAGCGTCGGTTCCTCGATGTGGGCTAGACAGCCCCATGAAAAAAGTGCGCTCCTGGAGAAAGTCAACGCGGCGAACACCCTTGCTCTTCTCCATCCCATATTCAGGAGAACCCTTCTTTCGTCGGCAACGCTGCTCATACGCAGCGGTGACGCGTCGCTGGTCATGCGGCGCAAGCGCGTAGAAATCCGTGTGGGAGATGCTCAGCCGCAACGAGCGATAAACACATTCAAAGACGTCGGAGAGCGTGACAAACGCGCCGTTCGCGGCTGTCACTCTGATCTCCCAAGGCAAATGATGTTCGCGAAGCGTCAGACACGGCAACGGAGGATCCGTCGCCGGCTCGGACAGGACGCCGCGGGGTAGGCCACGACGACGGGTGGTGATGGTCGACGGGGGTTGAGAAACGTCGAATTTGATGATCGGGGAAGTGGAAGACCGAAGAAGAGGGTGCAGCGCGGCTGCGCGCACGTAGTTCGCCTTCAAGCCAGCTGTGTACGGGATAGCATAGGGAGTGGGTCCCGGGAGTCCAGCGGCGTACAACGGAGGAGTAAGCGGCCCCGCCGACGAAGCCGGCGACAGAGAACCGACAGAGAGTTCAGGAGTCGGTGGCGAGTGCATGATAGTGGTATGGGAGAATCGAACGCGCTTTTTTTCCGTGTGCTTTCCAGGCATGGCGTAAATCTGAGGACGAACGGATGAATGGATAGGAAAACGGGGTGGAATGAGGCTCCACCCAAGATTTACGACGCGCGGACCGTATTAAATACCTCTTGGTATAGAGTGACCCCCTGATTCAGAGCATGAGTCGCAATCGTGTCGATGGTATAGAAAAGTTGGACAAGGCCCCCCTTATACGGTAGCGTTCTTGTCGGGGATGATGTTTTTGAGCAAGATATTCGGAGGACCAGATTGCGTATGCATGGCCCAAACGTTTGTCCTAGACTCTGAATATGGATATTTTATTCAAAACGTTCCGCAGCAGGAATAAATGAGGCAATAACCTTGCAACGGAACAGAGGCGGAGTTGCCCAGAACGAAGATATGTTTGACTTGACAGTTGAGATGGCTGCGTCTAAAATGCAAGCACGTGTTTTGTCGGCCAAGTTGCACCCAGGCGGGCGTCCTGCGGTCACAGCATTTCTAGTCATCAAAGGCGATACACGTGTGACGACGAGGCCAAGAATGCATTCTACAGCATCTATGCTGTGTGTATTGACAGTAGTGGCGTGGCGTGAAAAGGAAGATGTCCTCAACTGCTGTGGCCTACCAATTAGAATAAAGACCGCTGAATGAGATGGGGAAACGGTGGACATTGCTTAGCAAAGCAAATACGACGTCATACATACAAACGCATGATACAAATACATAAACATACATACTACATATTCATATAGCTAGAAATAACGATATCCGGTACAGGGGGTAATATTTAGAAATAGTGGACGGAAGAGAACGTATCCGGAACACGGCCAGCCCTCAGAATGCGACGGCAAGCTCCCACACCGGCGGGCCCTCGCTAGTCACATAAAGACCCTCAAAGAATTTCTGACCCATCAAAAGGTCGACTTTCCGAAACTCGACCTTGTCCACAGCGCGGCGAGCAAGCAGCGGAATTTGAGCGCAACGCTCATCGTATGCTGCCCCGACTTTCAAGCTGTCCGTCCAAGACAACGCTCGGTATTCCGAGTCAGAGACGGGGCAGTGAAGGTGATCGTAAAGGCACGCTAGGACGTCCAACACTGTTATGCAACCGTCCGCGCTGGCCATGCTCGGGAAGACGGGGATTTCCCACCCCAGCGGTGGATAGACGATTCTGAATTTGGTGCCGGCTGGCTCAGTCGCGAGATCACCCAATGCCCTGGCATCGAGTCGTCGGATCATTTCATGGAAAGGGAGGGAAAAGTCATAGCGGACGTCATGATCGTCCGTCGGCTGGAATGCCAGGCTGCGGTGGAGTTGTACACCATCGGAACAATCTGTGTCAGCAAGATCGAGCTTGGACAGCTCAGGGAACTGTGTCTGGCATATAGGGGCAGAAGGGTCGGCTTGGACGGCGTAGCCCCCGCCTCCGCTTTGGTCCAGGCCAGGCGGTGTCGGTGGAGACGGGGAAGAATGCGGCGAGTCGTCAGAGTTCGAGGGAGAGTGTGTGTGAGGCAGTGAGATATAGGAAAAGTTTGACGGCGTGAAATGGACGACCTTTGCCATGTTTGAGTTCAACAGAACGATGGCGATGCTTTCAAAAAAAAGGTTTTTATACCTGAGAAACCCCAGACCCGTCAATGACAGAGCTTAACACTAAATGGAGAAACGTCCAAGCAATGTAACAGGGGTAAAGTTGCCACACTCGATTAAGTAAGCTGCAAGAAGGGTAGTCGAGCACACGTCTCGCCGTTGAAAGAGGGAATCGGTGTCGCTGTCATATCGGCATCCGAGCGGCAGAGCCATTTTCAGCCAGTTCGAGTTAGGCCGAGCGGCAGCGAAAACTCTATACAAACGCCGAACAGAACGGCGTTTCCCAGTGGTCACGCTATCTCTGCAAGCAACGCGAATTTAGCGCGCTGGTGAACGAGTCAGTTGGAATTCCACTGAATCTGGAAGCGCTCCACATGCTCACCTCGCGTTGTGGCGTGTGCATGCCATTCAGTCTCGATGGAACGAACAGGATGGCGTGAAATTTGAGGCCGCGATGGTGTCGCTGATAAAGAATGGTCCCAAACGAACGTTCCTACGCAGAAGACGATCGCCACTGCGAGGATGTACGATCCTGATCGTCATCTCCGCGATGATCGTCGTCGATCATGATCGACTGAGATGAGCATTGAGCTTCGCATTCTTTTCTTCCTCGTGTTCGACTTGTACGAGCCGATAGAATCACACAGTCCAGGGCATTGGGGGATAATTCTGAGCATGGTTATTTTTCTGTACAGTAAGGCAAATAATTCTACAAATGAGATCAACGGAGTAGAGTCTATGGATACAATGCTGGAAAGGTGTCCGAAACGAAAGCGGCACGATAAAAAAGCAATAAGGATTAGGCGTGACGGGTGTCGTGAACCACCATGCTGGTGGTGGTGATGCGGACTTGAACAAAGTCCGGGAAAAGGTCAGGTACGGCCCAACGACCATGGCAACGATGCGTCTCAAGAAGAGACGTGGAGACGCCAGACATCTGGCTGGCCGAATGATGAGAAACCTCGAAAACGGTGCTTGTCTACGAGAAAGTCGACACGTTTGAGCCCCTTGCGTCGTTCTTCCTCGGAAGAGGCCCCGTGCCGCGAGCACCGACGCTCGAAAGCGTCCGAGATGGCTTGCCGTCTTGCTGGGTGCTCGCATTCGTACTCCTCTCGCGTCACGTTGAGACGCAGAGCGCAGTACAGAGCGCTGAGAACGTCAGCGACGGTGACATATGCATTGGGTTTGGGCGATGCGGGGGTGATCCTGATGGACCATGGTAGATATTGACATTTGATTGTCATGGATTGAATTGCAGGCTGTGTCGCAGCCTCCCTCAGGACGCGGGGTGTCAGTACCCCCGTCTGGGGCAACGTCCTCGAGGGGTTGTAGGCAAAGTCGAGGTCGAAGAGGGGAGTGGCGGAAGCGACTAGGACGGGATGGAGAGTGGTAGGGAGCCCAACGTCCGACCGCCTGTTGGGCGAGGATTTGGGAGTGGTCGGTGGGAGGGGTTGCTCGACGGAGGGCGGCGTCATCAAGGACGCAGATGAGAGGGTGGATGTCGAGAAGGACGGCGAAGGCATATTCGAGTAGACGAATATCTCGTCACCCTCGGCGAAACGGACAGTCTTTCCTGGCATGGCTCTGGAGAAGTAAGTGGTTAGAGGATTGGGTGCGAGTCAGTCAGACAGACGGAGCGGACGCACAATGCGTTTGACAGGTTATGGAAAAGCAGCTGGATGCTCACTTACTTCTGTCGAGAGGTAATGTGAGAGGAGGAGGAAGACGGACGGTGTGGTGGAATGTAAAAGGCGACAGACGAGCGAGTATATATGTATTCATGGAAATGGACAATCAAGCTGTGCCCGCAGAGGCGCCTTCGAAAACCAAGGACGACATTGCACAGGATCACGAGGGACGCGATTTGGATCGACCTGATCCATATTGACTCACCGTGACATCAAAACGGCACCGCCCGACAACCCCGCCCTGGCTCAGAATAGCATCAATTCAATGCTTTCGTCGCTGGTGATTCCCTTTCGCCTATCTAAAGGCCTCATTACTACGGAATCTCGCAGGTCTACGTGTCCATTTTCGCACTTGCAACGTTGACCAATCATCCGCGAAGCACGCATACTCTCAGACTGGGGCGCTTGCCAGTGCTTAGGCGCCCACACTGCATATCATACGTCTTCGTCGGCGTTACCATATACGTCACTATGCGGCAGTGTATCCACCATATGCGCCATCATTCGTGGAGCTAGTGTGGGGATCTGGCTGCCTGCCATGCAGCGCAGCCTTTCATCTCCTAGCAAGGGTTTTTTTTTGTATTGGCGTTGCTGTAGCGGAACCGAGAAATTGGGACAGTGTTGCAATGTACCCTTCCTTCGCATCCAGGAAGTCTCGTCACTGAAACACCTTGTCAGTTGTTTTGTGACTCTATCAGTAGCTTGGGAGTATCTGGCCTTCTAGACGACACGTCTATTCTTCGTCCAGACAGTGGGTGCCCAAACCTGTCCATTTGTAGCTTCATGAAGACAATCTATCCATTTGGGATGTATTCTGTCCTAAATCTGCACACTAAGACTGATGATAGATGTGTGCATTGCATGTAAAGGCTCTACTATTCCTCGGAGTTACCTTCTCCATCAGGCATCCGAGGCCTTGGGCATGTGCCTGAGCATTTGTCAAATTGCTATGTCCTTCGCGCGAGCACTACAGAGGCTGGGCTCCATGGAAAACCTTGTTCTTTGGCTATTTGTTGGCTGATCTCGTTCAGTCCAGCTGAGTAAGGCCTAATGAGATCTTCAATCTCTTGGGAACAATGTATCCCAGCACTTTTCATTCAGAGCTTTCGCAAAGGAAGCTGATAATCTCAATGATAAGCATGCAATCTGACCCATCCAAAGACATACACTGAGCTAGTGTTGCCACAACTCAGCTAACCGCAAGTCGGCTCCATTGAGCCATGACTTCGGGTCCAACTCGGCTCATTGGCCCTAGCCGAGTCGATTTGTTTGGTTTAGCCTTTTCGGGACTGGCTAAACTGGGTCTGAGTCAGCTCTTGGGCCTGCTGGCGGGCGGCGCTGGTGTTGAGGTGGGTGCCACACAGGCACAGCATGCTCATTGAGCTCAATGTATGGTCTGATGACCTTCGTAATACTCAAGAAATGTAAACCTGTGGTGACACATGAAAAACATAGTGAATTATTTAGCGTTATCATTGTAATACTGCCCAGTCATGTGTAAAATATTGTCTATAACAGAAGAATCTGTATCATTAGCCAATTTTGCCAGCAAATCTCCATCACTAGGCATCAGATCTGAAATTGGAGTGAGCAGGCCTTGCATGAAGTCGATCTGGCCTTTTTTGTATGCAAATTTCAGTATTTGAAGGGCTTTCATAAGGGCTGGATGAAAGCAATTGCATTTTTTGGTATCAGTTTTACTGGCTGAAGAGAAGACCCGCTCGGACAGCACTGCTGACGCAGGTATAGAGAGGAAGTCCAGTGCCATTATGTAAAGCATTAGAAAGACACTCTCATTCAACTGAATAAAATTTTATAAGCAGAAATTCTCTTTTGGCTGCCAAGAAGCATACCTGCCAGAATTAGAGTGGAGTAATCTCTCCAAGATTGTGCAATGGCCCTATGACATAACACTGGAATTCCTCATTGACACTCTGGATTCCAGTGAGAATGCCACATCCTTCTGTTACCCTCGACATTAATTTCTGCTATTATAATTTCAAGGCCAATCGTTATCTTGATGATGGATACATAACTCAATGGTCATCTGACAAACATGTGACACAAGCATGACGCAACTGACAAGATATGATATGAGAACTCGAGGTAAACCCTATAACAATGATGCATCAGCACTTGCTAGGGTGAAGGGTTATGGCACAGCACCTACAGGACATCATGAGGAGTGCAGTCGAAATCTGACTCAGATGGTATAGGGTTAAGGGTTCCATATAATATGAGGATAGCATATGTCATGGTCCATGCTCGAGAGTCATAATATATAAATAGCTAAAATGTACCTAGTAGAACTCAGCTTTGAGCTGGCTAATTACTAGCATTCTTCTCTCCGCCTCTCACTTTCTGAGTTAGTTAGAGTGACCTGCATGTAGACTAGGTTTTGCATAGCAAAAGCTCAAAGCTTCTCACTGCGCATCTCACTACTCTCACCCTCTGTTGCCCTTTCTTCGTTGCCCAATGGCCGTGAGTGCCGTGCGACCAAAGGAACCTGCTGCATCATCACATTCTTCCTCTCCAACTGTTACTAACCTTTTCAATTACCAACCCCTACTCCTTACCCTGTGCCAACCCATATTCTGATCTCTATCTGTGGTCCTTGCTCGTTGCATTTGGAAGTGCAAGAGGACTAAGGGTAACATTGAGTCTGACCCTGTCCGAATCAAGCATCACAAGGCTGTGCTAGAGTAATCTTTGGAGAATCCTACCGTGCATTTGACTGGGTAGTTTATTGACCCAGGACATACCAAAGCAAGAGAGATCAGAGGACTCGGATATGTGGATAGTCCCCACCCATTGACCACCTCTTCAAACATGCCTTTGAAAGTCATTGTCGGGGATGTGTGTTGACCTGAAATGAGAAAGGAGTTGCCAGACTGCTGGGACTTCTGATGATGAAACCTTTCTTGACTGCCATTTGGGGCATCTCCATAGTTACGAGGATTTGAGCCGACCCTTCTGCAGTTTAACAGGCACCCTCCACCTTTCCCTCTGGACCCAACTGAAGTAGGAGTCAACAGTTGTGCACTGCCTACATGGTACTATTCGACAAATCACATCCAATACCAACTCCTCTTTACATTGCATATCATGGAATTTATCGCCACCCTCTTCGCTTTTATTACCATCATCCTCACCATCCTCTTCACTGCCAACCTGCTTGCCTTAGCTTGAGGCACTCTCCGAAATAACCCTCAACAAGCTGAACAAGTACAGAACGCGACTTGGACTTTGGTTGATTGTTAAGCTAGACAAATCTTAAAGGACTCGGGCAGACTAAGTGCGAGAGCGGTTTAAGACGATGGCAAAAGGAATATTAAACCTAGCGCTACTGGTACATCTGGAAGTCCTTATATATCTACAGTACTCGAGCACGGACCATGAGCTGCGCAATGCTGCGGACTACGGATGAGTAAGGTTGGGATAGGATGACTCGGAGTGACTAGGGAAAGGGGATGACTCGATGACTGCGCGCTGTGCAGCATGACTAGGGGAAGGGGATGACTCGATGACTGCGCACTGCGCAGCATGATGGGAGCGGGGGAGATAGGGGAGAAGATAAGGGAAGGAAGATAAGATAAAGAAAATGAATGGTCCGTAACATCACCCTCTCTTTAGATTCGCGTCCTCGCGAAAACCTTTAGTCCAGCTGTCCCCACCCATTGTTTTCCCAGGCGCTCATCGCGTGTGGGGCCCACGTGTGAATGAGCTCCTCGTTGTAGGAGCGGATGTGGTGAAGTGTAGTGGCGAGGAGTTTGAGTCGCCGGTTTTCGGTACGAAGCGTTTCCATTGCTTCGCGAAGTGCGATGCGTTCCGCTGTTGTGGGGGCGGTCCCGTCGGGGGTTCGTCCGCTCCAAAGGTGCATACGAATGGTCATGACGTAGCGCAGGTATGCGCCGAGGGTGATGGCAAGGGGGTCCATATAGTCTTTGGCGTCGAGGATCTTCGCCAGATTCTCGGCGTCGTTCGTAATGGGGGTGGGTGCGCGGCTGTCGTCGCTGCTTTCGATGCTGATGGGGGCATTGGTGGTCATGATGTGCATTTTCTGACCTTCTTCCCTCTTTTCGTGGTCCTTTTATCTTGCTCCGTGGTCTTCTTCAGGAAACGGTCTAGAGCTTGCTGCGCATTCCCCAGTTCCTTCTCTTTGATCCATGTGTTTTCCTCATGTCCGTATCCTTTCCATTTGACCAGGAATAGCGTTCCTCTTCCTTGTTTCCTTCTTTTTAGAATTTCTTCTATTTCGTACTCTTCTTCATCATTTATGATCTCAGGGGGTGGCGGCGATGGCCGTTCTTGTATCTTGAAACAGGGTCCTTTGTAGAGTGTGAGTAGTGTTTCATTGAACACAGGGTGTATCAGCTGCCATGATGCTGGGAGTTCTAGGCGGTATGCTGAGGCGCCTTTCTTTTCGATCACCTTGAACGGTCCATATCGGAGTGCCGATAACTTCTTTGATGGTCGATTGACTGCGATATTGGTGGCTTCAAGCCATACTCCATCCCCTTTCTTGTATTCACGGGCTGGTTTTCGCCTCGCATCGTAATTGTCCTTGGCTCGTGTTTGCGCATACTGCAGCGCAGCGTTTGCTTCTTTCCGGATTTGGTTCATTCTCTCGACAAAGTTCTTTGCCACAGGGTTATTCCCTTCCATTGTCTGTGGTTCTCCCTTCCAGGGGTGCATTCCGTAGTTGAGGTAGAATGGTGTCTCTTTTGTTCCCTGATGTGTTTTGTCATTGTATTGGTACTCTGCAATCGCTATCCATTCTGCCCAGTCGTTCTGCAGGTTGTTTGTGAAGTTTCTAAGGAAAACTTCTGTTTCCTGATGGGATCGCTCCGCCTGTCCATCTGTTTGTGGGTGATAGGCCGTTGATAGGTTTTGCTTTGTTCCGAGCAGTTTTAGAAGCGCTGTCATGAATCGTGCTGCGAATTGGGGTCCTCGGTCACTGATGATCTTTCGTGGGATTCCATGGAGTCTCCACACATTGTCTCGGTATAGTCGTGCAAGACCTTCTGCTGTGAGTTCGGTGTTGGTGGGAATTAGATGGATCATCTTGGTCAGGCGGTCTGTGACTGCGGCAATGGCGTTAAAGCCATTCGAGCTGGGTAGCGGTCCTATGAGGTCTACTCCGATATCTTCCCATGGTTGCTGCGGAACCTCGTGCGGGTGTAGTGGTGCATGTTTCTTTTGTCGGATGATTTTGTTTCGCTGGCATGCTTCGCATCCATTGACATACTTCTTGATGTCTGTTAGCATTGATGGCCACCAATAGGTGCGGTTTATAAGTTCGTGCATGCGGTATTGTCCTGGGTGTCCTCCGATGGGTGTGTCATGGTGTTCGAACATGATGTCTTCCTTCAGTTTGTTGTCTGGGGGAACGTAGATCTTCCCTCCTGCGTATACAATGTGGTTTTCTTCTGTGAACCAGTGTGGTTTTTCTTTCAGTCCTGTTGTTACGATTGTTTCTCTCCGTGGGCATTGTCGAATTTGTTCCATTCTTGGAGTTTCGATCATCGTGATTCCTCTTGTCTGCATTGTTTTGTTATTTCCTGCTTCCCCTTTCGGTGGATGTTCATCCTCGAACATCATAAAGTCGAAATCTCGGTCATTATTCTCTTCCAGGTGTCGGATGAATGTGGCTTCTTTGATCATTTGTATGTCGTCTTTTTCTGCTAGGTTGTCTTCATATCCCGCCATTCGTGATAGGACATCTGCTTTTCCATTCGCTTTTCCTGGTACGTGTCGTAGTTCGTAGTCATACTCTTGTAGTTTCAGATACCAGCTGGTCTGTCTCGAGTTGAGTCGTTGTGGTTTTCGGAAGTATGAGAGGTTCTTGTGGTCCGTCAATATTTCGAACTTCTCTCGAGCTTCTAGGAGGTATTGTCTCCATGTCTTCAGCGCCACCATTATCGCAAGGAGTTCTTTGTCGTAGATTTCGTAGTTTTGTTCCGCTGGCGTCATGCATCTTGATATGAAGGCAATTGGGTGCCATAGTCCTTTCTGCTGCTGCGATAATACCGCTCCGATGGCATATCCTGAGGCGTCCGTTTCAACTCGGAATTTTCCCTCTGTTTGTGGTAGTGCTAAAATGGGTGCCGAGGTTATATGTCGGATTAGCTCCTTGAAAGCGCTTTGCTGCTTGTCTGTCCACTGGAATGCTTTGTTTCCCATCAATTCCGTTAAAGGTTTAGCGACTTTTGCATATCCTTTGATGAACCGTCGATAAAAGTTTGTGAATCCTAAGAACTTTTGTAGTTCTTTCTTCGTTTTCGGGGCTGGCCAGGATTGTACGGCTGTAATCTTCTCCGGTTCCATTTCCACTTTCCCTTCTCCTATGATATACCCTAGTACTGGGACTTTTGATGATTCCCAGACACATTTCGGTCCTTTGATGAATAGGTTGTTCTTGTTTAGTATCTCTATGACTTCTACTGTATTCTTTTGAAGTTCCTCTCGCGTTCATCCGATGATTATAATGTCATCCATATAGATTATGCATACTCTTCTTCATATTTGGTCTTGGAAGAGGCTTGCCATCATTCGGCTGAAAGTGCCTGGTGCATTGCACTGTCCAAAGTACATGACTGTTGGTTCGAAGAGTCCTCTTGCTGTTAGGAAGGCTGCTTTCCATTCGTCGCCTTTTCGAATGCGGACATTGTTGTATCCCCAGATAATGTCGATCTTGTTAAAGTACTTTGCTCCTTGTAGTACGTCAAGGAGTTCACTGATGCGTGGTAGTGGGAACTTGTCCTTGACCGTATATTTGTTTATCTCTCGATAGTCTTGGATGAGTCGTTTGCTACCATCCTTCTTGTTACGAAAGAAACAGGGTGCCGCGTAAGGTGATTTTGAGGGGCGTATCTTCCCTGTCCTTAGTCCTTCTTCGACAAAGGCGTCTAGTTCTTCTAGCTCCTTCTGCGTCATCGGGTATACCTTGCTCGGTATCGTTTTCGGTGCATCTTTTGTTAAGTTTATTTCGTGGTCCCACTCCTTATGGTCCGGTAGTTGATCGAAGTTCTTCTCCTTAAAGAGGTGTTTGAATCTCGTCAGATATGAAGGTATCTGAGTTCCTGTCCTGTCATTGGCTGTGGTCTTTGCTGGTTCGGCCACTTTCTGTATTTTGATCGTCTGGTGGTTTATCTTGCATGTCTTGGGGCATCTGTTAAAGACAATCTCTCCTGTCCTCCATTTGATCGTTGGGTTGTGATAGACAAGCCAGTCATGTCCTAGTAGCATGTCGGTTTTCCCAATGTCGAGTACGATGGCTTCCATATGCTCTTTGTGTCCTTTAATGTTGATGTGGACCTCCGCTACTCGGTCTGCTGTTTTCTGGCAGTTGGGTGATCCATCTGCATTTATGATTGGAATCTTCTTGATTCGCCGTGTTTTTAATCCTGTTTTTGTTACTATGGCGGTATTGATGCAGGTTCTGTCTGCTCCGCTATCGACTTCTGGTGTTATCGTTGCTATCCCTTTTCGCGTTCGTATCTTCGCTGGTACCGCGAGTTCCTTTCTTCTGGGTGGTTTGTCGCCTCGGATAGTTTTTCTTGGTGCTTCAGATCGCTTTGCAGGAATGGTGTATTTCAGAGTATGGGATGATCTACATCCTGTATCGAAGCGAGTCTGTTTCAGCTGTATGGGTCGCGATTTAGCACCTCTTAATCGGACCCTTCAACAAAACCCTCTTTGTCAGAGCTTTCTTCGTCCTTGTCTTCTTCGTCTTCTTCTCCTTCTTCTTTCACTTCTCTAACTCAGGATTTTCCCTTCTTCTTCTTCCTGCAGTTTCGTGCATAGTGTCCTTTCAGGCCGCAATTATAGCATGTGACATTCGTTGCTCCTTTTCGTGGCTCTGGGCAATTTCGTGAAAGGTGTCCTGGTTTGTTGCAGTTGAAGCAATTGTTGCTTCGTACTTTGTCAACTTCCATGGCCTGTCCTGTTCCTCGGCTTGGATTTCCTGGCTTGCATTGGTTGTTTGCAAATTCCCCTCTCATCACATTCCTATGTTCGTCGATGTTTCGTCCGATTGCTCGAACTGTCTTGATATATTCGTCTCCATCTGTTGGGAGTTCGGAGATCGAGTGCACAGCTTCTGCTGTCCTCCTGTTTAGGCTCTTCTCGAGTAGGAAACGCGGAGCTGTTCCTGTCATTCCTGCTTTTCCTGCGAGGTCTACGAATTCATCTAGGAATTCATCGATCGGTCGGTTCCCCTGTCTGATGTTGAATAATTTGCTTCCCGCTTGTGACGGTGACATGACATTGCTGAATCGTGTCTGTATTTCGGTTATGAAGTCGGCCCATGTGCTTTGGTTGGTCGTAGTGTCGATTTTCTTCGACGCCCAGTGGGCTCCTGGTCCGTCGGTCATTCTGGATAGTACCGCTCCGATCTTCTGTGTGTCGGTGAGGTCTCCATGTGTGGTTATGTAGAGCTTCATCTTTCTCCACCAAATGTCGAAAGCCGTTCAGTCTCCTGTGAAGGACTTTGGGTCTGCGATAATTCCTTTGTATTCCGTCGCCATTGTTTGTGGGATTTCTTCGTCGCTGTCTTGGTCTTGGCTTTCCTGTTCTTGAGCTTGTTGTGCTTGGGCCTGCTGTTCTTGGATCTGCTTTTGTCTTTGCTCTTCTTGTTGCTCTTTCCAATAGTCTAGGTCGATTCCTGCGATTCTACAGGCTTGTTCGAATTCGTTCCACTCTGCAGCGGTTGGTCCGTCTGTCTTGGGTAGTCTCTTTCACTCCCTCCACCAATAGTATTCATTCCAGTCGCTGTCGCTTACTTTCGCCACGATGGTGCGATTTCCTTTATGCTGTACTTCGGCGGGTCGGTCTTCTGAAGGGGTTCAGTAGTTTTGTTCCTATGTGGTCCTGGCTTCGGTGTCGTTGGCGTACGCTCTGTGCGTCGTGTCCCTTCTGTATTAGTGTGTCCTCTTCTTGTACTCGGCGATTGTAGTTTGCAATCTGCTGCTGTCTGAAGCTTTGGGCTCGTGTTCATTCTTCTCTTGTTCTCTTGTGGATTGGTTCGTCCTCTTCTTCGGCAGAAAGATTCTGGTCTGACCACAGCTCTTCTAGGCTTATCCTGTATTCTCCTTCTAGTAAGAGTTCTGCGATGAGTTGTGCTGTTTCGTTACTGAAGTTTTCAGTAAGCTCATCTGCGGTGGTGAAGGCAAGTTCTCTCAGAAGTGCCTGTTCTTCTTCTTCGTCGCTACTTGGTATAGGCGTACGTTCCCTTTCTCGATTGTTTGAATTGCTAGTGTCTCTGCGGTTGGCGTGGACTGTCTCTGCGAATGGCGTGGACTGCAATGTGTGATCTACTTCTCTGAACCAGGTGTTCTTGTCGCTCGTGCTAGTGCTTACTGGGTCGGCGACCGTTCATTGTCGAATGTTGATTAGGTCTTTGATAAAGCGCGACGTGGTGTGTGTAAGTCTGGGCGAGTCTCGACGAGGTTTAATATCTTGTTAAGCTAGACGAATCTTAAAGGACTCGGGCAGACTAAGTGCGAGAGCGGTTTAAGACGATGGCAAAAGGAATATTAAACCTAGCGCTACTGGTACATCTGGAAGTCCTTATATATCTACAGTACTCGAGCATGGACCATGAGCTGCGCAATGCTGCGGACTACGGATGAGTAAGGTTGGGATAGGATGACTCGGAGTGACTAGGGAAAGGGGATGACTCGATGACTGCGCGCTGCGCAGCATGACTAGGGGAAGGGGATGACTCGATGACTGCGCACTGCGCAGCATGATGGGAGCGGGGGAGATAGGGGAGAAGATAAGGGAAGGAAGATAAGATAAAGAAAATGAATGGTCCGTAACAGGTTGATGTGATCAAAGAAGAATTAGATTTGGGCAAGAAGCCTAAAAGAACGAAATCAGAACTGCTGGATCCATATAAAGGGGAACCCGGCCTGATTGGAAGTTGGCTTCAATATATGGAAGTCTATTTTGACAAGGAAGAAATCACAAATAAGTGGGACATGATCACTTATGCATTACAATGGATCATGAGAGGCAAGGCTGAACATGCACAGAACTGGGTGGACTCCAAGCTACAAGAGTAGCTCGAGTTCAAAACAGAATTGAATGGTCAAAGGCAGGAGTTCGAATTCCACTCTACCTATGATGACTGGGAACATGGATGCGTTGTTATGCCAGCAACAGCTAACACTCCCAAAGTCAGGATGAATCCGCTTGGACATCTCCCACCATTCAAAGACTGAGAAGAGTTCAAGGCAGAGGCCAGAGAATTTTTCATGACTATAGAGACACAGAATGACATGATCATTCAGATTAAAGGACTGTCACAACACCAACAACCAGTCGAGGACTATATTGTCGAATTCTGGAGCTGGGCTCCCTTGACAAAATACAATAACATCGCCCTCATTGTTACAATTTCAAGACCAATCGTTATCTTAATGATGAACACGTGACTCAACAATCACCTGATGAACATGTGACACAAACACGATGCGACTGACAAGATATGATGTGAAGGCTCGAGAGAAACCCTATAACAATGACGTGTCAACGCTCGCCAGGGCAAGGGGTTATGATGCAGCATCTGCAGAATAACATGAGAAGCACAGTTGCATTTTAACTCAGATAACGGAACAGGGTAAAGGGCTCTATATGATACGAGGATAGCATATGTATGTCGTGGTCCATGCTCGAGGATCGTAACATATAAATAGCCGAAATGTACATAGTAGAACCCAGCTTCGAGCTGGCTAAATAGTAGCATTCTTCTCCCTGCCTCTTACTCTCCGAGATAGTTAGAGTGACTTGCACGCAGAATTAGTTTTGCGTAGCACTCATCGACATCTTTGAGCATGGACTCAACCAGGCACTTGGACAATGAATTATTGAACTAGGAGGTGTCCACGAGGAGGACATCGACTGGTGGTACAGATGTGCGATGGAACTGGACCGGCAATATTGCCAGGCCCAAAAGGAATTCAGAGTGAAGGAGTGACTTGTTCCTAAACCAATCCAGAAACTGGTACAAGAGATGACGGCACCTAAGGGGCAAACTCTGGCACTAGCAACCGGTAATGCTCAAGGACAGCCTGACTCTAATGCCATAGACATTGACCAGATAAGACACAAAGGCTGCTGCTTCTGGTGCAGCGAGAAAGGACACATTGGATATAACTGTCCAATGAACACCTGGCTGAAATATGTCACTAAGAACGTGGAGGCTAAAGACGAACCTGCCGCTGCCCACATTGAAGAAGTTAACCAGGGTTTTCAGTAGAGCTGGGAAGAAGCACTGCTTCGCCAGCTAACTATGTATTGTCGAATATTAATATAAGAGACATTCCTGATCTCAAAGAATATTTCGAATGAGAAGGTGCATGAGAGTTTGGTCTCATAAAAGGATATACCCTACCCTGGGTGGCTCAGCAGATTTATCAGTAGGACAAGTCCAAGGCATACTTGATCCTTAAGACATGGATGGACCAATCGCGACAGAAGGACATCTCTTTGGAAAGACTCTGTGAGATCAATCAAATGAATGATCACAATGCACTCCATACATTATTTGACCTCAGGCAAAAACCACAATTTGTCAGAGGCAGAAACAGAAACCAAATGAATGTACCCTTGACAATCACGACTTTGGACACTGGATGGATACATAGTGTAAAAGCTCTGCTCGATGTTAGGCTAGACAAATCTTAAAGGACTCAGGCAGACTAAGTGCGAGAGCGGTTTAAGACGATGGCAAATGGAATATTAAACCTAGCACTACTGGTACATCTGGAAGTCCTTATGTATCTACAGTACTTGAGCACAGACCATGGGCTGCGCAATGCTGCAGACTACGGATGAGTAAGGTTGGGATAGAATGACTCAGAGTGACTAGGGAAAAGGAGATGACTCGATGACTACGCGCTGTGCAGCATGATGGGGAGGGATGCGCAGCATGATGGGAGAGGGAAAAGATAAAGGAAGGAAGATAAGATAAAGAAAATGAATAGTCCATAACATCACCCTCTCTTTAGATTCGCGTCCTCGCGAAACCTCTTAGTCCAGCTGTCCCCACCCATTGTTCTCCCAGGCGCTTGTCACGCGTGGGGCCCACATGTGAATGAGCTCCTCGTTGTAGGAGCGGATGTGGTAGAGCATGGTGGCGAGGAGTTTGAGTTGCCGGTTTTCGGTGCGAAGCATCTCCATTGCTTCGCGAAGTGCGATGCATTCCACTGTTGTGGGAGCGGTCCCGTCGGGGGTCCGTCCACTCCAAAGATATGTGCGGATGGTCATGATGTAGCGCAGGTATGTGCCGAGAGTGATGGCAAGGGGGTCCATGTAGTCTTTGGTGTCGAGAATTTTCGCCAGATTCTCAGAGTCATTTGTGATGGGAGTGGGTGCGCGGCTGTCGTCACTGCTTTCGATGCTGATGGGGGCGTTGGTGGTCATGATGTGTGATTTCTGCTCTTCTTCCCTCTTTTCATGGTCCTTTTATCTTGCTCCGTGGTCTTCTTCAGGAAATGGTCTAGAGCTTGCTACGCATTCCCCAGTTCCTTCTCTTTGATCCATGTGTTTTCCTCATGTCCGTATCCTTTCCATTTGACCAGGAATAGCATTCCTCTTCCTTGTTTCTTTCTTTTTAGAATTTCTTCTATCTCGTACTCTTCTTCATCATTTATGATCTCAGGGGGTGGTGGCGATGGTCGTTCTTGTATCTTGAAACAGGGTCCTTTGTAGAGTGTGAGTAGTGTTTCATTGAACACAGGGTGTATCAGCTGCCATGATGCTGGGAGTTCTAGGCGGTATGCTGAGGCGCCTTTCTTTTCAACCACCTTGAACGGTCCGTATCGGAGTGCCGATAACTTCTTTGATGGTCGGTTGACTGTGATATTGGTGGCTTCAAGCCATACTCCATCCTCTTTCTTGTATTCACGGGCTGGTCTTTGCCTCGCATCATAATTGTCTTTGGCTCGTGTTTGCGCATACTGTAGCGCAGCATTCGCTTCTTTCTGGATTTGGTTCATTCTCTCGACAAAGTTCTTTGCCACAGGGTTATTCCCTTCCATTGTCTGTGGTTCTCCCTTCCAGGGGTGCATTCCGTAGTTGAGGTAGAATGGTGTCTCTTTTGTTCCCTGATGTGTTTTGTCATTGTATTGGTACTCTGCAATCGCTATCCATTCTGCCCAGTCGTTCTGCAGGTTGTTTGTGAAGTTTCTAAGGAAAACTTCCGTTTCTTGATGGGATCGCTCCACCTGTCCATCTGTTTGTGGGTGATAGGCCGTTGATAGGTTTTGCTTCGTTTCAAGTAGTTTTAGAAGCGCTGTCATGAATCGTGCTGCGAATTGGGGTCCTCGGTCGCTGATGATCTTTCGTAGGATTTCATGGTGTCTCCACACGTTGTCTCAGTATAGTCATGCGAGACCTTCTGCTGTGAGTTCGGTGTTTGTGGGAATTAGATGGATCATCTTGGTCAGGCGGTCTGTGACTGCGGCAATGGTGTTAAAGCCATTCGAGCTGGGTAATGGTCCTATGAGGTCTACTCTGATATCTTCCCATGGTTGCTGTGGAACCTCGTGTGGGTGTAGTGGTGCATGCTTCTTTTGTCGGATGATTTTGTTTCGCTGGCATGCTTCGCATCCATTGACATACTTCTTGATGTCTGTTAGCATTGATGGCCACCAATAGGTGCGGTTTATGAGTTCGTGCATGCGGTATTGTCCTGGGTGTCCTCCGATGGGTGTGTCATGGTGTTCGAACATGATGTCTTCCTTCAATTTGTTGTCTGGGGGAACATAGATCTTCCCTCCTGCGTATACAATGTGGTTTTCTTCTGTGAACCAGCGTGGTTTTTCCTTCAGTCCTGTTGTTATGATCATTTCCCTCCGTGCGCATTGTCGAATTTGTTCCATTCTTGGAGTTTCGATCATCGTGATTCCTCTTGTTTGCATTGTTTTGTTATTTTCTGCTTCCCCTTTCTGTGGATGTTCGTCCTCAAACATCATCAAGTCGAAGTCTCGTTCATTATTCTCTTCCAGGTGTCGGATGAATGCGGCTTCTTTGATCATTTGTATATCATCTTTTTCTGCTAGGTTGTCTTCATATCCTGCCATTCGTGATAAGACGTCTGCTTTTCCATTCGCTTTTCCTGGCACGTGTCGTAGTTTGTAGTCATATTCTTGTAGTTTCAGGTACCAGCCGGTCTGTCTCAAATTGAGTCATTGCGGTTTTCGGAAATATGATAGGTTCTTGTGGTCCATCAATATCTCGAACTTCTCTCGAGCTTCTAGGAGGTATTGTCTCCATGTCTTTAGTGCCACCATTATCGCAAGGAGTTCTTTGTCGTAGATTTCATAGTTCTGTTCTGCTGGAGTCATGCATCTTGATATGAAGGCAACTGGGTGCCATAGTCCTTTCTGCTGCTGCGATAATACCGCTCCGATGGCATATCCTGAGGCGTCCGTTTTGACTCAGAATTTTCCCTCTGTTTGTGGTAGTGCTAGAATGGGTGCTGAGGTTATGTGTCGGATTAGTTCCTTGAAAGCGCTTTGCTGCTTGTCTGTCCACTGGAATGTTTTGTTTCCAGTCAATTCCGTTAAAGGTTTAGTGACTTTTGCATATCCTTTGATGAATCGTCGATAAAAGTTTGTGAACCCCAAGAACTTTTGTAGTTCTTTCTTCGTTTTCGGGACTGGCCAGGATTGTACGGCTGTAATCTTCTCCGGTTCCATTTCCACTTTCCCCTCCCCTATGATATACCCTAGTACTGGGACTTTTGATGATTCCCAGACGCATTTCGGTCCTTTGATGAATAGGTCGTTCTTGTTTAGTATCTCTATGACTTCTACTGTATTCTTTTGAAGTTCCTCTCGCGTTCATCCGATGATTATAATGTCATCCATATAGATTATGCATACTCTTCTTCGTATTTGGTCTTGGAAGAGGCTTGCCATCATCCGGCTGAAAGTGCCTGGTGCATTGCACTGTCCAAAGTACATGACCATTGGTTCGAAGAGTCCTCTTGCTGTTAGGAAGGCTGCTTTCCATTCGTCTCCTTTTCGAATGCGAACGTTGTTGTATCCCCAGATAATGTCGATCTTGTTAAAGTACTTCGCTCCTTGTAGCACGTCGAGGAGTTCGCCAATGCGTGGTAGTGGGAACTTGTCCTTGACCGTATATTTGTTTATTTCTCGATAATCTTGGATGAGTCATTTGCTATCATCCTTCTTGTTACGAAAGAAACAGGATGCCACGTAAGGTGATTTTGAGGGGCGTATCTTCCCTGTTCTTAGCCCTTCTTTGACAAAGGCATCTAGTTCTTCTAGTTCTTTCTGCATCATCGGGTAGACCTTGCTCGGTATCGTTTTCGGTGCGTCTTTTGTTAAGTTTATTTCGTGGTCCCACTCCTTGTGGTCCGGCAGTCGATCGAAGTTCTTCTCCTTAAAGAGGTGTTTGAATCTTGTCAGATATGAAGGTATCTGAGTTCCCGTCCTGTCATTGGCTGTAGTCTTCGCTGGTTCAGTCACTTTCTGTATCTTGATTGTTTGGTGGTTTATCTTGCATGTCTTAGGGCATCTGTTAAAAACAATCTCTCCCATCCTCCATTTGATCATTGGGTTGTGATAGACAAGCCAGTCATGTCCTAGTAGCATGTCGGTTTTTCCAATGTCGAGTACGATGGCTTCCATATGCTCTTTGTGTCCTTTAATGTTGATGTGGACCTCCGCTACTCGGTCTGCTGTTTTCTGGCAGTTGGGTGATCCATCTGCATTTATGATTTGAATCTTTTTGATTTATCATGTCTTCAATCCCATTTTTGCTACTATGGCAGTATTGATGCAGGTCCTGTCTGCTCTGCTATCAACTTCTGGTGTTATTGTTGTTATTCCTTTTCACGTTCGTATTTTCGCTGGTACTGTGAGTTCCCTTCTTCTGGGTGGTTTGTCGCCTCGGATAGTTTTTCTTGGTGCTTCAGATCGCTTTGCAGGAATGGTGTATTTCAGAGTATGGGATGATCTACATCCTGTATCGAAGCGAGTCTGTTTCAGCTGTATGGGTCGCGATTTAGCACCTCTTAATCGGACCCTTTGACAAAACCCTCTTTGTCAGAGCTTTCTTCATCCTTGTCTTCTTCGTCTTCTTCTCCTTCTTCTTTCACTTCTCCGACTCGGGATTTTCCCTTCTTCTTCTTTCTGCAGTTTCGTGCATAGTGTCCTTTCAAGCCGCAATTGTAGCATGTGACGTTTGCTGCTCCTTTTCGCAGCTCCGGACAGTTTCGTGAAAGGTGTCCTGGTTTGTTGCAGTTGAAGCAATTGTTGCTTCGTACTTTGTCGACTTCCATGGTCTGTCCTGTTCCTCGGCTTGGGTTTCCTGGCTTGCATTGGTTGTTTGTGAATTCCCCTCTCATTACATTCCGATATTTGTCAATGTTTCATCCAATCACTCGAACTGTCTTGATATATTCATCTCCATCTGTTGGAAGTTCGGAGATCGAGTGTACAGCTTCTGCTGTCCTCCTGTTTAGGCTCTTCTCGAGTAGAAAACGTGGGGCTGTTCCTGTCATTCCTGCTTTTCCTGCGAGGTCTACGAATTCATCTAGGAATTCGTCGATCGGTCGGTTTCCCTGTCTGATGTTGAATAATTTGCTTCCTGCTTGCAACAGTGACATGACATTGCTGAATCGTGTCTGTATTTTGGTTACGAAATTGGCCCATATGCTTTGGTTGGTCGTGGTGTCGATTTTCTTCGACGCCCAGTGGGCTCCCGGTCCGTCGGTCATTCTGGATAGTACTGCTCCGATCTTTTGTGTATTGGTGAGGTCTCCATGTGCAGTTATGTAGAGCTTCATCTTTCTCTACCAAATGTCAAAAGCTGTTCGGTCTCCTGTGAAGGACTTTGGGTCTGTGATAATTCCTTTGTATTCTGTCGCTATTGTTTGCAGAATTTCTTTGTCGCTGTCTTGGTCTTGACTTTTCTGTTCTTGAGCTTGTTGTGCTTGGGCCTGCTGTTCTTGGATCTGCTTTTGTCTTTGCTCTTCTTGTTGCTCTTTCCAATAGTCTAGGTCAATTCCTGCGATTCTACAGGCTTGTTTGAATTCGTTCCACTCTGCAGCGGTTGGTCCGTCTGTCTTGGGTAGTCTCTTTTGCTCCCTCCACCAATAGTATTCATTCCAGTCGCTGTCGCTTACTTTCGCCATGGTGGTGCGATTTTCTTTATGCTGTACTTCGGCGGGTCGGTCTTCTGAAGGGGTTCAGCAATTTCGTTCCTATGTGTCTCTGGCTTTGGTGTCATTGTTGTATGCTCTGTGCATCGTGTCCCTTCTGTATTAGTGTGTCCTCTTCTTGTACTCGGCGATTGTAGTTTGCAATCTGTTGTTGTCTGAAGCTTTGGGCTCGTGTTCGTTCTTCTCTTGTTCTCTTGCGGATTGGTTCGTCCTCTTCTTCGGCAGGAAGATTCTGGTCTGACCACAGCTCTTCTAGGCTTATCCTGTATTCTCCTTCTAGTAAGAGTTCTGCGATGAGCTGTGCTGTTTCGTTACTGAAGTTTTCAGTAAGCTCATCTGCGGTGGTGAAGGCAAGTTCTCTCAGAAGTGCCTGTTCTTCTTCTTCGTCGCTACTTGGTGTAGGCGTATGTTCCCTTTCTCAATTGTTCGAATTGCTAGTGTCTCTACGGTTGGCGTGGACTGTCTCTGCGAATGGCGTGGACTGCAATGTGTGATCTACTTCTCTGAACCAGGTGTTCCTGTCGCTTGTGCTAGTGCTCATTGGGTCGGCGACCGTTCATCGTCGAATGTTGATTAGGTCTTTGATAAAGTGCAACGTGGTGTGTGTGAGTCTGGGCGAGTCTCGACAAGGTTTAATATCTTGTTAGGCTAGACGAATCTTAAAGGACTCGGGCAGACTAAGTGCAAGAGCGGTTTAAGACGATGGCAAATGGAATATTAAACCTAGCGCTACTGGTACATCTGGAAGTCCTTATATATCTACAGTACTCGAGCACGGACCATGGGCTGTGCAATGCTGCGGACTACGGATGAGTAAGGTTGGGATAGGATGACTCGGAGTGACTAGGGAAAAGGAGATGACTCGATGACTGCGCGCTGTGCAGCATGATGGGGAGGGATGCGCAGCATGATGGGAGAGGGAAAAGATAAAGGAAGGAAGATAAGATAAAGAAAATGAGTAGTCCGTAACACTCGACATGGGATGCACTGGATCTTGCATAGACCGGAAGTTCGTTAAAGAAAAGGAAATCAATACAAAATGATATCCTATTCCTATTCTGGTCCATAATGCAGATGGAACCCATAACAAAGTGGGCGATATATGTGAATACATCGAACTAAGAGTCCGAATTCAGGATCACGTCGAGCAAATGGTCTTCTCGGTCACTGAACTTGGAAAGGGCCAGATTTTTATCGGTTATGAGTGGGTTAAACATCACAACCCTTGAATTGATTGGAGAACAGAAAGGATCACATTCGACTGATGCCCTGAAGAGTGTTAGCAAATTGTCCAAACAGAAAATCCCAAAGATGATGACACCTCTATTGAGACAAATGAGGTCAACTTCGAAAACAGCGAAAAACTCTTGATGATCGGCATGAACCGAGAGTTCTATCTAAGGGCTTTCCAGATGACAGCCTCTAAACTGGCAGAGGTGACAACAAAGATAGTGAAGGCAAAAACCTTTGAAGAGATTGTACTAGAAGAATACCACTGTTTCAAGGATTCAGTGTTCAGAAAAGAGTCATTTGATGAGCTACTACTGCGACGACCTTGGGACCATGCAATTGAACTCACTCCAGGAGCTAAACTCCAGGATTGCAAGGTCTACCCCTTGATGCTGGACAAACAGAAACAGTTGGATGCCTTTCTAGATAAAAATCTGAACACCGGATGAATCAGACTGTTGAAGTCGCCAATGGCCTCACCTTTCTTCTTCGTAAAAAAGAAGGATGGATCCCTACAACCTGTACAGGATTATCGGAAACTGAATGACATAATGATAAAGAATAAATACCCACTGCCCTTGATCCAAGAACTAATTGACAAACTGAAGGAGGCGAAGTTCTTTACAAAGCTTGATATCCGATGGGGATATAACAATGTCTATATGAAAAAAGGCGATGAATGGAAGGCTGCATTTTGGACAAACTGGGGAATGTTCGAACCCCTAGTCATGTTCTTCAGACTGACAAATTCACTGGCTACTTTCCAAACTATGATGAATACGATATTCAAGGATGAAATCGATCAGGAACATGTAGTAATCTACATGGATGATATCCTTATCTTCAATAAAGACTTGGATAAACACAGACAACTTGTCTGACGTGTACTGGAAAAGCTAAAGAATAACAAGCTTTACCTGAAACCTGAGAAGTGTTCATTTCATCAGTTGGAAGTAGAGTACCTCGGAATGATCATCTCGGAAAACAGTATCAAGATAGACCCCATCAAGATCAAAGGCATCAAAGACTGGCCGAAACCCATATATAAACAAGATGTCCAACAGTTCTTAGGCTTCTGCAACTTCTACCGGTGCTTCATCAAAGGATTCGCGAAGATCGCGAAACCTCTCATAGAATTAACCAGAAAAGCCAATTGGATGTGGGAAAAAGCCCAAGATGATGCATTCAATGGATTAAAAAGATGGATTTGCTCAGCACCAATCATCGTGATGCCCCAAGATGATGGAAAATTCTGAATGGAAGTCGATGCCTCGAACTATACAATCAGAGGTGTCCTTTCACAGGAACAATCCAATGGTACTTGGAGACTACTCGCATTCATGTCTAAGTCATTGAACCCGACAGAACAGAACTACGAGATCTATGACAAAGAAATGCTCGTGATCATGATGGGACTTGAGGAATGGCATCAATATCTCTGTAGCGCTAAATAAAAATTCAAGATTTGGATGGATCATAAGAATCTTGAATACTTCCGAAAGCCTCAGAAACTGAATCTCTGACAAGCTTGCTGGATCTTGAAGCTTCAGGACTATGACTTTATCCTGGAGCACAAATCTGGAAAATCGATGATGAAGGCAGACAGTCTGTTGAGACAACCAGACCATGAGAAGGGGGAGAATGACAATGAAAACATTGTACTTCTAAAGCTGGAAAATTTTCGCTGACTCTTTATGGCAAAAGTCATACCAATACCAGAGTTTCAGAATATTTGGAACTAAATAAAATGGGCTTGGAAACAAAGAGAACCCAAAGTTCAAAAGCATCTTGATGCAGGCAAACACGGCTGGGAGGAAAATGACTGAATCGTTACATGGCCAAAATGGTACTACATCCCTAAAAGTCAAAAAATAAGGGAATAGATCATTGAAATCCATCACTCTAATCAGATCTCAGGACATCTAGGACAGACAAAGATGCATGAGTTGATCACATGCAACTTCTGGTGGCCCAAAATGATGAATGATATCAAGGCATATGTCAAAGGATGCGATAAATGCCAATGGACAAAAATCATCAGAGATCGGAAGCATGCTCTGCTCCATCTGAATGAAGTACCGAAAGAATCATGGGAGATCATCTCAGTAGATCTCATCAGACCTTTCCCCAAATCTCAGGGATTTGATAGCGTAATGGTGATAGTAGACCAGTTCACCAAAGGAGCCAAGTTCATACCAGTTAATATGGAAATCACAGCAAAAGGAGTCACTTGCAAACTACGTGACACCATATTTTCAAATTATGGACTTCCCAAGAAGGTCATCAGTGACAGAGGACTGCAATTTGTCTCAAACTTCATAAAAGACCTCTATGCACTTCTGGGAATCAAAGGAACCCCTTTGACGCTGTACCATCCACAAACCGATGGACAAATGGAAAGGGTTAATTAGGAACTCGAGCAATACCTGAAACTCTTCATGAATCATCGGCAAACAGACTGGGCGGACTGGCTATTTATGGCTGAATTCTCTTATAATAATCGAATTCACTCTGCAACGGGATACTCCCCATTCTATCTAAACCATGGACAACACCCACACACTGGAAAAGAACCCCTAAAGTGTGATGTCAAGTCACAAACTGCAGAGGAATTTGCCGACATGATGAAAGAGATCCGGACCAAAGCTGAAATCTCCTTAATGAAAGCCGCCGAAACAATGAAACGGATCCATGACCGAAAACAGAAGCCTGCCTAAGAATATCATGAGGGCGACCAAGTCTGGCTGGAAGGAACCAACATCACCACTGACTGGCCAACTAACAAGCTGAATGACAAGCAATTTGGTCCTTTCAAAGTCAAACAGTGAATCGGAGAATCGGCATATGAACTTGACCTACCAGAACATTGGAGAATTCACCTTGTCTGAAATGAGTCCGAGCTCACTCCGTATACGGCACCAGCATTCCCACAATAGAAAGCGGTAATGATTCTTAAACGACCTCCCTCCATCGTTGTGGAGGGAGAGGAATGGTATGAAGTAGAAAGTGTGGTCAATTCTTGATGGAATAGAGAAAAACTACAGTATAGAATACATTGGAAGGGCTACCCTATGGAGGATGCTACATGGAAGCCTGCAGAGAATATTATCGAAGATGCACCGGATGCGGTCATGAAATTTCATCACAAAAACCCGGAGGCGCTATCCCTAGACAGAGGACAATGTCAACTACCACCCTGGATGCTGCCAAAGAAGATAGTACACACCTGCTTCCATCAATCCCAAATGCCAAAGGTCCTCTTCGACCACATAGCTCATGAAGTCTGGGTCTGCCTGCAAAATCAGCAAATGAAGGTAGAACCGAAGAATCGGACCCTTACTGGATGGATGTCGGACCCGAAAGAAGTCAATGATCAACTTGACGTGGTGTGGCAGGCATGGCAGAAGTGACAGAATGAGGCAGTCATAGGAAAGAACAAGCGCTAGGAGGATTAAGAGGATGATGATGGAGAAAAACATGATTGCAAGGATGCAATCCCTAAAGAGGGAGTAATGTTATAATTTCAAGGCCAATCGTTATCTTGACAATGGACACATGACTCAACAGTCATCTGACAAATATGTGACACAAGCACAATGCAACTGACAAGATACGATATGAGGACTCAAGGTAAACCCTATAACAACAACACGTCAGCACTTGCTAGGGTGAAGGATTATGATGCAGCACCTACAGGACATCATGAGGAGTGCAGTCGAAATCTGACTCAGATGGTATAGGGTTAAGGGTTCCATATAACATAAGGATAGCATATGTCATAGTCTATACTTGAGAGTCATAACATATAAATAGCTAAAATGTACCTAGTAGAACCCAGCTTTGAGCTGGCTAATTACTAGCATTCTTCTCCCTGCCTCTCACTTTCTGAGTTAGTTAGAGTGACCTGCATGCAGACTAGGTTTTGCATAGCAAATGCCAGGCAAGCTATTGCAGAGGCACACGATGGGGCTTGGGCATCAGAGCATTGCTCATGATTGGCATTGTTGGTTGATTGCATCGATATTTCACCATCTATTCAGATATCAGAAGTTAATCACACAGGAATAGAATCAAACTTACTGTTTCTTTGATTGCTTTCTCAATATCCTCAGCATACTCCTTTTTCCAATGCTCCTGAAATCAAAACATCTGCATGGTTGGATTTAGAACTAAGGAAACTGGTCAAGAAATATCCATATTGCAATGGCTTCTTCACATAATAAAATGGCATAGGCTTTTATATCATCAAGTTTTTGATAATACTTTATCACGTACTCCAAACTAACATTAATGAAAGGGGCCAGATATGGCTTTGCATTGTGGAGATCTTCTCAGACAGCCATGAATGTCTCCATAGCTGGGATTGCATCACACAATGTAGGCACCATCTTGAAAGACAGCATGTTGTATATGCTGTATGGGACCTAGGCAGAAATAAATAAGAAATGTTCACCAAAAGGGCCCCAATTACAATACCTCTAGAATGCTTTTGATATCCAATAAAACCTTCTATTCTCAGATTGTTAAATGTAGTTTGTGCAGTGCTTTCTGTTCTGGTAATGACAAGAATATATTGATAGGCTGTTTCAGGTCCATTATAAGACACTATAAGTGATCAAAGTAGACAATGTATATCTCACAGAGATAGAGGAACCGTTCAACCATTAGAAACATTGAATCCCATCATGTTCTGATATTGAGAAGGAGCTCAAGGATCTTTAGGAGTTGACCTGCTTCATCCTTGAATTTTCCATGTGCAACGCTATCTTGGATGACTTCAGTGAATGCTTCTTATCATTGACCAGATACATGCACAATGCAGCCAATGTTCTAGACCAGAGCAAGTGGATTGTGAGCCATGGCTTCTTCATATGTTTGATCTTTTTCATCATCCCAACTTAGGGAGGCTGGAATGGTATACAGACTATGTTCATCGAACTCTTGTTCTTCAGTTGGATCAGAGGCACCTAACTGATCATTCAGAATTGCAGATGCATCAGGAGGAGAGGTATCACTGTCAGATGATGGCAGTTCGATGGGAATATTAGTGTAGTCTTCTGGTTTCACTGAGAATGTTTTGATGACATGCATCATACATATGTATATGCATGATGTGCAGAAAGCATCTTATATGATTCTCTTGGTGATAGAAAGGAATATTGCATTATTAGTATTATGAATGTCACCTGAAGGACCGTTCATTTTCTTATTTTATCTCCCTTTCCTTATCTCTCCCTCCTCATCACACTGCACAGCATGCAGTCATTGAGTTATTTTCACTTTTCTAGTTATCCTGAGTCATCTCATCCCAGTTTTACTCATCCGCAGTCTGCAGCATTGCACAGCCCATGGTCTGTGCTTGAGTACTGTAATGTATATAAGGACTTCCAGATGTACCAGTAGTGCTAGGCTTAATATTCCTTTTGCCATCATCTTAAACCACTTTTGCACTTAGTCTGCTCGAGTTCTTTAAGATTCGTCTAGCCTAACAAGATATTAAGCCTTGTCAAGACTCACTCAGACTCACATACACCATGTCATGCTTTATCAAAGACCTAATCAACATTTGATGATAAGTAGTTGCCAATCCAGTGAGCACTAGCACAAGTGACGAGAACACTTGGTTCAAAGAAGTAGATCACCCATCGCAGTCCATGCCATCCGCAGAGACAGTCTACACCAACTGCAGAGACACCAGCAATACAAATAATCGAAAGAAGAAGCATACACCTACACCAAGTGGCGATGAAGAAGAACAGGCATTTCTGAGAGAATTTGCCTTCACTACCACAAACAAGCCTACTGAGAACTTCAGTGATAGAGCAGCACAGCTCATTGCAGAGCTCTTACTAGAAGAAGAATATGGAATAAGCCTAGAAGAGCTGTGGTCAGACCAGAATCTTCCTGCTGAAGAAGAGGATGAACCAATCTACAAGAAAACAAGAGAAGAATGAATGCAAGCCTGAAACTTCAGACAATGGCAGATTGAAAACTACAATTGCTGAGTATAAGAAGAGGACATACTAATACAGAAAGGACACAATGCACAGAGCATATGACAGAACCAACGAGAATGACACCAAAGTTAGGAGCACATAGGAACGAAGCTATCAAACCCCTGCAGAAGACTGACTCGCTGAAGTACAGCATAAGAAGGAAATTGCACCACCATGGTGAAAGTAAGTGATAGTGACTGGAATGAATACTATTGGTAGAGGGAGTGAAAGAGACTATCAAAGACAGACAGACCAACCATTGCAGAGTGGACTGAATTCAAACAAGCCTATAGAATTGTAGGAATTGACCTAGATTACTGGAAAGAGCAAAGAGAAGAACAGAGACAAAAGCAAATTCAAGAGCAGCAGACCCAAGCATAACAGGCCCAAGAACAGGAAAGCCAAGACCAAGACAGCAACGAAGAAATTCCACAGACAATGATGACAGAATACAAAGGAATTATTGCAGACCCGAAATCCTGCACAGGAGATTGAACAGTCTTTGACATTTGGTGGAGAAAGATGAAACTCTACATAACTGCACATAGAGACCTCACCGATGTACAGAAGATCAGAGCAGTACTATCCAGAATGACTGACAGACTAGGAGCCTACTGAGTGTCAAAGAAAATTGATACCATGACTAATCAAAGCACATGGGCAGATTTTGTAACCGAAATAGAGATATAATTCAGCAATATCATGTCACTGTTGCAAGCAGGAAGCAAATTATTCAACATCAGACAGGGAAACTGACCCATTGATGAATTTCTAGATGAATTCATAGACCTCGCAGGAAAAGCAGGAATGACAGGAATAGCTTTTCATTTCCTACTCAAGAAGAGTCTAAACTGGAAGGACAGCAGAAGCCATACACTCGATTTCCGAACTTTCAACAGATGGAGATGAATATATCAAGACAGTTTGAGTGATTGAATGAAATATCAACAAATATAGGAATGTAATAAGGGGAGAATTCACAAATAATCAATGCAAACCAGAAAATCTGAGCTGAGGAGCAGGACAGGCCATGGAAGTCAACAAAGTATGAAGCAATAATTGCTTTAACTGCAATAAACTAGGACACCTTTCACAAAACTGTCCGGAGCCATGAAAAGGAGCAGCAAATGCCACATGTTACAATTGCAGCTTGAAAGGACATTATGCATGAAACTGCAAGAAGAAGAAGAAAGGAAAATCCTGAGTCAGAGAAGTGAAGGAAGAGGGAGAAGAAGACGAAGAAGACAAGGATGAAGAAAGCTCTGGCAAAGAGGGTTTTATCAAAGAGTCTGATTAAAAGGTGCTAAATTGCAATCCATACAGCTGAAACAGACTTGCTTTGATACCGGATGTAGATCATCCCATACTCTGAAATACACCATTCCTACAAAGCGACCTGAAGCACTAAGGAAAACCATCTGAGGGGACAAATCACCCAAAAGGAAAGAACTCACAGTACCAGCAAGAATATGAACATAAAAGAAAATAGCAATGATAACACCAGAAGTTGATAGCAGAGCAAACAGGACCTGCATCAATACTGCCATAGTAGCAAAAATGGGATTGAAGACATGATAAATCAAAAAGATTCAAATCATAAATGCAGATGGATCACCCAACTGCCAGAAAACAGCAGACCGAGTAGCGAAAGTCCACATCGACATTAAAGGACACAAAGAGCATATGGAAGCCATTGTACTCAATATCAGAAAGACCGACATGCTACTGGGACATAACTGGCTTGTCTATCACAACCCAATGATCAAATAGAGGATGTAAGCCTGCCCTTGGCTTACATCATCCTCATCTTATGTAACAGGTGGGTGCTTATATACTGAGGCATCTCCGCTCTTGTACTTTACCTTCTTTTCCCATACATTCGGCTTCAAGTTACATCTTTGTGTGAACTCCGTCTTCTGCTAGTTTTTTCTTGAAGAGAGGGTTTTCACTTTTTTAACTTGATTGCCGAGTTTGCCCACCAATTTTCCGTCCTAACTCCACTCAGATCATCATTACTTGGATCCAAAAGGTCCCGATATTGATAGGCCTTATGAATGAAGGGATCGCCCGAAAGGTGAACCCTTTCATATCGCTTCAGACTTCGCTACACCTCGTTCCATTTCAACAGGGTCTATGTGTGGGCATGGTTCACAACTGAGCAGAAGATCCCGGAGGCTGAACCCTGAACCTGGTCCCGATTCCCGCAGCTCTTTACCCCCTTCGCGCCCAATCACCCCTGTAGAGGATTGCCATATAGAGGATCGCTTACTCTCACTCTTGCCCTTAACGACCATCAATTCAGGGGAGGACTCGTCCGAAGTTCCGGTGCATATACCTACCCTTTACCGCAATTTTGGACAGATCCGTCATCCATATAACACTGCTACTCCATTTTCATCCTCTCTGTCCCATACAAAACCACTTCGAAAACGTCAGCTCTCTACAGATTCATCATCGTCCCCTGAACCACTTGTTATCATGTCTACTCAGATCAATGGCATACAGTATGCAATGTTTGCACAGAGCGCTCCAAATAAGCTACCTACCCTGTCCGCGGGTGTCGTCGACCCACTCGTGATGCGTGAATTTCGTCGAGATTTAGATCACTACTTTGATGAGAAGGAAATCACCAAGGACGCAGAAAAGATCAGGAAGACGTTCATGTGCTGCCGTGACAGCTGCCAAGTGGACTGGTTCGATAACAACAAGGATGAGCTTAGTGCCCTTACCTTCGAAGCCTTTTTCAAGAAATTTCGTACCACCTTTCTTGAGCCGGACTGGGAGGATAAAGTCTATGTCAAGCTCCAGGATAAAAAGATGCGCAACAATGATCGCTTCCTTGCCTTCGCCACCGAGTGTCAGAAGTTGAACGGACTGCTCAAAGGGACTGCATCACACATCTCCGATGAGGCATTGATCAAACTCATTGATGCGAAGATAGTTCCTGACCTCTGCGCCGCGGCCAAGAAGATTTCAAAGGAGGGTCCCTTTTTCCATTGGCTTCACGTGGTGCACAACGAAGACAAAAGGCTCACTTGAGAGAAGGTCAGGATCACCAAGATCTCGAAGCGAAACAATGGCACATCTTCTGGGCAGTCCGACAATGCAGGGTCGAGAAAGCGCACGGCATCAGGCAGCTTCACATCTGGCCCACCAAGAAAGAGCACCATGAAAGGCTCTCAATGCACTCGGGGCTATGATGCTTCGACACATTCTGGCTCCAACTACGATACCTTGCCCCCACCCCTGCAACAATTCAAATGCCAGGCCATTTTTAACAATAATGGTTGTTTACTGTGTCGCGACCCATTCGCCAACCACTACTTGGGCAAGTGCCCACATGGCTGTTATGGACTATTCATTTTCTTTATCTTATCTCCCTTTCCCTTATCTCTTTCCTCATCTCTCCTCTCCCATCATGCTGCACAGCGCGCAGTCGTCGAGTCATCTTCGTTTTCCCTAGTCACTCTGAGTCATCCCACTCCAGTCTTACTCATCCGTAGTCCACAGCATCGCGCAGCCCATGGTCCGTGCTCGAGTACAGTAGTATACATAAGGACTTCCAGATGTACTAGTAGCGCTAGGTTTAATATTTCTTTTGCCATCGTCTTAAACCGCTCTCGCACTTAGTCTGCCCAAGTCCTTTAAGATTCGTCTAGCCTAACAATGGCCTGCCGGATGGCACGTCCTATGTTCCACTTATGAACAAAAGAGTCGAATCTCTCAGAAAGGGCAAGCAAACTGCTAGCTTATCCAACTCTGCTCCGGCTCTGGCTGCCACCATGCAATGCTCCCGTTCGGCACCTAAGAAGGGCTGTCCGGTCAATGCTGTCCTGAACAACGTCAGCAATGCTCACATCAAGGTTGTTGATGAGGACGAGGAAGACACTGTGAATGCCGCAGGCGTCATTATGCCTAAGATTGTGCCTGATTATGATTCAGACTCGGTGAGTGCTCTGCTTGAGGTGCCACACATCTGCTGGACATGTTTCTTGATACCCCAGGAAGGGGTGGCTACCTTATAAGTAATGGCGCTTATTGACAATGGTGCACACATAGTCTTAATTTGCCCCAATATCGCCGACTGCCTAAAGTTATGCCATTCCGTCTTGCCTGAACCCCAGCACGTCAATGTTGTGATCAGAGAAAAGAAAACTATGATCATGTTGAATGAATACATCAAACTACATTGCACTACAACCGATGGCACGTGGAGTTCTACTCCCGTTAGAGCACTTGTGACTCCTGGACTTTGCACTTCGTTGATTCTCGGACTTCCGTTTTTGAACATGAACTACATCGTTATTGATCATGCAGAATGACTTGTGATAGACAAAAGAGTTAATGTATGTACTAGCCCCAGGTGAACCCACACCTTTGCCTTGGGTCCCTAAAGTGCCTCTGAAACAGAAAGTATCTGCCTCGTTTCACAGTGAACAGTGGAAACAAACAGCTAAAGAGTTTGCCAATAAGCGTATGATAATATTGGAGGAATTGCATGGTGTGTTGGCACTGCGCAAAGTCAATATTGACAAGCAGTACTACCTCGTGTCTGTTTCCAAATCATGAATACTGTCAATGCCAGTACCGAGTTCTCGCCATTTTTCCTCAAGACGGGAAGGCACCCAAGGGTCATTCTGCTGCTCAGTGCTTCAAGTTCAGACAAAAGTGCCGCAGATAAGTTCCTCGAGCAACTGCAAACTGACTTATTGGAAGCTCAGGACAATTTGGAAATGGCAAAAATCAGTCAGGCGCAGCAAGCCAATAAACGACGAGGACCAGAGCCTATGTTCAATGTCAGAGATCGAGTACAGCTAACCACCTTTCATAGGCACAGGGAATACAAAAAGGACAGCAAGAGGTGTGTCACAAAGTTCATGCCCAGGTATGGTGTGTATAAAATTTTGGCTAAACATCCAGAAACTTCGAACTACACAATTAATCTACTGGCATCATCGAAACAATATCCCATTTTCCATGCTTGTGAGCTTGAGCCATATACTGAGAATGATGACGAGAAGTTCCTCTTGCGACGAAGGCAGCAACTGAAGCTGGTAGTATTGGAGAATGGAGACGAAGAATATTTTGTTGAAAAGATCATCAATTCGAAGTGCTGCAGCAGAGGAGGAGTAAGCCGCAAGTTTCTGGTGTGATGGACCAGTTATGGACCTGAAGACGACACATAGTTTCCGTGCAATGAAGTCGATGACTGCGAAGCATTGGACGACTGGTTAAGGAAGCACCCTGAAGACGCTTAGCCAGCGGTAGCTTTTTCTCCACCGTCCTGGGGTTTTTTAATGCACCTGTCCGGCTGGCGTCTGGTTGGTGGGAGGTTTTTCTTTAGAGGCCGGGAGAGTGTAAGCCTGCCCTCAGCTTACATCATCCTCATCTTATGTAATAGGTGGGCGCTTATGTACCGAGGCGTCTCTGCTCTTGTACTTCACCTTCTTTTCCCATACATTCGGCTTCAAGTTATATCTTTGCGTGAACTCCGTCTTCTGCTAGTTTTCCCTCGAAGAGAGGGTTTTCAGAGGACAGAAGAGATTATCTTTAACAGATGCCCCAAGACATGCAAGATAAACCACCAGACAATCAAAATACAGAAAGTGGCTGAACCAGTGAAGACCACAGCCAATGATAGAATGGGAACTCAGATACCTTCATATCTGACAAGATTCAAACACCTCTTTAAAGAAAAGAACTTCGATCGGTTACTGGACCACAAGGAGTAGGACCATGAAATAAACTTAATAAAAGATGCACCCAAGATGATACTGAGCAAGGTCTACCTAATAATGCAGAAGGAACTAGAAGAACTAGACATCTTTGTTGAAGAAGGACTAAGAACAGGGAAGATCTGCCTCTCAAAATCACCCTATGTAGCACCCTGTTAAGCTAGACGAATCTTAAAGGACTCGGGCAGACTAAGTGCAAGAGCGGTTTAAGACGATGGCAAATGGAATATTAAACCTAGCGCTACTGGTACATCTGGAAGTCCTTATATATCTATAGTACTCGAGCACGGACCATGGGCTGCGCAATGCTGCGGACTACGGATGAGTAAGGTTGGGATAGGATGACTCAGAGTGACTAGGAAAAGGGGATGACTCGATGACTGCGCGCTGCGCAGCATGATGGGAGCGGGGGAGATAGGGGAGAAGATAAGGAAAAGGAAGATAAGATAAAGAAAATGAATGGTCCGTAACATCACCCTCTCTTTAGATTCGCGTCCTCGCGAAAACCCTTAGTCCAGCTGTCCCCACCCATTGTTTTCCCAGGCGCTCATCGCGCGTGGGGCCCACGTGTGAATGAGCTCCTCGTTGTAGGAGCGAATGTGGTGAAGTGTGGTGGCGAGGAGTTTGAGTCGCCGGTTTTCGGTGCGAAGCGTTTCCATTGCTTTGCGAAGCGCGATGCGTTCTGCTGTTGTGGGGGCGGTCCCGTCAGGGGTCCGTCCGCTCCAAAGGTGCGTACGGATGGTCATGACATAGCGCAGGTATGCGCCGAGGGTGATGGCAAGGGGGTCCATGTAGTCTTTGGCGTCGAGGATCTTCGCCAGATTCTCGGCGTCGTTTGTGATGGGGGTGGGTGCGCAGCTGTCGTCGCTGCTTTCGATGCTGATGGGGGCATTGGTGGTCATGATGTGCGTTTTCTGACCTTCTTCCCTCTTTTCGTAGTCCTTTTATCTTGCTCCGTAGTCTTCTTCAGGAAACGGTCTAGAGCTTGTTGCGCATTCCCCAGTTCCTTCTCTTTGATCCATGTGTTTTCCTCATGTCCATATCCTTTCCATTTGACCAGGAATAGCGTTCCTCTTCTTTGTTTCTTTCTTTTTAGAATTTCTTCTATTTCGTACTCTTCTTCATCATTTATGATCTCAGGGGGTGGCGGCGATGGCCGTTCTTGTATCTTGAAACGGGGTCCTTTGTAGGGTGTGAGTAGCGCTTCATTGAACACGGGGTGTATCAGCTGCCATGATGCTGGGAGTTCCAGGCGATATGCTGAGGCTCCTTTCTTTTCGATCACCTTGAACGGTCCGTATCGGAGTGCCGATAACTTCTTTGATGGTCGATTGACTGCGATATTGGTGGCTTCAAGCCATACTCCGTCCCCTTTCTTGTATTCACGGGCTGGTTTTCGCCTCGCATCGTAATTGTCCTTGGCTCGTGTTTGCGCATACTGCAGCGCGGCGTTTGCTTCCTTCCGGATTTGGTTCATTCTCTCAACAAAGTTCTGGGCCGCGGGGTTATTCCCTTCCGTTGTCTGTGGTTCTCCCTTCCAGGGATGCATTCCATAGTTGAGGTAGAATGGTGTCTCCTTTGTTCCCTGATGTGTCTTGTCGTTGTATTGGTACTCTGCGATCGCTATCCATTCTGCCCAGTCATTCTGCAGGTTGTTTGTGAAGTTTCTAAGGAAAACTTCTGTTTCCTGATGGGATCGCTCCGCCTGTCCATCTGTTTGTGGGTGATAGGCCGTTGATAGGTTTTGCTTTGTTCCAAGCAGTTTTAGAAGTGCTGTCATGAATCGTGCTGCGAATTGGGGTCCTCGGTCACTGATGATCTTTCGTGGGATTCCATGGAGTCTCCACACGTTGTCTCGGTATAGTCGTGCAAGACCTTCTGCTGTGAGTTCGGTGTTGGTGGGAATTAGATGGATCATCTTGGTCAGGCGGTCTGTGACTGCGGCGATGGCGTTAAAGCCGTTCGAGCTGGGTAGCGGTCCTATGAGGTCTACTCCGATATCTTCCCATGGTTGCTGCGGAACCTCGTGCGGGTGTAGTGGTGCATATTTCTTTTGTCGGATGATTTTGTTTCGCTGGCATGCTTCGCATCCATTGACATACTTCTTGATGTCTGTTAGCATTGATGGCCACCAATAGGTGCGGTTTATAAGTTCGTGCATGCGGTATTGTCCTGGGTGTCCTCCGATGGGTGTGTCATGGTGTTCGAACATGATGTCTTCCTTCAGTTTGTTGTCTGGGGGAACGTAGATCTTCCCTCCTGCGTATACAATGTGGTTTTCTTCTGTGAACCAGTGTGGTTTTTCTTTCAGTCCTGTTGTTACGATTGTTTCTCTCCGTGGGCATTGTCGAATTTGTTCCATTCTTGGAGTTTCGATCATCGTGATTCCTCTTGTCTGCATTGTTTTGTTATTTCCTGCTTCCCCTTTCGGTGGATGTTCATCCTCGAACATCATAAAGTCGAAATCTCGTTCATTATTCTCTTCCAGGTGTCGGATGAATGTGGCTTCTTTGATCATTTGTATGTCGTCTTTTTCTGCTAGGTTGTCTTCATATCCCACCATTCGTGATAGGACGTCTGCTTTTCCATTCGCTTTTCCTGGTACGTGTCGTAGTTCGTAGTCATACTCTTGTAGTTTCAGATACCAGCTGGTCTGTCTCGAGTTGAGTCGTTGTGGTTTTCGGAAATATGAGAGGTTCTTGTGGTCCGTCAATATTTCGAACTTCTCTCGAGCTTCTAGGAGGTATTGTCTCCATGTCTTCAGCGCCACCATTATCGCAAGGAGTTCTTTGTCGTAGATTTCGTAGTTTTGTTCCGCTGGCGTCATGCATCTTGATATGAAGGCAATTGGGTGCCATAGTCCTTTCTGCTGCTGTGATAATACCGCTCCGATGGCATATCCTGAGGCGTCCGTTTCAACTCGGAATTTTCCCTCTGTTTGTGGTAGTGCTAGAATGGGTGCCAAGGTTATATGTCGGATTAGCTCCTTGAAGGCGCTTTGCTGCTTGTCTGTCCACTGGAATGTTTTGTTTCCTGTCAATTCCGTTAAAGGTTTAGCGACTTTTGCATATCCTTTGATGAACCGTCGATAAAAGTTTGTGAACCCTAAGAACTTTTGTAGTTCTTTCTTCGTTTTCGGAGTCGGCCAGGATTGTACGGCTGTAATCTTCTCCGGTTCCATTTCCACTTTCCCCTCTCCTATGATATACCCTAGTACTGGGACTTTTGATGATTCCCAGACACATTTCGGTCCTTTGATGAATAGGTCGTTCTTGTTCAGTATCTCCATGACTTCTACTGTGTTCTTTTGAAGTTCCTCTCGCGTTCGTCCGATGATTATAATGTCGTCCATGTAGATTATGCATACTCTTCTTCATATTTGGTCTTGGAAGAGGCTTGCCATCATTCGGCTGAAAGTGCCTGGTGCATTGCACTGTCCAAAGTACATGACCGTTGGTTCGAAGAGTCCTCTTGCTGTTAGGAAGGCTGCTTTCCATTTGTCTCCTTTTCGAATGCGAACGTTGTTGTATCCCCAGATAATGTCGATCTTGTTAAAGTATTTCGCTCCTTGTAGTACGTCAAGGAGTTCGCTGATGCGTGGTAGTGGGAACTTGTCCTTGACCATATATTTGTTTATCTCTCGATAGTCTTGGATGAGTCGTTTGCTACCATCGTTCTTGTTACGAAAGAAACAGGGTGCCGCGTAAGGTGATTTTGAGGGGCGTATCTTCCCTGTTCTTAGTCCTTCTTCGACAAAGGTGTCTAGTTCTTCTAGCTCCTTCTGCGTCATCGGGTAGACCTTGCTCGGTATCGTTTTCGGTGCGTCTTTTGTTAAGTTTATTTTGTGGTCCCACTCCTTATGGTCCAGTAGTCGATCGAAGTTCTTCTCCTTAAAGAGGTGTTTGAATCTTGTCAGATATGAAGGTATCTGAGTTCCCGTCCTGTCATTGGCTGTGGTCTTCGCTGGTTCAGCCACTTTCTGTATTTTGATTGTTTGGTGGTTTATCTTGCATGTTTTGGGGCATCTGTTAAAGACAATCTCTCCCGTCCTCCATTTGATCGTTGGGTTGTGATAGACAAGCCAGTTGTGTCCCAGTAGCATGTCGGTTTTTCCAATGTCGAGTACAATGGCTTCCATATGCTCTTTGTGTCCTTTAATGTCGATGTGGACCTCCGCTACTCGGTCTGCTGTTTTCTGGCGGTTGGGTGATCCGTCTGCATTTATGATTGGAATCTTCTTGATTCGCCGTGTCTTTAATCCCGTTTTTGTTACTATGGCGGTATTGATGCAGGTCCTGTCTGCTCCACTATCGACTTCTGGTGTTATCGTTGCTATCCCTTTCCGCGTTTGTATCTTCGCTGGTACCGCGAGTTCCTTTCTTCTGGGTGGTTTGTCGCCTTGGATGGTTTTTCTTGGTGCTTCAGATCGCTTTGCAGGAATGGTGTATTTCAGAGTATGGGATGATCTACATCCTGTATCGAAGCGAGCCTGTTTCAGCTGTATGGGTCGCGATTTAGCACCTCTTAATCGGACCCTTCGACAAAACCCTCTTTGTCAGAGCTTTCTTCGTCCTTGTCTTCTTCGTCTTCTTCTCCTTCTTCTTTCACTTCTCTGACTCGGGATTTTCCCTTCTTCTTCTTTCTGCAGTTTCATGCATAGTGTCCTTTCAGGCCGCAATTATAGCATGTGACATTCGCTGCTCCTTTTCGCGGCTCTGGGCAATTTCGTGAAAGGTGTCCTGGTTTATTGCAGTTGAAGCAATTGTTGCTTTGTACTTTGTCAACTTCCATGGCCTGTCCTGTTCCTCGGCTTGGGTTTCCTGGCTTGCGTTGGTTGTTTGTGAATTCTCCTCTCATCACATTCCTATGTTCATCGATGTTTCGTCCAATTGCTCGAACTGTCTTGATATATTCGTCTCCATCTGTTGGGAGTTCAGAGATCGAGTGCACGGCTTCTGCTGTTCTCCTGTTTAGGCTCTTCTCGAGTAGGAAATGCGGAGCTGTTCCTGTCATTCCTGCTTTTCCTGCGAGGTCTACGAATTCATCTAGGAATTCATCGATCGGTCGGTTTCCCTGTCTGATGTTGAATAGTTTGCTTCCTGCTTGCGACGGTGACATGACATTGCTGAATCGTGTCTGTATTTCGGTTACGAAATCGGCCCATGTGCTTTGGTTGGTCGTAGTGTCGATTTTCTTCGATGCCCAGTGGGCTCCCGGTCCGTCGGTCATTCTGGATAGTACCGCTCCGATTTTTTGTGTGTCGGTGAGGTCTCCATGTGTGGTTATGTAGAGCTTCATCTTTCTCTACCAAATGTCGAAAGCTGTTCAGTCTCCTGTGAAGGACTTTGGGTCTGCGATAATCCCTTTATATTCTGTCGCCATTGTTTGCGGGATTTCTTCGTCGCTGTCTTGGTCTTGGCTTTCCTGTTCTTGAGCTTGTTGTGCTTGGGCCTGCTGTTCTTGGATCTGCTTTTGTCTTTGCTCTTCTCGTTGCTCTTTCCAATAGTCTAGGTTGATTCCTGCGATTCTACAGGCTTGTTCGAATTCGTTCCACTCTGCAGCGGTTGGTCCGTCTGTCTTGGGTAGTCTCTTTCGCTCCCTCCACCGATAGTATTCGTTCCAGTCGCTGTCGCTTACTTTCGCCACGATGGTGCGATTTCCTTTATGCTGTACTTTGGCGGGTCGGTCTTCTGAAGGGGTTCAGTAGTTTCGTTCCTATGTGGTCCTGGCTTTGGTGTCGTTGGCATACGCTCTGTGCGTCGTGTCCCTTCTGTATTAGTGTGTCCTCTTCTTGTACTCGGCGATTGTAGTTTGCAATCTGCTGCTGTCTGAAGCTTTGGGCTCGTGTTCGTTCTTCTCTTGTTCTCTTGCGGATTGGTTCGTCCTCTTCTTCGGCAGGAAGATTCTGGTCTGACCACAGCTCTTCTAGGCTTATCCCGTATTCTCCTTCTAGTAAGAGTTCTGCGATGAGCTGTGCTGTTTCATTACTGAAGTTTTCAGTAAGCTCGTCTGCGGTGGTGAAGGCAAGTTCTCTCAGAAGTGCCTGTTCTTCTTCTTCGTCACTACTTGGTATAGGCGTACGTTCCCTTTCTTGATTGTTTGAATTGCTAGTGTCTCTGCGGTTGGCGTGGACTGTCTCTGTGAATGGTGTGGACTGCAATGTGTGATCTACTTCTCTGAACCAGGTGTTCTTGTTGCTCGTGCTAGTGCTCGCTGGGTCGGCGACCATTTGTCGTTGAATGTTGATTAGGTCTTTGATAAAGCGCGACGTGGTGTGTGTAAGTCTGGGCGAGTCTCGACGAGGTTTAATATCTTGTTAAGCTAGACAAATCTTAAAGGACTTGGGCAGACTAAGTGCGAGAGCGGTTTAAGACGATGGCAAATGGAATATTAAACCTAGCGCTACTGGTACATCTGGAAGTCCTTATATATCTATAGTACTCGAGCACGGACCATGGGCTGCGCAATGCTGTGGACTACGGATGAGTAAGGTTGGGATAGGATGACTCGGAGTGACTAGGAAAAGGGGATGACTCGATGACTGCGCGCTGCGCAGCATGATGGGAGCGGGGGAGATAGGGGAGAAGATAAGGAAAAGGAAGATAAGATAAAGAAAATGAATGGTCCATAACACACCCTGCTTCTTTCGCAATAAGAAGAATGGCAGCAAATGACTCATCCAAGACTATCAGGAAATAAATAAATATATAGTCAAGGACAAGTTCCCACTACTATGCATTAGCGAGCTCCTCAACATACTACAAGAAGCAAAGTACTTTAACAAGATCGACATTATCTGGGGATACAATAATGTTTACATTCAAAAAGAAGACAAATGGAAAGCAGCCTTCCTAACAGCAAGAGGGCTCTTTGAACTGACAGTCATATACTTTGGACAATGCAATGCACCAGACACTTTTAGCCAAATGATGGCAAGCCTCTTCCAAGACCAAATATGGAGGAGAGTATGCATAATCTATATGGATGACATTATAATCATCAGATGAACACGAGAGGAACTTCAAAAGAACACAGTAGAAGTCATGGAGATACTGAACAAGAACGACCTATTCATCAAAGGACCAAAATGTGTCTGGGAATCATCAAAAGTCCCAGTACTAGGGTATATCATAGGAGAAGGGAAAGTGGAAATGCAACTGGAGAAGATTACAGTCATACAATCCTGGCCAACCCCAAAAACGAAGAAAGAACTACAGAAGTTTTTGGAATTTACAAACTTCTACCAATAATTCATCAAAGGATATGCAAAAGTCACTAAACCTTTAATGGAGTTGACTGGAAACAAAACATTCCAGTGGACAGACAAGCAGCAGAATGCTTTCAAGGAGCTAATACGATATATAACCTTGGCACCCATCCTAGCACTACCACAAATAGAAGGAAAATTCCAAGTTGAAATAGATGCCTCAGGATATGCCATCAGAGTGGTACTATCACAACAGCGGCCCCCCGGCCAGCAGAACAGAACTATGAAATCTATGACAAGAAACTCCTTGCAATAATGGTGGCACTGAAGACATGGAGACAATACCTTCTAGAAGCTCGAGAGAAGTTCGAAATATTGACGGACCACAAGAACCTATCATACTTCTGAAAACCACAATGACTCAACTTGAGACAGACCGGCTGGTACCTGAAATTACAAGAATACGACTATGAACTACGACACGTACTGGGAAAAACAAATGGAAAAGCAGATATTCTATTACGAATGGCAGGATATGAAGAAAACCTGGCAGAGAAAGACGACATACAAATGATCAAAGAAGCCACATTCATTCGACACCTGGAAGAGAATAATGAATGAGATTTTGAATTTATAATGTTCGAGGATGGATATCTACAGAAAGAGGGAGCAGAAAATAATGAAACAATGCAAACAAGAGGAATCACGATGATTGAAACCCCAAGGATAGAACAAATTCGACAATGCACACGAAGGGAAACGATCATAACAACAGGACTGAAGGAAAAACCACATTGGTTCACAGAAGAAAACCACATTGTATATGCAGGAGGAAAAATCTATGTTCCCCCAGACAACAAATTGAAGGAGGATACCATGTTCGAACACCACGATACGCCCATTGGAGGGCACCCAGGACAATATCGCATGCATGAACTCATAAACCGCACCTACTGGTGGCCATTAATGTTAACGGACATCAAGAAATATGTCAATGGATGCAAAGCATGCCAGCGAAACAAAATCATCTGACAAAAGAAACATGCACCACTACACCTGCATGAGGTTCCACAGCAACCATGGGAAGATATTGGAGTAGATCTCATAGGACTGCTACTCAGCTCGAACAGCTTTAACACCATCGCCACAGTTACAGACTGCCTGACCAAGATGATCCATCTAATTCCCACAAACACCAAACTCACAGCAGAAGGTCTTGCACGACTATACCGAGACAATATGTGAAGACTCCATGGAATCCCACGAAAGATCATCAGCGACTGAGGACCCCAATTCACAGCACGATTCATGACAGCGCTTCTAAAACTGCTTAGAATGAAGCAAAACCTATCAATGGCCTATCACCCACAAACAGACGGACAGGTGGAACGATCCCATCAAGAAACGGAAGCCTTCCTTAGGAACTTCACAAACAACCTGCAGAACGACTGGGCAGAATGGATAGCGATCGCAGAATATCAATATAATGACAAAACACACTAGAGAACAGAGAAGACACCATTTTACCTCAACTATGGAATGCACCCCTGGAAGGGAGAACCACAGACAACAGAAGGGAGCAACTCTGCAGCAAAGAACTTTGTCAAAAGAATGGACCAAATCTGGAAAGAAGCAAATGCTGTGCTGCAGTATGTGCAAACATGGGCCAAAGACAATTATGATGCGAGACGAAGACCAGCCCGTGAATACAAGAAAAGGGACAGAGTATGGCTTGAAGCCACCAATATCACAGTCAATCGACCATCAAAGAAGTTATCAGCACTCCGATACGGACTGTTCAAGGTGATCGAAAAGAAAGGAGCCTCAGCATACCACCTGGAACTCCTAGCATCATGGCAGCTGATACACTCCATGTTCAATGAAACACTACTCACACCCTACAAAGGACTCCATTTCAAGATACAAGAACGGCCATCACTGCCACCCCCTGAAATCATAAATGATGAAGAAGAGTATGAGATAGAAGAAATTCTAAAAAGAAAGAAACAAGGAAGAGGAACACTATTCCTGGTCAAATGGAAAGGATACGGACATGAGGAGAACACATGGATCAAAGAGAAGGAACTGGAAAATGTGCAACAAGCTCTAGACCGTTTCCTGAAGAAGACTATGGAACAAGATAAAAGGACCACAAAAAAAGAAAAGAAGACCAAAAATTGCACATCATGACTACCAACGCCCCCATCAGCATCGAAAGCAGTGATGACAGCCATGCACCCACCCCCATCATGAACAACTCTGAGAATCTGGCGAAGATCCTCGATGCCAGAGACTACATGGACCCCCTTGCCATCACCCTCGGCACATACCTGTGCTATGTCATGACCATCCGTATGCATCTTTGGACCGGACAGACCCCTGATAGGACTGCCCCCACAACAGCAGAATGCATCACGCTTCGCGAAGCAATGGAGACGCTTTGCACTGAAAATTGGTGGCTTAAACTCCTTGCCACTACCCTCCATCACATCTGCTCCTACAATGAGGAGCTCATTCACATGTGGGCCCCACGTGCGACAACTGCCTGGGAAAACAATGGGTGGGGACAGCTGGACTAAGGGTTTCGCGAGGATGCAAATCTAAAGAGAGGGTGATGTTACAGACTATTCATTTTTCTTATCTTATCTTCCTTCCCTCATCCTTATCTTTCCCATCATGCTGTGCATCCCTCCCCATCATGCTGCGCAGCACACAGTCATCGAGTCATCTTCACTTCCCTAGTCATCCTGAGTCATCTCATCCCAGCCTTACTCATCCGCAGTCCGCAGCATTGCACAGCCCATGGTCCGTGCTCAAGTACTGTAGTATACATAAGGACTTCCAGATGTACCAGTAGTGCTAGGTTTAATATTCCTTTTGCCATCGTCTTAAACTGCTCTCGCACTTAGTCTGCCTGAGTCCTTTAAGATTCGTCTAGCTTAACAGTTCATCCTCGAACATCATAAATTCAAAATCTCATTCATTATTCTCTTCCAGGTGTCGAATGAATGTGGCTTCTTTGATCATTTGTATGTCGTCTTTCTCTGCCAGGTTTTCTTCATATCCTGCCATTCATAATAGGACATCTGCTTTTCCATTTGTTTTTCCCGGTACGTGTCGTAGTTCATAGTCGTATTCTTGTAATTTCAGGTACCAGCCGGTCTGTCTCAAGTTGAGTCATTGTGGTTTTCAGAAGTATGATAGGTTCTTGTGGTCCGTCAATATTTCGAACTTCTCTCGAGCTTCTAGAAGGTATTGTCTCCATGTCTTCAGTGCCACCATTATTGCAAGGAGTTTCTTGTCATAGATTTCATAGTTCTGTTCTGCTGTTGTGATAGTACCACTCTGATGGCATATCCTGAGGCATCTATTTCAACTTGGAATTTTCCTTCTATTTGTGGTAGTGCTAGGATGGGTGCCAAGGTTATATATCGTATTAGCTCCTTGAAAGCATTCTGCTGCTTGTCTGTCCACTGGAATGTTTTGTTTCCAGTCAACTCCATTAAAGGTTTAGTGACTTTTGCATATCCTTTGATGAATTATTGGTAGAAGTTTGTAAATTCCAAAAACTTCTGTAGTTCTTTCTTCGTTTTTGGGGTTGGCCAGGATTGTATGACTGTAATCTTCTCCAGTTGCATTTCCACTTTCCCTTCTCCTATGATATACCCTAGTACTGGGACTTTTGATGATTCCCAGACACATTTTGGTCCTTTGATGAATAGGTCGTTCTTGTTCAGTATCTCCATGACTTCTACTGTGTTCTTTTGAAGTTCCTCTCGTGTTCATCTGATGATTATAATGTCATCCATATAGATTATGCATACTCTCCTCCATATTTGGTCTTGGAAGAGGCTTGCCATCATTTGGCTAAAAGTGTCTGGTGCATTGCATTGTCCAAAGTATATGACTGTCAGTTCAAAGAGCCCTCTTGCTGTTAGGAAGGCTGCTTTCCATTTGTCTTCTTTTTGAATGTAAACATTATTGTATCCCCAGATAATGTCGATCTTGTTAAAGTACTTTGCTTCTTGTAGTATGTTGAGGAGCTCGCTAATGCATGGTAGTGGGAACTTGTCCTTGACTATATATTTATTTATTTCCTGATAGTCTTGGATGAGTCATTTGCTGCCATTCTTCTTATTGCGAAAGAAGCA